>RPOG01001016.1:0-194710 GCA_008086565.1 Thalassoma bifasciatum
AGTTGTACGACAGAAGTGCCAGGCCGTTATGGAGCAGCGTGTGGAAACGGTTCAGCTGTTTGAGTTTTCAATGACTAACTGTGATTAAACACAAAGCCATCTGCTTCTCATGCGCAGCCCTACTGAGACAGAACATCACAGTCAGCTGAAGAATGTTGATCCAAAGGTCTTTATGGAGCGTACACACACCTGCATACTCTCACGTTTCACTGCTCTCTACTCATGTCCTTTAAATGCCTCATTTACTTCAATTCAAGCAGCACCCACTCGCATTTTTATACAGTAAACAAGATTGAACTGCATTTTTTTTTATCATCATACCTTTGTTGTTGTAATCTCTGCTTAGACAAGAGTAAAAAGAGAGACTGGGCTTTGACACTTTGCTGAAATTTTGCAAACCACTCTGGCAAAGGCATTTTTTGCTGTTGTTAGTGTCGACACCTATAAATGTGTATTTCTATGACAGAGCTACACGGAAGCAGACACACATGTCGAACTTTGATTAACGGAGCTTCAAAATGCCTGCCTGGACTATTTTGCTTATTTTAACTATAAAACAGTCAAAAAATGTCCAGTGAGTAAGCATTTAGGCTTCTTTTTTCTGGAATACTTAAACTTTCAGTATCTGGGAGTTATTTACAATTTACTGCCTGTTATATGAGAGGAAAATGGTTTAAACTGAAGAGAAACACCAACCGAAAATTGGATGTGAGAGATTAAGAGAAGAAAAAACACCAAAATCAAACAGCAAAGAAATTTTACAGGATAATCTAACCGTTGAGCATTAGCAAACACATGCACAATAACATTTATGAGGTTTCTGACAGCATCATCAGATCCTCTAGCATCCCATAGCCTCTCCTTTTTTTCGCACACATCACTTGAGGACAACTGCTCCTCATCACGAGACAAAAACTGAATCCGAAAGTAGAGAAGAAAGTAGAGGAGATAGATATTCAGCTGCTCACACGAGCTGAACAGAACAAACAAGGCATGGCACATTGTTTTATAAAGGTTAGCAACAATACAAGCCTCAAATCAGGCTCACACAGCACAAAGAAGACTGGAAGCACTTCCCTGAAACAGCAGCACACATACACGCACGACACATAGAGTACAAGCACAGCCTGTTACTCTGCTCTCCAAAGGTTGCTACGCTAGCAAAAAAGTTTCTTTTTACTAGAAAAGCTAGACTCAGATGTCAAGCCTTAACTTGCTGTCACTTCAGCCTTCACTTCCCAGCTGAGTCTGGTTTGTCTAGTAAAAAGAAGCTTTTCTGCTATCATTGATTGAGACAGAATGTACATCATCAAGTTAAAATACACACAAATTTACAAATACGACTTGGTATACTGATCTAAGAAACTCAGCACACAATTTGAGCATCAATCTACACAATCAGGTTTATGAAGGAAAAACTAGACGGAGGTCTTCATTCATCCATCTAACATTACCTTTTCTCACATGAAGCTACTCCTTCAGAAACTTCAGTGGAGGTTTAACCCAGGAGTATCTTCTTCTTGGTGTTTTTGGAAAAACTGTTTTCTCTTTGCTTTCCTTTCATCCATCCACTCTGCAGTCTGTGTTTGTTAGCAGGTCACCTCCCTAAATGCACAGATGAAATTACTGTAGTAACCACATACTGGGAGAAAGAGCAACGTCTCAGCTTTCAGAAACTGTTGGAATTTTTCTGATTGTGTGAATTGTTAAGGAGTAAAGGACATAAAAAGTGCAGATTTATAAGATATCTGGTGTTATTTCCTTAGGTATCTGTAAAAGTGTATTAGCGTCCATGATCCCTCTGAGCCCCTGAATCTGTATAAGTTAAAGAAGCCATTCACCTGTAGTGACCTCTGTGTAATTGCTCTTCAGGTGCGTGCCCACCAGCTCGTGCTCCCTCCCTGTGATGTTGTGATCAAAGCTGTGGCGGACTACGTTCGCAACATCCCGGACATTACCGACCTGGAGGCCATCGCCAAGGACATCTTTAAGCATTCACAGGTTTGCAAAGTGGAGCTTTCAGAGGTTTTCTGAGACATTCGATTTAAAATAGGACAATGATCTCTGTTTTAAGGTAGAGTGTGTAAAATTGAGTAACAGAACAGACTTTGGTAACACTTTAGATTAGGTAACACATATTCATTAATTTGTAGTCAATAAGTAATAATTAGGAGTTAATATATGGAAAAGTCTGAATTCATGGTGCAATAGAGGTAGAATAAGGGGTTAATGCCTGCTTGATAAATACTAATTGGGGGCTAGTAAGCTACTTATATGCATGTTAATAAGCACCTAGTTAATGGTGAATATGTGTTCCCTAATCTAAAGTGTTACCCAGACTTCACAGAAATGTAATATCATATCTGGAAGTTTAAGTCAGTGCGTTATTACCTGAATATAAATATTTCTGTTTTTGTTAACTCACATAAATAAGGAGTCTCCAGAGGCAAAAGTCTCACTGCCAGGATCCTACAGCACAGGACATAAAAACTAAATACCATGTGTGTTTCCTGTTTTGTTTAGTTCAAAAAGCGCCGATTGTAAGAGAAAAAGACGACGAAGAAGAAAATGCAAGGGACTTTGAATAAACACATATTTCTACCATAGACTGTATAATCAGTAGATGCTATGACAGTCAGCTCTACCTGAAGTCTCCACAAAAACTGCTCCACCTGGTGACTGACTGCAGTATAGGTCCAAATCTCCATTTCCTAATGCATTCCAGATGAGAGCTGGTTAAACCTTGAAAAATTATTTCACCATGTAGAAAAGTTTCTCACATCCTTACGCTGCAGTGGTATGAAGATCACATTTCTCTTTCTTATGTGGAGTTGGTTTTTCATTAGTTATTCGACTCAAAGAAAAACGAGATATTAGTTTTGTTTTACAATGATTGACACCTGCTGTTGGTGTGTACTTTTTATCCGGGCTATAAGTAACTTCAGGAAAAAGCCAAAAAGAGATTAGACCTTCAAAAGAAGAATAAATAAATATGTTTATTGCTCTTTTGTTGCCCGGTTCCATCCAAATTCCCCCCTTTCGCAGACTCTGGCTGCACAATGTTGGCTCTAGTGACAAGTTTTTTTTTGGCTTCAAAAGCGTACAATGGTAAAAGGTGGATCCACACTGTCCATTCTATATACAGTCAATGATTTTTACTGTAGGGTGAAGAACATGACCAAGTATTTCCATTTTTACCCGCTGTACCTTTAAATGTGATTGGCATGACACATACTGTTTCACATAATACATCTTGTCACCTAGAGTACTAACAAAATGCTTCACTAATAGAGGTTTTCAGTTTTAACGAGGGATATGGTTATATGGTAACACTTCTATAGCACAAAAAGACCCTGATAAATTGGCCTGATCACTCTGTTGAGAATATAACCAGACATGGTGACAGGAGAAAAACAGAGTAAATGATAACAGGTTTTGTACTTCATCTCTTCAGTCCACCTGAGTGCTGCAGTCTGAGCAGAGAACACAAATAGAGACTGTCTGAAGGTTGTGTCATCATTAACAGAGATATTTATTTCCTCTTCCTGTGGGTCAGAATGATTACTTGTCCCCTCAACGTGCTCATTTTTCATCGCTCTCATTTACTGTTCCTCTCTTCCTTCCAGTCGTGCAGTGATGACAAAGTGATCCGCTTCAGGAAGGCAGTAGAGTACTACTCTGTGGCCAGTAAAGCTCCTCTCCTCCCTCCACAGTTTGGTGGGTTTTCATTCTATTAATAAGTGATCATGAAGTCTGGTACAGAAAATAAAGGGTGCTGATATCAGCATGTTTGCTGCGAGTAGAGAGCAGGTGGGTTTCTGATTTGGTTTTCACTGACTAACTCCAGTTTTTCAAATTTCAACGTTGCATTCACTAGGGCTGGGCAATTCATTACAAATTAGATAAAATCTCAATATGTCCTGTTGCAATATTCTAATCGCAGACAGTGCAATATTTCTGTAACCTGAAATATGTCAAAATATCTGCTACATTTTCTGCTCTACACCAGAGTCACTCACTGAAAGAGATAAACTTTTGAAAACTACCTTTACAAAAGAAACAATCTAAGTGGTAAGAAGAGGCAAAAACAGCAAAGAGTAGCAATAAAGCTTAGTTTGAGGTAGTAAAAACTGCCAAAAAAGCAACAAAAATTGGCATTTAAATTGGGATGAAACCTGGAAACACTCAATAATTTGCAAAAAATGGTGAAAATACGATTGAAGAAATGGCCTTAGTCAACAAAAATGGCGAGAATGTTGGGATTGAACTTGGAAAATAGACAAAAAGTGGCCCAAAAGTGTCAAAAATGGGGAAAAAAAACAACAAAAATTGGCAAGAAAATTTGGATTGAACCTGAAAAGTAGAGGGAAGGTATTAAAAAATGGTCCAAAAGTGGCAGAAAATAGTGAAAAGTGTCAAAAATGGGCAAAATATAGCAAGTAGTAGTGGTGGTGGTGGGTTGTTGTTGTTGTGCTGTAATTAATGTAACTGTTCATGTCCTATAATGTGTTTGTATGAAAACGTAAAAGATGGGAACCTAGAAATAACCACACAAAAAATCGCAATTGCAATGTAGGAAATAACATTTGGAATTAGATCATTTTTGTAGCGTACACTGAGTTATATATCATTTTTACATTGACCCAGAAGTTCACATGGATAACTCACTCACTGTATTCTGTAAACCACTTTATTTCCATCATTACCCAGCATACCTTGCAGTTTTCTCTTGTGAAAATGTGTCTGTGCAGCATGTTCAGGCTCTTTTTTGTCTCCGAGCTGACGTTTGTTTGTGTTTTCTGTCACAGTTAGACCAAATCCCTCGGGAGTGCCTGCTGAAGTGCCATCTCCAAAGATGCTCAACATTCCACCGCTGCCCATTAAAACTGAGGTGAGACCGGGGAATAAAAGTATCCAGAGTCCAACACTTGGAATACATCAGGGTATTATGTTGAATAACCATGAGATGAATCAGTTATTCCCCCCCTCTCTGCAGGTCCATCTCCCTTTCCTCGAGCCTTTGGTGGATCCCGGCCTGGCTCTGGACTCTGTTGAGAGAAGCCTTACGGAGCAGAACAGCTTCAGCAACATTCCTAATGAAGGGAAGCACACGCCGCTGTACGAGAGGTCCTCTCCAATCAACCCGGGCAAGGCAGGCAGCCCCAACCACGCCAGGGCGCCCCTTTTCAACGCCTCCTCTGCGTCATCGTCCTCGGAGAACGAAGAGAGCTCGACTGCCAAGTAAGGTCCACACACACACACACACACACTGCTCCCAGTGGACTGTTTCAGAGCCAAAATGTGAGGTCTGTTACCTGAAGGCCTCATGGTGAAGATGATGCATCAGCGTATTGATAGTGGTCATTCACAGCCCATTCTATGATGGTCTGCAAGTAGTGCACAGACAACAAATCAGAAGTGGAAACTGAAAAAAAAAAGATTAACTCCTTGAAAATATTTGCTCATTTCAAATTTGATGCCAGAAACACATTTCAAAGAAGATGAGACAATTTTAAAGCTGCTTAATTCATAAACAGCTTCAGGAAAACTCTCCACAGGTTTATGTGAAGCAGGTTGGTCACATCAGTGTGTATAAAAAAAGCGTCTTTACATCACTCAGACTTTGATGACATGGTCTGGGGAACAAACAGAATA
Source organism: Thalassoma bifasciatum (assembly GCA_008086565.1). Classification (NCBI taxonomy): domain Eukaryota; kingdom Metazoa; phylum Chordata; class Actinopteri; order Labriformes; family Labridae; genus Thalassoma; species Thalassoma bifasciatum. Next base: position 5,656 of record RPOG01001016.1, read on the forward strand.
CACAATACAGACAACAGATGGATAAAACAAGGCAAAGCTGAAATATAACAAATACTTAAATAACAAGAGGATTTTCTCCTAAAAGGCATGGAGACTTTTGATCAGTCTGACTGCACTAGAACATAGATTTTAGCATGGATGAATGGTGTAATAATACTGTTGTAAAAACTAGGGCTGAGCAATTAATCGCAGATTACATTAAACCGTGATATGACCTTCTGCAATATTCTAATCACAGACTGCAATATTTTTTTAACCTGAAATGTTTCTGAATACCAGATACAATAATTTTGCAATAGATATTTTAATCTCTACAACCTTAAACTCAACCCTGCTCAGCCAGCAACCAGTTGAGCAAAATTGCTGAAAGCTACCCTTTGCAGGAGCAACAATCTAAGAGGTGAAAAGTGGCAAAAATAACAATAAGAAGCAAAAAATGGTCAAAAAGCAAGAAAAATGAGCAAGAAATGTGGGAGAAAACTTGGTAAGTAGTCAGAAAGTAGGAAAAAAAACAGTCCAAAAGTGGAAAACAGAGTAAAAAGTGACTAATATGTGTTGCATGTGTTGTAGCAGCATTGAGTTGCAAAATGAAGTTTCATGGGTTGTTGTCATGATGTAATTAATGTCACTTTTCATTACTAAAAATGTGTTTGTTCAAGAACACATAAGATGGGGAACTTGGAAATAATCGCACAATAAATTGCAATACAGATTAAAAAATAATAACCATCGCAATTAGATTATTTTTGCAAATCGTTCAGCCCTAGTAAAAACTTTTTTCTGTTGCTCCTTTTGGTCCATTCCTTAGGTTGAAACTAAAAGTGAATAATCCTCCAGATGATCTTCATTTCCTTTTGGTTTTTGCCCAAATCTTTAGAATTCCCAGTAGCTTTAAGGGTCCTGGTGTTATTCACTCTTAACCGCTTTAGACTGGACATCACAGACAGTCTGTGTGTTCATCACATTGAGACTGAAAGTGACGTCAAGGTCGTTTCAGACTGTGTCATCATTTTCAAGATGTCACTTATGAAATGCGATGTGGGTACATGTAGGTAAAAGCAAAAATGACCCGATCAATTAAAGCCTTAGTTTTAAGCTCTCAAATGGTTTTTACTTCATGCGTCTATCTGCTTCAGATGTTGAGATATAAATGTCTCAGTGAACTCTCACAACTCTGATTTTTTTTACTTCCCACAAAACCTCCTGGTTTTAAAAGTTTGCAGATAATTCATGATCAGGTTTTTCTCAGGCGTCTTAGGTCTAAATAGTTGTAATTACAACTGGCCTGTCTGTACATTTGGTTTTAATGTGAAAATATTTTTCCGGTTTAATCTCTTTGTTTAAATTCCACACATGTACTGTTTCTCTGTTTGAGATGTCACTTTTGCATAAATCACACTCCTTGATGCAAAATTGCAAAAAAGAAAAAGGTTTCAGGTTTCACTTTTTGAAAATATTCATTGGTTTGTGGTAAAGATCAAAAAACAAATTTAAGTTTCGGATGTGTTATTCATTTAATACCAACATTTTTGAGTTTCAGCTTTTGAGATATTGTCTCTGAAGTCGTTTGAACTAAATGGAGTTAAAATGATTCGAAAACCATCAAATGCTGTATTAACACCATACACAATGTCCCAAAGTCTTTTAAAAAAAACTAACCAGCAACTCCCAGACTCATCTCCAGTTTGAGTCTTTTCTATCTGTCCCATTTTTATTCAAACAATAAAAGAGTTTGGTTTTCTCAGAGGGTCATAAAAATTCAAACTCTGTTCTTAGTTAATTTCTTTTTATTTATTATGACTGTTTTAGTCCACTGCCAGGCATTTTTGATGTCTTTCATCATCACTGTGCAAAAAGCTGACTCCACCTATATTCTGTTTTTAGTCATGTTGGTGACCATAAAGGAGGATGGGAGAAAAACGGGCACACTCCACATTCTGTGAACACAGCAGAGGGCGACCTGGGGGACCTAATGAAAGTGAGTAAAACCTCAGGCCAATGCTGCACTTGATCAAACCTCTTCAACGCTCTCATCACCCACTCTCTCTCTCTCTCTTTTATCTATGTAGGCTGAGCTGGATGTAACCTTTGCCTCCTGCTCGGTGTCACAGCCCGGAGTCGTCCACAGCCTGAATCCTCAGATCCCCTCCCTGCTCTCCATGCCCACCAGGAACCACATGGACATCACCATCCCTCCTCTCCCTGCTGTGGCCCCTGAGGTGCTGCGGGTGGCTGAGCACAGACACATGAAGGGCCTCATGTACCCTTACATCTACCACGTCGTCACCAAGGTCGGACTTATCGCTAGTCCTTTCTGCTCTAATAGCTGTCACTTTGTGTTTACTATAACTAGGGCTGGGACTTTAACGTGTTAATTGCAATTTATTAATTACAGTATATTATTGCGTTAAAAAAACATGTGTGGAGTGTTAAATCTGTTGTGTCCACAAAGTGATGCAGGAGCAGGGAGTCACCAGCTAACAACTTTAGTTGCATCTCTTGGTACACTCAGGCGAATCACTCACACCTCGTGTTAAGCTGCACTTTCCGTTTCCTAATATAAATTTCAAAATAAAAGCATACAAAGGCGTTACCGTAATTTCTAGACTATAAGGTGCACCTGGATATAAGCCGCACCAGCTAAATTTGGGGGAAACTACAGATTGTTCCATATGTTAGCCTCACCCGACCAAAAGCTGCAGGTGTTTTAATGAGTAATTCCTGTATATAAGGAGGAGATTGTCAGGACAGAGATGACTGAGAGCGCAAAGCGTCCCATTTATTACATTTGAGAAACAAAATAAATCTTCCGATCAATCAGTCAAACTTTCACGTCTTTGATATGATGAACAGCACTGGTGCAGTGCACAAATAATACAACGGTGCATTCCCAGCGCATGTCTTGCCGTCATAGTAGCAGTGCAGTAAAACAAAAAACAAAGCTTACAGCGCTTGATGAGGCAATAAAGTTAAATGGTTAAATGTAATTGGTTTTCAAAAGTGTTTGCCTGTAACACAGCTGTAAAGGTGCAGTAACGCTGCAGTTTACTGTATCAAAATAACCAGTCTACTATGCCAGAAAAGTATAGAAAAAAACAGACAACCACCAAACTCTTTGCATTGACTCAGTTCTTCACGCTGCCATCTTTAACGTCTCATTGGTTCATTGATGCCAAGAGCTCGTGCAGCAGCTCTATTTCCCTCTTTGTCAGTCAGTTCGATTACCTTTAACTTAAAAGCAGCATCATATGCACCTCTCAATTTGTTTTCCATAATGAGGGGATGTGCATGAACACTTCCTTGGCGCAAACTATCTCCTTCTCCTACTGTCCGTCTTGCGCTCGTTACCTGGCGCAAACTGTCTGCCTTGCGCTTGCGCTTCCTTGTGTCCTTCCTAGTGCGCCCCTGGTGGCCGTTAGCTGTAAAAGTCTATAGGACTGAGCCGCGCTGTTGTAGAAGCCGCAGGGTCCAAAGCAAGTTAAAAAAGTCTCGGCTTATGGTCCGGAAATTACGGTAATACTACTTGAGGAGTTGAAGAACTGTCGACCCAAGTGAATCGTTGTTTAATTAAATGAACAAAAAGTTTCCTCACTCACAAAAGCTGCCATTCTAGCCAACGCTATCTGAATCTCTGAAATTGATTCAGTATCGTTCATTCCTAAAGCTGCTACACTTAATGGCATAAGAAATGCACTGATCTGTTGGTCTCAGTTTAGTACCAACTAGAAATAAAATAAACAAGTTTTTTTTTTTGTATAAACTTATGTATTCATTCAGTTCACTATTTATTGATTCGCGCGTATACCATTTTAAAAATATGATTCTCACTGTTCCCAGGTCAAATATTGACATGTGATTAAAATGCAATTAATCGAGATTAATTAATTACAAAGCCTCTGATTAATTAGTTATATTTTTTAAATCAAGTCCCAGCTCTAATTCTAACACGTTTTTCGAAACAAAGACAGCATACTATTAGGGGTGGTGAATTGGCCTAATTTCCCGATTCGATTCGATTCGATTATTAAAGTCCCGATTCGATCACCAACCGATTTTCGATTATTGCCGATTATCGATTATCGATTATCAATTATTGCCGATTATCAATTTTTGCCGTTTATTGATCTTAAATTTAACATCAGTTAGTTGTTGAATTATTTGACTTCTCTTTTGAATAACATGTCACAGCATCTTCAGTATTGCAGTGTAATTGTAATATCCAGATTAACTTTTGTTTTACTTTGTTTTAAATGAAGTCTTTCACTGTTTAAAAAATATCCACACTTGTGAATAAATGCCCAAATTCTATTCATTTGTTCATTTTAGTAATAACTTGCACCTTCATAACAACTTAAATGTCATAATAAAGTAGAAAATACAATAATCTTTCTGTAGCATATATGCTATGATAGAAAACGGAACAAAACAGAGCACAAAACATTGTGTTGTGAGTAGTCAAGTACTGAATAAGTGGTCTAGAACAACCAGATCTTTGCACCAATATGGTAACTTATAAAATAAAATCAAATGTGAAGTTTACACACATTTTACAGTAGCCTTATCACTCCTTTTAACGTTTTAAAAAAATATAAACTTTGATGTAAACGCACCCTCAGTACATTTGTGGAATAAGGTTAACGGCATTGAGCTAATTCGAGTAAAAGGCTAATAATTTTTAGGCTTATTGTGGGAATCGTATACGGACATAATTGGGCTTATGACCCAGTACATTTGCGTAATTAGCCTTATACGAGGTCTCATTTGACGCAATTTCCTACAAAAAGCAGACGCGTTGTTCAAAACAGCGAGGAGGCAAAAGTCTGTACACTTTTGAGGCGAGGAGGAAACAGTACTGTGCACAAAATATGCGCTAGAACACGTTCATCTTTTGTTGAGAATCAGCTGCTTATCACAGGAAACCGTCACGACTTATTTCTCATTCATCCCAGCAGCTCCACAGAGTTTTACACAGACAGACGCTCAGCGGCTCTGAGGGTCTATGGGGCAGTGGGCGGGCCCTGACGCTGGGTTTCTGCGTGATGATTGGATGATCTGTCTGAGGCGGAATTTCTTTTTGATTGACAGCGGAATGAGCGAATTAGCGATCTTAAAGTTTTTACATCCACCGGAGCATTTTCAAAGTCTCTCATTCCGTTGATCTGATCTGATCCGGTGGCTATACCCAATCATCAGAAACTTCTTTATCAAAAACGACTAGAAAAGAAAAGGAGGGTATAATTTACATACAAATAAACAAACACACTTATGATGTAGGCCGGGAAAAAAATGAACTTTCGCTTCTTGAACGACCAGCAGCTGCACTGATAGATATATTTCACAGAATAGTGCATAAACAAGCATCTCCGACCAGTTGGTGCTAATGTCAATACAGTGTTTTTAAAAAAACGCCTCTAGATGACGTCTTGTCATGACGCTCCTACTACTACTGCTNCGTTCGCTCAGCACTCTGTGGAGCATGTAAACACCTTATTCGGAATATTTCCTTGATCAGAATATGGACCCTATTCCGAATATGGTGTGCATGTAAACGTGGTTCTGGTTCTCTTACAGATAGGTAACAGCTCCACCCTGTGGTTAAATCTTGTATGACAGTCAGTAACCGGAGAACTTGCCTCAACTAGAAAAATGTACATAATCGATTTTGGGGAAATTTAAAATCGATTCGTAATCAACCATTTAATAATCGCGATTAATCGATTATCAACTTTTTTCACCACCCCTACATACTATGTTTCTGTGAGCTCTGTCCTGAGCTGTGTGTGGCATCCTGGAGTATTGAGGTAACAGTGTGTCTTTACAGGGAGAGATTAAGCTATCCGTCACCATTGAAGATGAAGCTAACAAAGACCTGCCTTCAGCAGTGCAGCTGTTTCGGCCCATTCGCCAGTATGTTTACGGAGTACTTTTCAGCCTGGCAGAGGCCAGAAAGAAGGCTGAGAGACTCGCCATGAGGAAGAACTGCCCCCCTGAATGTGAGTCATGTGATTAGAAAGCACCTTAATGTCACTGTTTCATATCCCAGACTTAACAAGAGTCTCAAGAACTGATGATCAGCTCTCAATGGATAAACATTCACAGAAATGCTAGGTTAACCCATAAATAAAGTTTTGGAGAGGTACCCTAACATGTCAGATACTAAAAGAGCAGAAATAAAACAAGTAATAACTTTGCATAAGACTGAGGTACAGGAGGATTCTTAAAACTGACTGTAAGCAAGTCGTGAACATATGGACACCACAAAAAACAAAGAGTGTGAATCATTTTGGAGGATGAAGCTTTCTAGATCGTGTGAATTTGGTCTCACACAAGCAAAGCTATTTTGTAAGAAGAATAAATGTTTTGTGCAGCATCCTGGCTGCTGTTCCTGGATTGGTTACAGAATTACTGAACAACTTGTTTAGCAGCCATGGTTTTGGATAGTACAGACTGAATTACCTTCAGTTTGCTCATAAAATCCTCACATTATACAACTCCAATTCCAATAAAGTTGGGGCGTTGTGTAAAAAGTAAATAAAAACAGAATACAGGGATTTGCAAATCCTTTTAAACTGATATTCAATTGAATACACTACAAAGACAAGATATTTATTTTTCAAACTAATAAACTTTATTGTTTTTTTTTATTTTTGCAAGTATTTACTCTAGTTCCTAAAAAGCTGAGGCAGGTTCATGTTTCCCACTGTTACGTCACCTTTAAACAACACTCAATAAGTGTTTGAGAACTGAGGACACTAACTGTTGAAGCTTTGGAGCTGGAATTCTTTCACATTCTTGCTCGATGCACGGCTTCAGTTGTTCACTAGTCTGTGTTTCCATTGCTGTATTTTGTGCTTTTTAAAGTGCCACACATTTTCAGTGGGAGACAGGTCTGGACTGCAGGTAGGCTAGTCTAGTAGCTGCACTCTCTTACTATGAAGCCACACTGTTGTAACAGGTGCAGAATGTGTCTTGGTTTCATTGTCTTGCTGAAATAATCAGGGACGTCCCTGAAAAAGACGTTGCTTGGATGGCAGCATGTGTTGCTCCAAAACCTGGATGTAGCTTTCAGCATTGATGGAGCCATCACAGATGTGTTAGTGCCCATGATGCCATGAGCACTAACAGACCTCCATACCATCACAGAAACTGGCTTTTGAACTTTGCTCTGGTGACAATCTGGATGGTCTTTTTCCTCTTTGGCCCGGAGGACACCACGTCCATGATTTCCAAAAAGAGTGTGAAATATGGACTCATTGGACCGCAGTAGACTTTTCCGCTTTTCTTCAGATGAGCTCAGGCCCAGAGAAGGCGTCAGCGTTTCTGTCTGTTGTTGTATTGCTTTGTCTTTGCATGGTAGAGTTTGAACTGTCACTTGTAGATGTAGTGATGAACTGTGTTAACTGACAATGATTTTCTGAAGTGTTCCTGAGCCCACACTGTAAGATCCTTTACACAGTGATTTCAGTTTGTAATGCAGCACCGCCTGAGGGGTCAAAGGTCATAGACATTCAATGTGAGTTTTAGACCTTGCTGCTTATGTGCAGAGATTTCTCCAGATTCTCTGAATCTTCTGATAATATTATGGACTGTAGATGATGAATTCCATGAATTCCTGCAGTTGTACATTGAGACATATTGTTCTTAAATTGTTGGACTTTTAACTCACGCAGTTGTTGACAAAGTGGTGACCTGGCCCCATCCTTGCTTTTGAACGACTGAGTCTTTTGAGGATGCTCTTTTTATATCTAATCATGACACTCACCTGTTTCCAATGAACCTGTTCACCTGTGGAATGATCCAAACAGCTGTTTTTTCAGCATTTCGCTCCTGCCCCAGCTTTTTAGGAACGTGTTGCAGGCATCAAATTTAAAGTGAGAGAATATTTGAAAAAATAAGCAATTAGGTTTATCAGTTTGTATCATCTTGAAATATCTTGTCTTTGTAGTGCATTCAATTGAATATATGTTAAACAGCATTTGCAACCCATTGTATTCTGTTTTATTTATGTTTTATACAATGCCCCAACTTATTTGGAGTTGGAGTTGTAAATCCAGCTGTATCCTGTTGATTGGGACTCACAGAGGAAAATCTTCACTTCAGATTGATCTGTAGCGCGTCTCTTAATGAACTGATCACTCAGTTTCTCGACCTTTAGCCACACAAAAGTGACAAAACGTCTGTTAGAATTTCAACGTGCCCATTTTTTACTTCCATTATTGCAAATGATAGGGCGTTGAGACGGCTCTGTTTGTGGAGCAGACTGTGATGGTCCTCATCACTCTGGTCACAGGATCAATTCCCTGTCCTGGCAGTATTCTGTGGTTTTCATCCCTCCTCTCTCAAGCTTTTGTTCAAATAATGACAAACCATTTAAGAAAAAAGATCCATGAGAACTATCAAAAATCCCCAATAATATGTTTTTTCATGGATAAGTTTAGAGAGTAAGCTTCTCCTAGAGATACTGCCTACACTTTTAGATTATATTCACTTTTCAAAGTGTCACAGTTTTAAGTTGTATTTGTGGACACAAGAACAAAATTTGGTTTCTATAATGATTTGATTTGTAACCCATGCAGTGATTTCCACTACAGAGTCATGTCTTGTGTTAATGCACCACCGCCTGAGGAGATAGATATTACTGCCATCCACATTTGGTTTTCAGTGTTTTCACTTTTGTATTAGGCTTCTCTGGTTTTAGTGATACTTTCAATTGTAGATGACGTAATCCTTTATAATTTGATGCTGTTTATGTATATTATCTGTTCAACATAGCACAACTTCTTATATTCTTTTCTTTCACTTTGAGCAGAAACTTTTCGTAGAGCATTTTTTTTTTCAGATTCAACATTTGTTATGTTGTCTTTTCTCTATTTTAAATATAATTAGGCTGTTTCCAAACCATCAAGTCTAGTTTATATTGGCATTTTACATCAGTGGTTCCCAACCTTTTTGGGCTGTGAACCCATTTTGACATCACAAGTTTCTGGGAACCTCAGAGAATTTTTTTTTCTTGGATTAGTTTTTGTTTCTGTTTTCTATACTGTGTTGAAAATACATAGTAGCCAGGATTATTGCACAAAGTGACCATTTAATTTCCCCTGATCAGGATATAGACTTTACTTTCAAATTCAAAAAAACTTCATTTCTTCGTAAGACACAATAAAAGGCACATAGAGCAGTAACCAATGTAAACAACTGTAGACAAAGATAAGAAACAAACAGCACCAAGTTCAGTATTACAGTGTAAATTTAGTCTACTGCTTAAAATACTAACATACAAAATCCAGGAAAAAAGAAAAAAAAAGCTGCTTGGATACTAAAATACTAAAAATACTGAAATACTTAATATTGAAATGCTCACTAAATACTAACACAGTTCAATATGTTGGGATGGGTTTTAATTTAAAAAAGAATAATGATTAATGGGAAAAATACCTTTTGTTTTTAATAATAATAATAATAATAAAAATACATTTTATTTAAAAAGAACCTTTCTTGACACCTAAGGACACTTTAAAACAAGAATAAAAGCAGAAGCAATACACAAATAATTAAAACAACAAACACAACAAGTGAAGGAAATGAAATAGGAATGAGTTTACAGGGAAAATGCAGTTCTAAACAGGTGTGTTTTGAGGTTTGATTTGAAAAGGGGAAGTTTTATCAGTTACTTACTACACATTTCAGAGGACCCAGTTTGAATTCCAGGTGACCCCATATGGGGCCACAACCCCAAGGTTGAGAACCACTGTCTTGCACAGCGTCTTAATGTTTTGGGTGTTTGGGGGGGTTATGGAGCAAAAGACAAGGTAAAGAGTAATCAGAACAAACAGGAGATGTGAAAAGTGAAATATGTCATCCTTGGATAACAGTGTGTCTGAATATGTCCATAAATAAATCTCAAACAGAGCAACCAGCTTTTAGTTTACTTTCAGGTTTTTATCCTGTGTCGATGATTTATGATGTTAATCTCTCGTACGCGTTGCTCCGCAGACACACACGTCCTTGTCAAAGAGTGGGCCGCCTACAAAGGCAAGTCCCCTCACACCCCAGAGCTGGTGGAGGCTCTGCCCTTCAGGGAGTGGACCTGCCCCAACCTGAAGAAGCTGTGGCTGGGGAAGGCGGTGGAGGACAAGAACCGCAGGATGAGAGCCTTCCTGGCCTGCATGCGCTCCGACACCCCGGGGATGCTGAACCCCACCAACGTCCCCACTCCCCTCCTGGTGCTCTGCTGCGTGCTGCGGTGAGTGGAGCAGAGCACCAGGGCAGCCCGCAGCCTCACACACTGATACATGTCATAGATTTCTCTGTGTAGGCCAGCGTAGTGTGACGTAAAGTGAGAGAGAGGGAGGACGAAGTTGTAACGATGTTAATCTTCTTTGTTTTGCTTCAGGTTTATGTTACAATGGCCAGGAGTAAGAATTTTGCGTCGTAATGAACTTGACGCTTTCCTAGCCCAAGCACTTTCTCCTAAACTTTATGAGCCTGACCAGCTGCAGGACCTGAAGGTGTGTTGTAGTTTTAAGTGTATGAGGAGTGTCAGAGAAACGTAAGCCTTAAAGCACATGAAAATCCACATTATGTTCTTTTTTATATCTGCATCTAAACGTTTAATTGCTCTTAATTTGACCTGAATCAACGAGACAATGAGCTTATTACTGTCAGATTTCATGTCACGTGGTTTCTCTTGACACTCCTCATATTCTGCAGACCAAGCAACTGGCTCTGCTAAGCCTTGTTTTGTAGAGCTTGTTGCTCCTGAAGCTCTAACTCTGCACTCTTAAGTTGTATTTATGTAGAGCTTGAAGTGAGTGGCAGGGTCTTCGTGTCATGTGTGGATGGTTTATGGAGTCTCAGACAGACAGAGTCAAAGTGCTCTGCTCTCATTTGGCCCTTTGTTGATATAAACCATCCACACAAGCTGTGCGCTTTGGTCCTTGTGGTGTGTCTGTGTGTCGCCCTGTCTGCTCTCTCCGTGCCAGAACATCTCGGGGTTGTGTCTGCTGGCTTTTCGTGTGGGCTGGTTTAGGCTGTGTTCTGCTGTATTTGTGCAGCCAGGAGTGAATGAGCCGTTAACGCTTGCTCCGTGCTTCGCTCTGCACCTCTGGTAGACGACTGTCCTGTCTTTCAATCTTACTTTGGATGTCCAATAAGTCCAGGTTCCTGTCTTTCACAGATCGACAACTTGGACCCTCGAGGAGTCCAGCTGGCTGCTTTGTTCATGAGCGGAGTGGACATGGCTCTGTTTGCCAACGATGCGTGCGGACAGCCCGTACCCTGGGAGCACTGCTGTCCCTGGATGTACTTTGATGGCAAGCTGCTTCAAAGTAAACTCAATAGAGCCAACAGGGAGAAGGCCCAGCTCATTGACCTCTGTGATGGTCAGGTAGTTACGCACACACACGGCACAAATCAGCACAACTGTGTCACATTATAGGACTGTAGCTGGTGGGAATCGACCCCTTCAAAGGTGGCAAACAAGACGCAATTAGACGCCTGTGTCACAGAATCCTGCCTCTCACTCTCTGCTCGTTTCCACCAAGCAGTTCGGCTCAGTTCGTCTCGGTACGGCACGCATTTTGTGGTGTTTCCATGGACTAAAACCAGGACGGGTCCTCAAATAAGCGACCCATGCCGCTCCACTTTTCAGTACCCTTCTGTTGGGGTGCCAAGCCGTACCAATCCAGCCCCAGGGGGCGGAGCTAGAAACACTGCAATAAGTTGATTGGTCACAAGATCGTTAACTTCGCTTGCTACAGCAGTAATAAAGAACGATATACACCCTGCACGCAGCCTTTCCTGAAACAAAGCTTCATTGCGTTTTGTAATAAAGAGCCTGTTACGCCACATTATGCAATAATGTAATAAATTTTCACTTTATTTTGTAATAAAGGCGCATTTTGTAATAAAATCTTCTTTTTTTTTTGGGGGGGGCTTTTCTGCCTTTAATTGGATAGTGGAGGAGGGTGGATAGAGTATGAAAGGGGGTAGAGAGTGGGGAATGACATGCAGGAAACAGGCCACAGGTGGGAATCGAACCCGGGCCACCCGCTCGAGGGCGAACCTCATGGTGCGCGGCCATATCCACTAGGCCATCTGCGCCCCTGTAATAAAATCTTTGAACGCAATTTGTAATACATTTTCCCGCATGTGGGTGTTGCACTTTTTTCCCGAGGAAATGTAAGAATTTAGTGCATTATGTAATAAACCACCAAAACTGATGTCTTAATTAGAAAAAAAACAACTTAACTTCAGAATTACATTGACTATCAGCATTCAAGCATGAATTGAAAACATAAATTGATTTTAAAAAGTAGCAAAAATCATTCATTGGTCAAATCCATAGACTGTATAATGAGTGGACGTAACGACGTTCGGCTCAAACTGAAGCCTCCGGCAGATGCCCCGCCCCCTGGTGTCTGGCTGCAGTATAGGTCATAAGCCCTGCCTCCCCATGTATTCCAGATATGAGCCAGGAAAACTTAAAAAAATTACGATACCTGGTAGAAACGTTTCTTTCATCTTTACGCTAAGGGAGTATGATGATGTCATTTGGCTGCATGATGTTCGGGTGTTTTTTTTCCTGAGAAGTTGGTTTCTCATTAGTTATTGGACGTTAAAAACTGTGATATAAGTTTCTTTTTACGATAGTTGACAGCTGCTGTTCGTGAGTAGTTTTTATCAGGGATATAGAAAACTTCGGGAAAGAGCCAAAAGGAGACTAAACCTTCTGAAGAAGAAGAAATAAATATTTTTATTTCTCTTTTTTACTTGGCTCCACCGGAAATTCTGTACTGCGCAGACTCTGGCTGCACAATGGCGGCTAGAGAAATGGGGTTTTTTGGCTTCAAAATCGTAGAATGGTGACAGGCGGAGCCACGCTGTCCATTCTATATACAGTCATTGGTCAAATCTAAGTCAAATATAACTGAATTCATAGAGATTGTGTTTGAGAGTTCACAGAGACAAAATACAAAATAGAGTGAAAATTTATTACATTACTACATAATGAGGCGTAACAGAGCCACATGCTGATCGCAAAGTAGAAGAGTTGCTGGATGTCCTCCATCGTTGCTCTTTGTTCACAATGCCGCTAGTTGCATTTATTTGCGGGGTACACTGTGTGGCGCTGCAATGACACCACACTGTTACGTAGCTGACGCGGCTCTCGCCATCCTGGCTGTGGAAACGCACACAGGATCAGGCTTTACCGATCTGACCTGTACCAAACTGTACTGATCCGTACCAGACTGCCTGGTGGAAACGAGGCTTTAGTCCACCCTTTGCAGCACGATTATTCAAACCACAATTGAGGTGTAAATGTCTTAGGCCCCACTGACACGTCAAAGCTTCACTGCGTTTCACCCTAGAATGCAAAACACGCATGACAAAAAATCTGTTTACATAGAAACCAGGGTTCTTACGCAAGTCTTAAATACGTGTATTTAAAACTAAGGCCTTAAAAAGTCTTACATTTATTAAAATTTTATATTCTGGTCTTAATAAATTACTCAAAGGTCATAAATTTTTCAAGGCAGAATAGTCGCCAATATAAATTATCTACATCCTCGCGAGGCAATCCGTGACTATGGATCACTGTTGGCATTTTTACACACAGCTGCTGAGCAGAGAGCACTGAGGATCACTTTATGATCAATAAACAGAAAATAAACTTGAATGGGTCTCATTAAGTGACACACACACTCTGATTTGGTTGTAATACAGCAGGATCCCAAACCATTCACTAAATTTGTGTGGTTTTGTCTTTAATTTCACTCATAGTGGCATTAAAAAGGTCTTCAAAATTCCTAAATTTGACTTGCAGAAACCTGCAGGTACCCTGGAAACAGAGAGGGGCTTAAAACACTGTAGTAGGCATGTCAGGCCTGTAGATGGCCAAATAACTGTAGGAGCTGTGTGTACAACAAAGGTTCAGAGGCTGAAGAAGAGGTGAGCGGATCATGTGTAGTTTATACTAAAACCTTTTTCTCTGATTGCAGAAAAAGTGTGATAAATGTACATTTTGTTTAAAGGCAGTCAGTAGATTGAGCATAGTCCTGGGCAACTAATCACAAATTAGATTGAATCACAATTTGGCTTTCCGCCATATTCTCAAAGACAGTGCAATTTATTATTATTTATTTAACCTCAAATGTGTCAGAATATCTGATTCCAGATCAAATCATGTCAATACCAGATACCAGATTTTTCATGCTCTACACCGATGTTACTCAACCATACTCAACCTAAGGTACAATGTTGAAAACTACCTTTACAAGAGCAACAATCCAAGTAGTGAAAGGTGGCAAAAACAGCAAGAAGAAGCAACAAAAATAAGTTTAAGGTGGCAAAAATGGTCAAAAAGCACAAAAAATAGCAAGAAAATTGGGAGATAACTTGATAAAGAGTCAGAAAGTAGCCAAAAATAGTCAAACGTGGCAAAAAAAGAATGAAATTGACAAAAATGAGCAAAAAGAAAATTTTCATTTGTTGTTTTCATGCTGTGTGTAGTGTCAATGTTCATTTCCACAAATGTGTTTGTTTGAGAACACATAATTTGGGAAACCTAAAAACAATTCATTATATAAGCCAACACTCCAATACATAGCATTTATGTTTGTTTATTTGTAAGTATTATAAATACAGGATTTCAGGTGGCAGCATAACAAAAAATAAAGCTTAAAAAAAGCTAAAATAGACTAAATCAAAGTGTTTTATTAAAAAAAAATAAAAAAAATAGTAATAATAATTAAAATTCAACTTTGATCGAACAGTGCTGTGCATGTTTCTTTAATTGTATTTTAAAATTTAAAATCTATAGAGTTAATGTTTTTCTTTTTTTTTTTAATTGAGAAGTACATTGTCCACAACATTATTCCATGTAATTGCAAATTGCACATTTTAGTCCATTTCATGCAGCACTGATGTCCACTTCCAAAAGTCAATTTCCCAAGAGTTTCAACACGAATGTTATCCCATGACTTCTGCAACTCAAGACAGAGACTTTATTTAGAATGTTCAAGAATGACAACCTTCTAATGACGGCTCTATTCTACAGTATACAGGGCATAATGACAGAAAGATGACTGCAGATATTTCATTTGTTTTATGGGTATTTTAATGACCAATTCATTAAAAAAAACTGAAACCTCTACAATATGCCAAATATTCTTATGATTTTGGTCATCATTGTAGTTTAATTTGACTAAATCCAGTTACTCTGGAAGTGAAGGTAACATTGTTAACATCCTAAGAGCCACACATGATAAAACTTCTCTCTGGATTTAAGCCTCTTGCTTTCTTGCAGTGAAATCTTTGTTAATCTCCTGTTGCCTTCCAGTGCGTGAATCATCTTTACAATACGACTCGCCTCTAAATGTCAGAAAGCAGAGCTGCCTGAGTTATATTATGGTCTCATAATCATTTGCTCAGCAGCTTATTGTTGCGCTAAAACGTTTCCTTGTCCATCAGGGCCTGTGCCACTGTACAAACAGAGAAGCTGAGCCAACATAACAGACTGTTTAATACACAGAAAGCTCCATTAAGGATGGCTGCTCTCCCGTGTTTTTATACAGAAACAGCATTTTTTTTTTACGACTAATAACTGCCAGTGTTAGAAAAGCCTCAAAGAGAGAATCTGAACCTGGATGTTGAGGTTTAATTCGAGAAATAGCACTGAGGCACTTTACAGGGATTGTCACTTGAGGAGAAGATAAGCATCTTTTAATCCATAAATTTGCATTATTTAGTTTCATCGTTTTGAAATAAACAGTAGATATCTGAATGCTGACACTGACTCACCTGCTTCTCTTTCTGCTCATGAATCTATTATTTTTAACCCTTACACACTGTTCATATTCTATACCCTCACAAAATAGTTCTTGTCAATTTTGACTAAAAAATCTCCCATATTCAGTGTCTTCTGAAAAAACAAGTTTTCAAGGAAAGATTCACTAAGACTGTTGAAGTAGCACGTCACGTTAAAAAACTCTTGATTAATCCTTCAAAAAAATGTTTTAGAGAGCAGAGAGTGTAATTATTATGTTAACAACACTTATTTCTTGGAGAAATAATATTTTTCTGTATTGGGAAATCATTTTCTACCCACTTCAGAAGATCTTAAACCCATCTCAATAGATTCACTGTACAAAAATTAAAATGTCTCCCATCACATTTCAGGCTAAAAGGATGATGTTTAGGATGTTTTATAATAATAATAATAATACATTTTATTTAAGGGCGCCTTTCATGGCACTCAAGGTCACCTTACAAGAATAAAAGTGCATTAAAAGATGACTAAAATAGATAAAAAAACAAGCAATACAATATAATGCAATATAAAACAATAAATTAAAATACAAAACAGTGCAATGGTGGTGAAAGGTCAGAGGGAGTAGGCGAGTTTGAACAGATGGGTTTTGAGTCTGGATTTGAAGAGGGGTAAGGACTGAGTGTTGCGTAGGTCAGGTGGGAGTGAGTTCCATAACTGGGGGGCCGAGCGGCTGAATGCTCGGCCCCCCATGGTGACAAGGCGAGCAGAGGGGACAGAGAGATGGAGAGATGAAGAGGATCGGAGGGTACGGGCAGGAACAGAGATATGAATGAGGTCAGAGAGGTACGGGGGGGCGAGGTGGTGGATGGCTTTGTGGGTGTGGAGCAGGATTTTGTAATGAATGCGGTATGTGATGAGGAGCCAGTGAAGCTGCTGCAGGGTGGGAGTGATGTGATGGGTGGATGGAGTCCTGGAAATGATGCGAGCTGCTGAATTCTGAACCAGTTGAAGTTTATTGAGAATTTTCTGGGGGAGACCGAACAGGAGGGAGTTGCAATAGTCTGCATAGTTGCAATTTACTGCTGTTAAACCTCAAAACAGGTCAAATTTCAACCAAACTTTATGTGAAGAGTAAGCATGATGCTCATAAGGGATGAAATACCATATATATTAGAAAACTTGTTTTTGAGGGGTTGAAAATGCCTCCAAACCACCTGATAATGAATATGACTGTCTTCATGTAATCACTCATACTGTGATGTTGTTCCACAGTGACACTGTGTGGTCTACAAGGTTGTAAGAGTTAACAAAAACTAATGAAATAACAAAACTGAAAACCCACTTTTTTGTTTATTTATTTATTTTTAGTCTGAAACAAGAATAAAAACAAGGCTTTACAAAAAAAACAAGAACTAACTCAACTGTGTTGAGAGTTTACAAAACCAAAGTTAAATAAAATTAGGAACTAAATGTCTCCAGTTTTCTCACATTGTTGATCTATCTCATACATAAACTGAGTAGTTTAGTTGGGTATGAAATGTTTTTTTTATTTTTATTAATTACATTAACAGACAAGACAACATAAACACAAAATACCCCCCACTCACCCTCACCTCCCACACAAAACTACACATGGTACTTTTTTTTTTTTTTTTTGTATACATATAGACCAGTTCAGTTAATATTTTCAAAATAAACCTTTGAGAACCTCCCATCTCCTTTCATATGTTTTGGCATCATTGTCGGTTTCGACCATATAACCTTCTAAGACTATGTATCTCTGAACAAATCTTTTAAAGGAAATAATATTGAGTGAAGATCTATCTATGACCTGAAAAATAAATCGTTTACCAAGAACAATAATTAGGTTAACTAAGTCATTACTGTCTACAAACTCTCCTAAATAACAGAAACAAAATCTAATTTTAAGGACAAGCCAATTTCTAAACACATTTTCTCAACGTTGTTCCAAAACAAGGACACTATGTGACAGTGCCAAAACATGTGCACTTGTATGTGTATTCAAGATTTTTTTAAGTGAAATGTTTTTGTTTTCTAAAGCACAAGTCCGCACTTTGTGCAGCAGAGCCCTATTTGAGATCACTTTCAATACCAGTATGTTTCTGATAGGAGCTGGTGCTCATAGTGGAAGGTAATAAAGAATGAGGAACATTTCTTTACAGGAGAACTCCCTTCAGTCTCAAAGTCTGTTTGAAAAACTCTCACAGGGAGGCTAACCTAGCTTACCTTGTCCAGGTAAAGGAGAGCACCCAGCCCTTTCACCTCAAACAGAAACTTATATCCAACCAGGCAGCACAATGAAGACAAATGAAAACCAGGGGGGTCCTGCATTTCCTATCAGCAAATGCGGGATGTTGGAATGCTGAGCACTGCATTTCAACATTTAGCGCTTTCTTGCAGGAAAGACTTATGCTGGTGCTCAGTATTCCAACATAAATAACCTAAAACCAAAAACTTTCAAAAATTATGAAAAAACCAAATCTCAAAATCTGCTTTAGGAATAAAAACAAAAGAAAACACTGAAGAAATCAAACACAATTTTTCATTGTAGAGATATAGTTATTTAAAAACATCTTCAATCTCTTCCGGTAGATCAGTGGTTCCCAAAGTGGGGGATTGGACCCTTTGGGGGGTCGCGAGACATTAATAGGGGGTCGCGGAATGTGTCCCAAAATCAAAAACTATGAAGAATTTCATATTTTATCCATTATTTTAAGAATCAAAGTAAGAATTGGGGTTAAAGATAATATAAAATTATGCAAACAGATTTTTTTTAATCTGTTTTTCACATTTCTTTGTTGAAGTTTGATGCAGTGAACACAGCAAAGTGCACATTAGTCTGTAAATTTTCTACTGATTAGTTAAATTAAGTATCCTGGGGGGTTATTTGTTAGTTTTTGGATTGGTCCATTAGTGTCGTACCACAGCAGGGGGTCACCAGTCTCTAATGCTGCCATTTTGGGGGTCACAGGCAGAAAAGTTTGGGAAACCCTGCGGTAGAGTCATCTCTGCTCAGTGAACTTCAAGATTTCTGATGTTCATATGAAAATATACATACATATATATAATGTTAACAATAAAGAGTGATGTGTTGTTTCGGGCTCTTTAGGCTGAGCTGGTTGCCAAAGTGGAGAAGATGCGCCAAAGCATCCTTGAAGGTCTCAACTTCACACGGCCTCCTCACCCCCCTCCCTTCCTCCCACCGCCAATTCCACCTCCTCACGGGATGCCTTTTTACCCCCCCAACGGCTCCTTCTTTCCCCCGCCCCCTATGATGCCTCCTCAGGGGAGAGGTAGAGGGATGCCTGGTGAGTTTGCTTCGTTTTCTGTCTTTGAGGTTTGCACCAAAAGATACACACTTGGAATAACATTTGTTTCTCCTTCTTCTTCTAGTGCTCCAAGGAATGTCCGCTCAGGGTGGGAAGCTGGAGATCGCTGGCACCGTGGTGGGTCAGTGGGCCGGAGCTCGACGCGGCCGAGGACGAGGAGGCTTCCCGCTCCAGGTGGTGTCAGTGGGTGGACCCGGCAGAGGGTACGAGGAATGAGAATCTGAGTTATGTCACAGTCTTTGAGGTAAATCTCTATATTGAGGATGTTTTTCTGTCACCTGTAGTCGTCCCAGAGGTGTGATCTCCACGCCCGTCATCAGGACGTTCGGCCGCGGCGGCAGGTACCACACGAGAGTCTTCAAGAGTCAGACAGCGTACTTGGTAAGTCAGTGATAAATCATCCTTCACATGGGAGACATAGGCTCTCACAAAGCTCTAATAATGATCATTACAGTTAATGACACCTTTGTGGAAGAGGGATTGTTAATTTGCCCTCTGCTTTCACGCTAATAAAAGCTCCCATCTGTCCGTGTGTCGTCAGACGCTGCTCAGGCAGAAATCAGAGGAAATACAGACGAAGTTCACATCTGTTGATCCTCATTTGAAATAATAATCAATCAGCACAAACTCCCACACTAATGTCAGACTCTGGCTCTCTAATGCAGCTGTACATGGGTCAATGACGTGACGTCCCTTTTTTTGTGTCCGAGTGCAATATTTCCTTCCATCATGAATTCAGTATTTCATCACGTGTTTCTTTATTCTATGAAACCTGTGTTATTTGAACACATCTTTAAACTATTAAAATATAACATGTTTTTTTGTGTTTTGGTTCCTCAAACCCCCAAAATGTCAGGTGGTGCTTGGCAGGACTGTTCATAGGTGTCATTAATTTGAGATTTTTAACTTACAGTCAATAACATTTACCTTTAATTTTTATGTCACCGTATATTTTATGCTTGAACCTTTTTAAATAAAACATTCTTTGCAAATAAAAAGAATTTTAAAGCTGTTGAGAAATTTAAAAAACTTTTGTCCCGTAATTTTCACCTTGTCAAATGTGGTGCAACCGTAACATTAGACTTTTATTTTAAAGTGAAGAGAATAAAACAGGAAACAGGAAACTGCATCAGCCAGAGGAGCCCAAATGACATTTGTGACCAAGTGGAAAAGTTTGTAGATTTCTCTGAAATACTGATAAAAAAGGTTTTTTCACTTCATTGGTGACTGGAACAATTTCGTACAGTCCACCATGTTGCAATGTAATAATGTGAAATGTTATTTTAACATCAAATTATTTATCTTATTCACAAATAAAAGAAATGAAACACACAAAATGAAAATGTATGAGTCACTACAGACACTTGAGAGATACTTGCCAATAATTTCACACAGAAAAATAACAGGAACATATAAATATATTTTCATATATTTGGTTGTACCACCTGACATTTTTGGGTGCTCAAATTAAAAATACTAAAAAATAATGAACCTAAAAACTTAGAAATGTTGGTCAACTACTGAAATCTGTTAGAAAACATAATTCTTCACTCAGAAATATGTTTTTTATCCATTTTCAAAGAACTTTTTAAAAATACGTTTTTAGACCCTCTTTTTGTCAATGACCCACATGCAAGTTGATGCTATTAAATCATTCAGTTTTAAGTCAGTCAGGTGGTTGATTTTGAATTAAGAGTATTGTTGAGTGGCATTTTGCACACATTAAGTCATTTTAGGGCTGGTGAAATGGCTGAAAAATGTATCATGATAAACGTATTTCCTATCAGTCAATATGGCTTATTATTGACTAGTTTTCTTTACCTATTTAAAATGAGAGACAGAAGAAAAAAGACCGGATTTAGATCATTATATGTTAAATCATTATTTATAGCAGTATTACTATGTGAAGAGACTGCTCACATCAATGTTATTCACTCCCCAAATTAACAATGATTTACACAACAATGATGGTGGGATGAATTTCAGTCAATAAATAAATCAATCTTCATTTATATAGCACCTTTCATACAAATAAAATGCAGTTCAAAGTTCACAGTGATTGAACATAGCTTCATAAAATACATGCAGAGCAGAAGAACAAAAATCATTATAGGAGAAAGATTTTAATGCACAGCACTAATTATATTTTAAAAGATTAAAAATAATAAAAGAAAATGATAAAATAGAGGTAAGATTATGAATGGGAAAGATTAGTAAAGTGCAATAAATAGGACAAAATGAATAATTAAAAAGGTAAGAATGAGAGTATAGTAGACATAAATAGATTAAAACAACTAAGAGAAAAGATGAAAGAGAGGGGAAGAAAAATAAGTACGATAAAAACCCTACATGAAAGCCAGACTGAACAAGTAGGTCTTAAGTTCACGTTTAAAATATTCAATGTTTATCAGTCAGAAGAGAGGTCTTGCTAGCTTGTAAACTAAAAGCATCTCTGAGATGTAGTCTGGTGCCAAACCATTTAGTGCTTTAAAAACCAATAAAAGACTTTTAAATATATCTTAAGACATGCAACATTTATTCATCTGCTCCATCTGCTGCTACTTGGTTAGGCAAATGTGGCCAAACAAAATCATTTTTGCTATTATTATTTTTCTTTATTAAAGCTGTAGCCTGTAATCTTGTATTTTTGATATTTTAAAAAAGGAAATTTAAATTCAATTTATTGAGTGTGGGCTCTCATTATTCATTCCCACCTCTGCATAAATGGGTCGGGGCACCCCAGTCTAAAAGGTCTGGACACACCCCTGTTGGTCAGCGCGCTTCTTGTTTCAGGTTCGTTATGGTGGTGCTTTGCTCATTAACAGATGGTTTTATGCTGAACAGAGGGTTCAGTTGGTGGAATTAACAGAGTTACAGTGAAATATATGAGCTCTCTCTACAGTTTAAAATCATGTCAATTGCCCCTCAGCGAATGTCCCCCTCCCCTCAGCTGGTATACACATAATGACCCATCCATAACACCAAAAACAGGGAGTTTTCTTCGCTAGAATAGTAGCGTTCTGAGAAACTCTGATGTATGTTTCTTCAGTCTCCAAAGCAAAAAATGATCACAGTATTATTGGTGAAGAGCAGCGGGTTTTGCACACGTCAGTTGCACCAATGCAGTAATTAATACTGGCCTCATGAATGTTACAGTGAAACATCTAAATCAAACTCCTTAAAAGTGCCAGAGGTGTTTTTCTGGATTGGATCAATTTTTTCTAGCAGAGCTTAGTGACATTATTAACATTCTATTGAGCATATTATCTATTGATATTGATCATGTGTCTATCACAATAGATTTTATCGCCCAGCCATTAGTCATTTTTCACTCGTTTGGGTGGATTTTTCACCAAAGAACGAGACAAGTTTGTGAAATCTCTACGACGTCCGGCCGTAAAAAAGAACACAAGAGACTTAATTCAAGAAAACTCCGAAGTGTCGTTATATTCATTTAGTCAGTGAGACTGACTTTGTAGTGTCAGAGTTCAAACGAACCAACAGAAGGGATACTTAGGTTGTTTTCAGGTGAAGTCTGTAGTGTCTTTGAGTTCCTGGTAGTTTTTCTTCAAACTTGAAGGCTCATAAATGTCTCTTAACCCTGAAAGGACCAACACTACCATCCTTTTAAAGATTTCCTTCAAGCATTATTCAAACCAGGAAACATAGGAGTCTGAACTTATGTTGTCGCTCTGATTTTTCATGGAGTCAGAACAGATAATCTGTCAACAAGAGAGAAGAGAGACACTGATAAAATACTTACAGTGGTTCTGCCGTAGAAGCAGTTTGTTTGTGACTTTTAAATGTGCGTCAATCATTAATCCTGCTTCTTTTGAATTCACAGCACTTTCACATCACTCATGGCTCCTTTTTTTTAACCAGGTATCCGACATTACTCAACTGTGTGCTGCTGTCAGGAAACACCAAAACAAACATGCACACACACACACACCCTCTTCGGCTTATGTGCCAGGTGAAAAAGTGTTACACTAGATAAGCCTCGCTGTACTGGAGAGTAGAGGTGGGCGGATCAATACTTATATGGGTCAATAACAAAAAGAGGGTCTAAAAATGTATTTTTAAAAAGTTCTTCGAAAGTGGATAAAAAACATATTTCTGAGAGAAGAATTAAGTTTTCTAACAGATTTCAGTAGTTTACCAACATTTCAAAGATTTTAGGTTCATTATTTTTTAGTATTTTTAATTTGAGCACCCAAAAATGTCAGGTGGCGCAACCAAATATATGAAAATATATTTATATGTTCCTGTTATTTTTTCTGTGTGAAATTATTGGCAAGTATCTCTCAAGTGTCTGTAGTGACTCATACATTTTCATTTTGTGTGTTTCATTTCTTTTATTTGTGAATAAGATAAATAATTTGATGTTAAAATAACATTTCACATTATTACATTGGTTGTACCACCTGACATGGAAATTGTTCCAGTCACCAATGAAGTGAAAAAACCTTTTTTATCAGTATTTCAGAGAAATCTACAAACTTGTCCACAACCAGTGTTTACAGTAAACCCGAGGAGACCGACTACGTCAAAGGACAAAGGACAAAATAAGAGAAGTGAAATTTTATTTTCAGATTACAATGCCAACGTGGTGGGACTGTAAACTGTTCCACTTTTAATGCCCTGTTTTCAAAAAATAATTTCTCAACAGCTTTAAAATTCTTTTCATTTGCAAAGAATGTTTTATTTTAAAAGGTTCAAGCATAAAATAATGCCACTGTATTTTTAATTTCCATTTACAATAACTGACATTCAATTTTTAGAGTTTAATTACTGTGGATACTTGTCAGGACGGTTGCACCACCTGACATTTTGGGGGTTTGAGGAACCAAAACACAAAAAAACATGTTATATTGTAATAGTTTAAAGATGTGTTCAAATAAGACAGGTTTCATAGAATAAAGAAATACATGTGATGAAATACTCAATTCATGATGGAAGGAAATATTGCACTTGGGCACAAAAAAGGGGACGTCACGTCATTGACCCATATACATACATTTGTTAGATTTTGCTTAACAAATTGATTATACCAACACCCGGCCCGAGTGTTTTTGCTCTGCTGCTCTTCATTGTCAGTAAATTACTGATTTCCTAAATATTTTTTGTTTCTGTTTTGGTTCATCTGCCAGTATGTGCAAGCTGTTTAATCAAAATGATTTCTTAAATGCTAATATAAATGAATTTCTGTTATCCATACATATTCAGATTTACTGTTTTACAAAAAAGCAGGGAAAAATCAAAGCATATGATTATTTTATGATTTAAAAAAATAGTTTTTTACTTTCATTTATGAATGAAACATTAGTTTTAGTGGTTGTGTGTTATTTTGATTCATTTTGACAAACTGCTTTTCCATGTAAAAAGTATCGGTATCAGTATTGATATCGGCGATACTGGCCCTGTCTTAGCTTGATATTGGATCATTACTTAATTTTGCAGTATTGCACACCACCACTGGATAGGGCTACATTTTATACCAGCTACATTTTTGCAGTACATATTTTCTTTTCTACACTAATTACTCAACCCTGTTCAACCAAAAAGACAAACTGTTGAAAACTACCTTTACAAAAGAAACAATCTATGTGGAAAAAAGAGGCAAAAAAAGCAAAGAGTAGAAATAAAACTTATTTTGAGGTTGTATAAATTGCCAAAAAAAAGCAACAAAATTTGCATTTGAATTGGGATAAAACCTGGAAATTCTCAAAAATTAGCAAAAGAAAAAAAAAAGTGGAAATAAAATGTTGCAAAAAAGAGAGAAAAGTGGTAAAATAGCCAAAACAGCAAAAATGGAAAGAAAGTTGGGATTAAATTTAGAAAATAGTCAGGTTTTTTTTTTTTTTAAGTAGTCCAAAATTGGAAAAATGAGTGAAAAGTGTCAAAAATGGGCAACAACAACCTCAATTGGCAAGAAAATTGGGAGTAAACCTGGAAAATAGTGAGAAGATGTAAAAATAAAATCGTCCAGTGTCAAAAATGGACTAAAAGCAGTCACAGTTGTAGTGGAAGTGGGTTGTTGTTGTGCTGTAACTTATGTAACTGTTCATGTCCTATGTTGTGTTTGTTTAAAAAAACATATAAGATGGGAACCTAGAAATAATTGCACAAAAAATCACAATTGCAATATAGGAAAAAATAACCACAATTAGATTATTATGGTTACAAATGAACATGTGGCAGCTCAGTGTGGGACACCTCAGTCTTTATCAGCATAGACTTTATTTTTGATCCAATTCGGATCTTCAATCTCAAATTGGGTCAAGTTGATCTTGGCATTTTTTAAAATTGGCTTATTATTTGGCTTATTTCACCTAACCTGATAAAGTTAATGATGGAATAATAAGATCAGGTCCCCTGATGTGGAACAGCAGCCAAACTTAACTTTATTACAAAACACATGAGAACAAGCAGACACATTACAGCAGTAACATCTGCTTTACAGCAGTGTGGACATATATCAAACTGTGGACATATATCAAACTAGAACATGAAAACAGTCCAACATCCACGCGTTATTACATTTATGCACTATGATCTGTTCACAAGGCGCTGAATACGATCAAAACATCCCAAAACAACATGCAATTTAGTAAACTGAGAGAGGAAAGGCTGCTCTGCTGTTTCTACACTCCAAAAGAACAGATAACTGTCCGCAGAGGAAATTTCAAAATACGAATATGACTCAAATATCAAAGCTTCTCAATGCAATTTGAGCAGAATGAACCTTTGGTTATGTAAAGAACCACACAACAGCATCTGCTGAAATATCTCAGGATGACAACCAGGGACATGAGGAGCAAAAATCCATTGAAAGATCTTAATCGGAATAAATGATCAAGTTGAGCAAAAAAATATCAAAGTGTTTCAATGCAATTTCAGCAGAATTGAACTCAATCTTTCCCAAAATCTCTTCAATAAAAGCAATTTAACATGAAGAGAGCTGTTAAAATTTGTGAAATTTATCTTAATATTGTGTTACACATCTTTTTTGATAACAAGTTGTCAAAATAAGTGGCTGCATTTTATCCTTTTTGGGCATTCAAGCACCCATACTGTAATTTTTGATGTAGATGTCCATCACTTTTTAAGGAGCAGCTCCCTTTACAGGCGTGTACCATGGTAGTCCGTGACAACGTGAGGTGATTTAGACATGATGTGATAAGTGTAACAACAGCCTTTGTCCTGTTTTCCTGCTGAGCCTGAGCCACTGGATCGATTCCTTTACTTTACAGTTGTAGATGATTCAAGTCTGCTTAAGTCGTATTTTGGTTTGAGATAAAATGAACATATCAATGAAAGGAGAAAAACAGGAGGTAGTTGTGATGGTGTCTAATATTTATGTTTGTAGTCTCGCAACATGGCATTCAGAGCAGCCTTGGATTTTGATTTGCTGTATTTCATGTGTACAAGTTCAGGGGTGTTGTAGAAAGTTATCTTATACTTCCCAAAAAAAATGAAGAGGCTTGACTCCGATTTTAGATAGGAAAAAAACGTATCCTTTTACTGAAATAAACTCGCTCAGAACTTACAACTCGTCTTCTACAGCGCACACGTTAACGTTGACACTTACTGTTTACATCAAGTGCATTATGGGAAATGCAGTCTTAGTAGCATTTCAACATAAATCATGTCAAAGAAACGTTCAAATGAAATAATTCTATTAATAATTATGAATTTACCTTATTTAAACTTTAACTTAGTCTCTTTTTAGAGTTACAACAAGGGGACCTCACACAGAAAACATGTAAAACAGATCAGATGACTTTATCATCAAAACTAGCTGGACTAAATTATATTAAATTGATAAGCACAGACATTTTTAGCTGCTATTTTCTGATTATTTATTGCTCGTTACTAGCAGATATTCAGTACTGAAAAATCAGATCATATCAGGGGCAGAAATGCTGGTTAGGACATCCTCAGTTATTATTCACAGAGTCAAAAAGGCCATAAATTCAGAAACAGGAGGCCTCTGATGCTCGGTTGCGAGGGTTTTACTTTAAAGACTTATTCGCATAGGACGGTACTACCGAGAAACTTTTGATTTTTACTCTGGAAATCCTAGTAAAAGAGTCCCTAATAGTGTAGTCACAATCACGAAGTGACATCACTTCCAGCACTAGGTCGACAAACAAGACAAGTGAGAAATTAATGTCACGTATTTTGTTTTAAGGTTGCGGTAACAAGGAGCTTTCAGCTCAGGGTGAGTGGGAACTAAATAGCCCTTCAGCAGGTCTTTGTGCTCTTTAAAAGCCTTTAATTTTACTGCTAATTAACTTCTAAACTGATCTGCACTCATTTTGTTTGTTTCAAGGACCTTCAGCATACATGTTTTCACTGAGTCACATATTATTTTAAAGGAAGTCACTGCTACTCTCTCTCTGTTTTTTCGTTAAAAAAATCTCTTTCGTGTCTTTTCTTTTCAGCCGACTAAGCCTCCTCATAAGCCGGCTCACACACCCGGACAAGATGCAGCGAAAGATAGAAAGCGCTCCATTTCTTCCCCTGCACAGTGCGACGACGGCACAACTACGGAGAATGGCGTAGAGGACAAAGAGCCACACCAGCTGAACGGAGATAAAGAGGAATGCAGGGCTCCCATCCAACCTGAAAGTGCCTTTAGATGCGACTCCAAGATGTGCAATTCTAATCCTCACTTAAATGCACTAAACGCAGACGGCAGCTGCCATAGAGATGAAGGTCTGGAGGCAGCTGTCTTAAGTAAAGAAGAGTAAGCCTATTTTTGTAGAGAGGTGAAGGATGAAAGATGGAAGAGTTAGAATACCTGGGATTTTGAAAAACCTTCAGTCAGTGTACTTTCTTCCTCGCACACAAAGAAAAGAGATGAATCGACCCCTCTCCATAAAAATGAGATTTATTACACTGCTAGTTTAAGAAGTTGTTCACTTGTTAATGTAACACTATAATTACTTCACATTAGGACATCAAAGCTTTAATAATGAAATACTTTAGTTATAATGGGTTTTCTTTACTCAGCATCATATGTTTGCATTAGTTATCAGTTTATAGTTGTCAAGATAACTAAGAAAAGGAAAGTGCAACACATCCACCTGGGTCTTCACTTCAACTTTGGTTCATATATAAGCAACTGTGCCCGATAGTTCACATGAACTCCACGTCATTTCTCTCATATTTCCTGTAACGTTCTAAGAAATCACTCTAAATTCAAATGCGCGATTCTGTCAAACTCTCATAAACAACTTCTTGGATCAAATACAGAGCTGTAGTGTTACCCGCTTCAACAAAAGAAACCCTCTGCATGGTTCACAGTTCAAGAGGTGTGTAGTTATTATGCATGTAGACCTTTTTCTTCTATCATAACCGGTACTGTGCCCATTTGCAAATGAAAGAAACGGCTGATATCACTGATAGCCCGTAAGTGTTAACTGTTGTAACAGATCTGTTCTCCTGATCTTTATTTGTTCGTGATATGACCTTCGTTTCGTTAATTATAAAAAGCGAGAAGTTATCTACCACTTTGAAACAGTGAATTAAACACACGATTGCTCTGTTTTCTGCAGCGAGCAGAATCACTCCATACGTAGCTCGGACACGCTCCACCCTCTGATTAAAACTTCTGACGTTAATCGATTTTGTGCTTTGTTTTCGTGTTGTTTTACAGTTGTACTTTCTTTACACCAGAGTTGTCAGCTGACATTTCCACTTAAATCTCCTGACTTGTCCTCATCATCCCTCACTGGTGATCAAATGTTGTACTTCCCAAGTCCCCGCAAGAGCTGAATAAGTAACCTTTTCTGTAAGTTGATCAGTTTCTTCCTAACTCATGGAATGTAAAAGAATAAACTGCTGTTGGGATTGATTGGATGTTGATGGATTGTGGTGTGGTGTATTTGAAGAAACTTAGCTACAATGCTTAATAAAACTTTATTCTTTTAGTATCATGTGTGGTGTCTTGTTCATTTATCAATTATTATGCTGCAACATCATAGCTCCATGAGTATTCAAGCATTATTCTCCTCATATTTAAAGTTCTTTATTAAGCTGCTATGCAAACATTTCATTGGGACGTTATTTAAAAAAGCTGATCATCTGGAAATTTAATCCATGTTTTAAAATAATTTCTCAATTAAAAAGAAGCTTAATCTCATTTACACTTATTGTTAATGATCGCATTTTTCCAGAGTTGACTGTCATTTTAGAAGAAATATAAATAGGTGTGTAATATGCTCATTAGTATGACACTTGAGAGATCACTGAATAATAATTGAGCTAAGAATTTTGGGACATCTGATAAATGTTAAATGTAATTTTCATGGTTGAACTATTTCTCACAAGCTCGTATAGTTATTATGCACCGCTATCTCCTGGACTCTTTGTCTTAATGACTTAAAAAGTTATTTTTTTAAACTTTGTGAAGCTGTTTTCTTATATTACAGCTGTTGCACACACCAATGCTCAGTCAAAATTCTCCCACCAGCACCACATAAAACCACTTTCAGCATTTTGCAGTGCATAAAAGATCAATCCAATAAAGGAGAATTAAATTAAAGAAGTTTTTTCTCATCATCTGGATCAAAGCAATGACGTTCAAGTGCTTTTTCACATGATAAAGTCCATGTGTGATGTAGTTGGTAATGACAAGCTCTGGTACTTTTTTAAATGTATCTTTTTAATGAGCGTTAGTGTTACACAAATTTCAGTTGTTTGTCTCTTTTGTAGTTTGACTTTGTGATTCATTGTTTTGTTTATTAAGCATTATCATATTATTTTAGAATCAAGCAAAGACGGCGAAACAGTTGGTCCAAACAATAAAGGGAAAACAGGGAGTAGTGTAGAGGTGAGTCAGGAAGGATAAAAACAAAAAGGGATATTTGTTGCTTAACATGGAAATATTTTGCAATTGAAAATGTAAATAAAACAATCAAAAAAGTTTCCAAATGTTTTCATAGTTTTATTAATTTTCCATATCTGTAATATGAAATGAATGGATGACAAAACAATATAAATTTGACAACATTTATTCTACATAGCTGTTATTCATTATTTTATCTATTCACATTTAACACATTGTTTTAGAATCAAGTAAAGAACAATGTACAGTTTGTCCAAACATTTACAAAACAAAAAGAAGGAGTAAAGTTTACTTAAGACAGTTCAAATACAAAAAAGGGATGATTGACAGTATAAGGAAATACTTTTTATTGAAACGGTTAACTCAAAGAAAATAAATAATCAACAAAGATTCAAGTATTTATTTATCATCCATATCCATAAAGATGAGCGTGAAATAGTTAGATAGAAAAATAGACATATTTCTTTACATTTATTCTTTATACATGTGGAAATATGTGGCCTTGTTGAAGCAAATTGGCCTGTGATGATGTTAAAACTTTAGATAAACATTAAACAAGGACTTTTGTATTGAATTTGTCTTGCTTTTATATATCATTATCGTTTGTGAGATTAAAATGTTCTTTTTTACTTCAGTTATCAACGGCACAATTTACCCCAGTGTATTCTGACTAATGCACAACTTAGCCCACACTGGGGGAAAGTTGTGCCACAAAACCACTTTTTTTTTCTAAAGCTATATTTCTCAAACAGTTTATTTCAGATCCAAAGTGATTGCTCCCAGTGATGCACAACATCCTTAACTATTTGTACATATTTTAGCTGGAGGCATTCCTGTAATCCTCTTGCATAGAAGGCACTTAAAGTAAAAATTTGGCACGACTTACCCCACTCTCCCCTACAAAGATAAACTCTAGTCTCGGGTTAACCTGAAATCTCCAATACACAAAGCTTCATTTCATGTGCTCTTTTGTTGTTTTATTATTTATTGTGTATAAAACATGTTTCAAAATTCAAATATTGGTGATATTTTATCTCGATGTAATGAGTTTATACTTTGGGTATGTGTTTCCTTGATTGTAATAAGATTTCAACAAATGAAATGATTAAATAATTTAATAGAATAATGGGTTGCAAATGTTTTTATCTTTAACCCTGTGGTGCATAGTGGTCACTACAGTGGACACCTATTTAAAAGTTATTTACTCCTAAATTCTATGGTTCATGTGATGGAAATTCATATTAGCCTGTGTCAGGATATTTTTATTCTTAGGGCCTGAAAAAATGTTTTGATTTTTTTTTCTAAGTATATATAAACATTTTTAAAAATGTTATAGACAAAGATTTGAGGGTGAAAAAGCTTAAAAACTTTAAATTATTCAGTGTTAAAATGGATGGAAGAGAGTAAAATGTTTTGCAAAGCATTAAAATAAGATGAATGATATTACAAAAAAATAAATAAATCATAAAACAAATGTGTTTCCTTGATTGTAATAAGATTCCAACAAATGAAATGAGTAAATAATTTAATAGAATAATGGGTTCTAATTGTTTTTATCTTTAACCCTGTGGTGCATCGTGGTCACTACAGTTGACACCTATTTAAAAGTTATTTACTCCTAAATTCTATGGTTCATGTGATGGAATTTCATATTAGCCTGTGTCAGGATATTTTTATTCTTAGGGCCTGAAAAAATGTTTTGATTTTTTTTTCTAAGTATATATAAACATTTTTAAAAATGTTATAGACAAAGATTTGAGGGTGAAAAAGCTTAAAAACTATAAATTATTCAGTTAAAATGGATGGAAGAGAGTTAAATGTTTTACACAGCATTAAAAAAAGATGAATGATATTACAAAAAAAAAAATCATATCTATATTAAGTTCACACTGTTTAATGTTGAATGCTCAGTTACAAATATTTGGAAAAAAAAAAAACAAAACAAAACAAAAAAAAAACTTTTTTTCTTGCCTTAAGAAAAATAAAAACATAAGGGAAAAATCCTGACTCTGACTTTCATATTTTTACATAAAATTTTTTTTTAATGATTTTATTAACATCGATTCTTTGTATTGGTTTCGCTTTTAAAATGTAAAAATAGTAATATTATCACATGTTACGTAATCGCTGTATTTTATTTTATTTAACTTAACCAGCCGCTACCATGCAATGTCAAAATAAAAGCTTTATACTTGTCGCGGTTGATGTTTACAAACGTGTTCTGAGATCAATAACAATAATAAAAAAAAGAAATCAAATATGGTGTCTAATATCTGCATTGTTGATTGATCGGGGCCTTCATTCATCTGATTTGAGCTCGTCGGATTTAAACCAGCTCCCTGACGTAACATTATTTATTTATTTATTTATTTATTTTTTTGCATCGACACATCGCAGCTACATTTTCCTCTGGCTTCCTCTAACATGACCGCCTCGGTGCCGTAACGTACAGTCACCAGGGGGCATGCACATAGTAATAATAATAATAATGCATTTCAGGAAAGTCTGCTACGAAGAGTCTCCACCGTTTTCCAGCAGACTCACACACAACCGGGGTGTGATGGAGATGTGCGTTTAGATTCATGTGTCCGGCGGGTCTGCCCCTGGCTTTTTTTCCTGGGGAAGATCATATTGGATCATATTGTTTGCAGGACGTTGTTCCTCCTGCAGCCCCCCCAGTCTATCCCGACGTAGTTGTGAATTGAACATGGCGACTGTACCAGTATATTGCATCTGCAGATTACCTTACGACGTGACCCAGTTTATGATCGAGTGCGATGCTTGCAAGGACTGGTTCCACGGCAGGTAAGCTCCGAATTGCTCACTGTGGTGTTTTTGTGGCGGTTTGCATTTGTGGAAAACAAACAAAAATGGCGAGGTCTCGGTGCGTTTGACAGCTTTGTGGCTCTCAGTCGCCCGTCTACATCTGAAGAGAGGCCGCTCGGAGAAGAAGAAGAAGGCGGAGTTAAATATAGCTGACCGGGGTAGTGACATTTTTTCGTGAATAACACTAAACAGGCTACAATTATTAAAAGTTGTAGCGTGTTATAGAGTGATTTGAGAGCGGGCTTGGTGTCGTTGTTTGGCGGTGTGGCTCTCTAACATCCCCGCAGAGCCTCAAACTGAACCGTCCCCGTTGTAATGAGCGGAGGCAGCGGGGGAAGCCGAGCCAGTCTCGCTTCTTATTCCTCTCCTTTCGCCTTCTTTTAAACAGCTTTCTGCTACATATTTCGCTACAACTACCCTTAAAGATGCATATAATGTCACCGTTTTCCTGTTTTACACCCACATTTTCCAGAAAGCTCCGTTTAAAAATCACGACCGGAGTCTGAGCTCAGCCCCGGAGCCTCAGCCTTCCTGGCAGGCGGCAGCTATGGCTGACAATAGCCCTGTACTGGATGCCCTTAAGCTTTTACAGGGAAAATGGACAACATTCTTACAAACAGGGAGCTTGTGTGTGTATGTGTGTGTGTGTGTATCCTCTACTGTGAACATTAGCTACAGAGTTTCATTGTGTTGAACCGTGTGGGTATCGTCCACCGCCGCTCGTCACTTTCCCCGCCGACATATGCTGTTATGATCTCAGCCAAATCCCTGTTATCATCATGTTTTCTTTCCCTACTGTTGTTGTATTTGCTGCTGTTACAAGTCTACCACTGCAGTCCGCTTTGTTTTGGCATGTTTCATGCCGCTCGGCTGCACTCTGGGTGTCTAATTGGTAATAGATGATTTGTTAATCGTGTTTCCTTTGGTGAACAAGCCCGTCAGAGCAATGAAGAGTATTTACGCGCCTGAACGTTAACCCTTTAATGCTCCCCCTAGCTGCTGCCCAGACTTCAGACTGTTATTACATTATGGAGTGGTGAATGAAATGCTGAGATCAGTCATGACCTTCACTAAGGCACCAGCAGAAACATGGAGCACTGAAATGACTCAAGGGACAGCAAATTTTAGACACATTATTAAAGTTACTGTCATATTTTTTTTCATATATGACCCAGCTGCTACTGTTATTAAACCACACCACTCAGTAGAAATAGAAAACAAACAGGAAAAAACAACAAATAAATGAGTTATGCATGTATTTTCAACATTGCTATTGCAGAAACTCAAATTTTCTTTCACAAATAGAAATAAAAAAATGCACCGATTCATGTTTTCAATGGTTGTACCTCTTCCAGATGATGCAATATCACACAAACACTAATCAGAAAGTCTAGTTGTGTACAATACTGCAATGGACAGCAAATTTTAGACACATTATTAAATTTTATGTCATATTTTTTCACATGTGACCTAGCTACTACTGTTATTAAACCACACCACTCAGTAGAAATAAGAAATAAACATGAAACAACAGCAAGTAAATAAGTTATGCATGTATTTTCAACATTGCTATTGCAGGAACTCAAATTTTCTTTAACAAATAGTAGTAAAAAAAATGCACCAATGCATGTTTGCAAAGGTTGTACCTCTTCCAGATGATGCAGTATCACACAAACACTAATCCAAAATTCTAGTTGTGTACAATACTGCAAGGGACAGCAAATTTTAGACACATTATTAAATTTTATGTCATATTTTTTCACATGTGACCTAGCTACTACTGTTATTAAACCACACCACTCAGTAGAAATAAGAAATAAACATGAAGCAACAGCAAGTAAATGAGTTCGGCATGTATTTTCAACATTGCTATTGCAGGAACTCAAATTTTCCTTCATAAATAGTAGTAAAAAAATGCACCATGCATGTTTGCAATGGTTGTACCTCTTCCAGATGATGCAATATCACACAAACACTAGACACGATCCTTCATTATGGGGAAAATTCGAGTGGTGTAAAATTAGAGCTGGAAGATATACTGTTATCTTATCAACATCGAGATATGACAATTCAAGATATTAATATCCAAATATCAATAACATTATTGATGTAGATTTTCCCAGCTCACCCTGCATGTAAAGCTCAGACAGTCACATGATTATTGGTGACTTTCTGTGAATGTTGTTGACTGACAGTGAGCACTAATCAATTAACCGCACTTTCCACATCCAGTTTTAATATCATGCTTCTATTTTCCTGAAAAATGCTTAGTTTTCACTAAACCCAGAGTTGTATTGAAGCGTATCGATATCTAGATATCTGGCATTGATATCGAGATATGAAATTTTGTCCATATCGTTCAGCCCTGCAATACTGCAAAATTTGGTATGGACCCAATACAAAGTAAATATAGGTCCTGCATTGCTGATATCAATACTTTGTACATAGAAAATAAGTGTGCTGAAATGAATCAAGACTCAACCATTAAGAAAGTGAATGTTCATGGATATCAACAATTATTATACTTCAGCATTAAATGTATCATTTTGATGAAACAGCTTACACATACTGGTAGATGAACTACTACAGAAAAATGATACTATTCAGGAAATCAGCAATTTCCTGATAATTATAAGTAGTGATCTTATCACACATGTATTGATCAATACTGTTACCAGTGTTGTTGTAATTCATTTTAAAAAAAAATGTCTCTAAACTAATTAGAGTGTTCACTGGACTGTATGGAGTTTCGAAAACCAAATTGCAACCATTCATGCCCCCCCCCCCCCTGCTGTTGTTGAGCTACGTCATTGTATTCAAACCTGAAGTGCAGTCCATTTAGAGGGTGTAACTATGACGTTTTACTATTTATGATGTAAATATCTGTATGAAATGATGGTGGCATTATGACAAGGTAGAAAAAACAAAAAGCAGAGTGTGAATCATTCTGTTTCCTGTATTATACTCCAGAATCAGCTACACTATTTTCATTTTAAGTAACTGATATTACAGACATGCCATAGTGAGCATGAAGTGTGAGTGTAAGTTTTGTGCCTGTATGTGGTGGAATTTCTCCTTGAAAAAGCTTGTTTTTGGTTTGGTGAATCAGTCTAGTTTCAGTTTCCTTTTTGAACTCGATCACCTTTAGTTTGAGGTCTCTTAAGGTGAAACTGCAACAACTTCCACCGATATATTGCTTCTCTATTGCTTCTGCACCGGCTCATTGTTTATCCACTGGTTATCACATTTCACTTTTAAGTCAGCTTTCATTTGCAGCATTTCTTAATCTGCTTAACTTTTTTCATATTCTGCATCAATTACAAATCAATCAAAGGGTTATTTCAAGCTTAGGCTTTTGTCTATTGTAGGCTTTTATAGTAAATGAATGAATGACATCCATTTCAGTCTCTATATGTCCCATTAGACACATGCTGTGATAAACACGTTATGACTTATTTAGCAGATGAAGAAAGTCAGATGTTTTACAGCTACAGAGATATGGTCAATTTCGAATATTCTGTTTTACTATACCATGTAGTCGTGTATTTCTCTACTCGTCTGTCAGATAAAGTACGAAGCCAATCACGCTGTGTAAAACTGAAAAATTAACCGTCACACGTTTCTAGTTTACATAGGTATACAACTAGTATTATGAAGTGGGTACTTTGTTTCATATAGGTTGGTCGTCATTACAAATTATCGTACACATCATGGAAAAAAAAAGTGTACATGCATCAAAGAGCATAGACAGTGAGTACAGCCTAACTGATCAGGGGTGTGGCTAAGTGGGTGTCCAGGGGTGGCACAGCCCCTCTTTGAAATCTGAATGGTCACCCCCACCCAAGTTAACAAATTAATAAAACTTAAGTCTGAGGTTGAAGCACAGTTTTATTGGCGGGTCGAAGCATTTCTTGACAGCACTAATACTTATTTTCTAAGCACACACATTGTGCTGCCCCACATAAGTCAGTGTCCCAGTTTGGCCACCCCAGTCTGAGAAGTCTGGACACACTCCTGTAACTAATGATTCTGTCTGTACCTACAAAAGCAACACAAATCAGAAGTGGCTCCTAATTATGTTTGGGAAGTAAAACATTTATCTTATTTCACAGCTGTGTTAAGTATTTTATACTTATTGGTCATCACAGAAATGCAGTTTAAAGCACCAGCCTGGCAGCAGAGATTAAAGACACAAAATTAGTCTTTACAATAACATAGGCGACACTTTCTGTCAGTCTGTGAAAGAAATTAATGGTATTTTTTATTATTTTGGGCCATGCTAGCCAGTCTTAGCTGTGGGTTAGCACTCTGTAGACAGAGCCACAACACTTTAATATTCTACCATCTGGATGTAAAGAAGCACAAATGACAGTTCGTACAGAGATTGAATGGATGGAATAAGTAGGAGTTTAAATGTATGTCAGAAGAACTAGGAAAGAAGTCGCTTCTAAACATCACCTGATCCAGCAGCTATTACATACTAATAGAACATGACAGAAAAGGTCAACGACTCTGAGAAGAAAAAGCCAATCAGATCAGATTAATGCTCATACACCATCACCCTGTTCAGTTTAATACACAATAACAAGTATATCAGGGGATGCATGATATTATCTGGACACTATCAGTCATCAGCCAACATGCTGATATCTGCCAATATAATATAATAGGCTGCTGCTTACTTGATTAAACGCCCAACCTTGGCACCATGTCCCCGGTGCAAAGAAGACGTGTGCACTGTACAGCACAACATGTTCCCTGTGAACTGAGGTTATGTTTCCTCACTCAGTCAGTTGTGAAATTGACCAAATTTGCTCTGGTTGTGGATATTGTTATGATTGACTCAGGGAGAAGTGTTATTATTTTGCACAGAAAATGAATTTTACACAACAAATATAGTAAGGGTATGCACCAAATTACTGTATGTAGTTATGTAGTTGTGAAGGAAAAAAGATCAGTAAAGGTATTCCGCTAAATGAGTTGAGAAATGTCATCATATTGGATGTCAACAAAAAAAAACAACAAATATTTTGCAGCGCTTCATATAATAGACCAGTGTTTCCCAACCTGTGGGTCATGGCCCCCTGGTGGGTCGTGAAGGTATTGCAAGTGGGCTGCCAAATCATTTCCAAAACAGTATTATTTTTTGCATTGTTTTTTTTTTTTTTTTAAATAAAGTTACAAATATACTGACCTATTTTTAAAATGTTTAAACGCAGTTATGTCTTCAAGAATATTAAAAATGTACATGTTCATACATATGTTTATATAGAAGGCATGTTAGAGCCCAATATGTAACAATGACCCGAAACATAATTAAAAATGTTATAAAACCCAAAATGTCATAACCAAGCCTGAAATGTGATGAAAAATAAAAAAGTAGCAAAACCCAAAATATAACAACTGATTGTTATTAAAAGTAAATGTTATAACATTTTGATATCATCATCTGTTGCATTACTGACCAGTTAATACATTCTGGGTTTTGTTAAATTTGTAAATAACATTTCAGGCTCAGCACTTTTTTTTTTTTTTACATTATCAACCAGTTACTACATTTTGGGTTGTTGTTACATTGTTTTTTATGACATTTCAAGTCCTTGTTACAAATTGGGCTCTAACAAGGCATTAGATAACTAAATGGTCAGAGGTGGAAAAGGTTGGGAACCATTGTAATAGACTGTCATCAGTGGCAGGAGTCAAACTATTTAAGCTCCAAAAAAACATTTTAGAACCAAAACTTTGTGCCAAATGGTTGATTTATGAACTGAGCCATCTAATCCATGGTGTAATGTATTGTGAACAGGCTGTTATAACAGAGGGACCCCCTCAGAGTGAGACATGGCCCCTTTGCCTCCAGGGTCCTGGTTTTTGTCCTCCTGTTTCTGTCTGCTGTAACAACCTGCTCTTCATTTTTTGCTTACATAACCAGTAATGTCATGATCTCATGTCAGGACCAAGTGGCAGTGTTCCTCAGAAATTAGGCCTCCATGAGAGGGACGCAAACTGGAGATTTTTAAGTGGCTTTGATTGCTGTACGTCTACCTCTCTCCTCAGTTTATTCACACAGCAAGATTTAAAAGTGGGTTTTGTTCTACCCCCCCTAATAAACCTTTCACGTCGGCTCATAAAATGTTTGACTTACATTATTTTGTAGCTGAGTGTACATCGCAGTCAGGATTGTTGTTGACTTTATGGTCTTAAGTGAAAGAAGCCAAGCTGATGAAAAGAGGATTGATGAAGTTGTTTTAAGGAGCCTGATGATCAGTGCCGTTTATCTGCCACTCACTTTCACCAGAGATCCACAGTCTCTGGTTCTCTTACTCTGACATCAACCCTAAATCCTGTATCAGTCAGTCTCATGTTGTAGTTTAGCAGCATCTTCACATAGGAACCATCAATGGCCTGTTCGCTGTTTTAAAAGTACAATACATCATCATTTAAGTGTCATCTCAATGAGGTGTGAAGGTGAAAAGGTGGCTCTGTTTTCTGCTACAGTCTTCTTTCTGAATTCCATAACAGCATATAGAATTCATGCATATAGATTATTTTGCTCTTTGCCATGCTCTGTAGTCTTACACCACCATAAACTCTTATCTGTACTAGAAAACATTTTTTACACGTGTCTTGCTGTTTGCACAAGAATTGAGTGCTCAAAAACTGGACTAGCTTTGTCTTTTCTAATTTTCTACTTAATGTATTCTCCTTGATATTTTACTTAATGCTTAATTTAAATGGCTCTTTGTATTCTAAGTATTTTTATATTTTCACCGTTTTGTTATACTGTCTTAGAGTGTACTTTTTATCTATATATTTAGGCTTTTCTAATTTTCTGTTTCTCTATTTTATGAGTATATTCTACTTGATATTTTACTTAATGTTTAATTTAAATGGCTCTTTATATTCTTAGTATTTTTATATTTTTACCACTTTGCTATACTGTCTTACTGTGCACTTATTTATTTAGGCTCTTCTATTTTTCTATTTTATTTGTATATTTTACATGGTATTTTACTTAATGTTAAATTGCTCTTTATATTCTTAGTTTTTTTATATTTTCACCATTTTTCTATACTTTCTTAGTGTGTACTGATTACTTATTAAGGCTTTTCTAATTATCTGTTTTATTTGTATGTTTTACTTGTTATTTTACTTAATGTGAAATTTAAATTGCTGTTTCTATTCTCAGTATTTCTATATTTCACCATTTTTGCTTTCTTAGTGGTTACTTATTATTTGTTCAGGCTTTTCTAATTTTCTATTTTTCTACTTTATGTGTATATTCTACTTGATATTTTACTTTTTTTAAATTCAAATTGCTACTTCTTTTCTCAGTATTTCTATACTTGACCATTTTTGCTATACTCTCTTACTATGTACATATTATTCATTTAGGCTTTAAAAATTGGGACCTGAGTACTAATTTTGTATAACATTTTGTAACTATAACATTAAATCAATCAGGTATTTCAACAAGGGATAAGTATCTTCAGGATTTCCTACAATGAGTTGATGCTGTTTAAGTGAGGTGTAATAATATCCTAAGAGAGTACAGTACACTGTGATTAAGAAACGAACACTATCAGAGCCCTGTGACACTCATAAAATCAAAATATGAAAGGACCAATCTTTATAATGGGCCTAGTTCATTGTAGACAGCTGCTTGAGTGACGGCCAGTGGTTTTGTTCCTGTATATGAATTAGAATCCCTTAAACAGTTTCCCTCAGTCTGTTGATCGACTACACTTCTGCTATCGCTGTGTGTTATTGTTTACAGCTGAGAGAGGGAGAAACAGCAGAGCGGGCTATTAACTTCACCAACCATGTGTTGTATGGTTATAAACCACAAAGAAAGCAGACGAGGCTGTAAGGAGCAGTTTGTTAGACTCCTCTAATGTTTTCTGCTCCATGCTGCTCTCCACTGTGATGACCCCGAAACCAAGTGCAGCCTTGCAGGAGCTCTCTTGCGTGCAAGGATGTTTTTGTAGCAAACATGAGTAGTATCTTTAAAGTAAAGCTGTGTGCAGACATTACAATAAATACATAAATATTCAGTTTGTTAATGTGTATAATGAGGTTTTTGGCATTACTCTCCTATAATTAAAACTCACATTTTTTATCATCTGCATTCAGCCAAATGAAATAAATTAAATCCATGCGTTTAACTGTCGTGAAACGTTCTTTAAGAGCGCTGACTATCACTTTAAAATGTGGCAAAGTGACATCAAACTGATGTACGCCACCAGCTTCCTCATTATTTGACTGTAAGGATTTTGCAAGCAAAATGAGGCCTCTTTGACTAAATTAACATTTTCCAAATACCAATTTAGCCTTTTGCCTGGAGCTTTCAATATCTGTATCCTAAATTGTCAAGGACCATTACATAATAATTGCTCATTTTTATCTTTATACACCCTTCTCCAGATCAGTAAGTTTAGGTTTTCTCCACTTCTTTTTCCCATTATATTAGTGTGAGTATTAACCAAATTAACACTACCACAGGGGTGGAATTTTGTGCCGCTAGAAATTGAATTTGAGCTTTTATATTGAATTTGAAAAGCATGATATAAAATTGTAATGCTTTGAAATTGTATTTAACCTTTAAAATAGGGCTGGCATCAATTCACAAGATCCCGATTCAGTTCCTTTTGATTCAATTTTGACTCATTTAGAGATATTTCAGTTAAAATTCTTATTCTGCCTCAGTATTAAAGAGATTGCCTGAGAACGAATGTTGTATTCCTACCACCAGGCACATTATTAAAAAGACTCATGTTGTCAAAATGTTATGGTGAAACATCAAAAACATGAAAAGCTGACCCCAGAGCAGCCACATTACTATACTTGTTATTCTACAAACCAACACATTACATCAACACAGCTCAGTGCAACACACTCTACAGTCGCTAAGGGCATCACCCCCATGTAAATCATATTAATTTTTTCATTTTCTATGTGGCACCAGCTCACAGCATAAGTTATTTAGGGCTACTTCTGTTATAGGTCAGGTTTATACCCTGTTCTTTTATTTAACAGACTCAGTAACTTCATGTTATTTATTTATATAACAGGATGTAATTCCCGTCTCTACACGGTCACATGTTCACATTTCTCCCTGCTCTTGATATTGCGCACAGACAAGTTCCGCCCCGATGCACACAGACACACAATTGATATCAAATTTTAAAAATGAGACTCAATTTTATTTTTTAGGTTGATATCTCAACCCTGACCCACTTGAAAATTCAATCGTCATCTGAGTCAATCATTCTCTATATCTATTGAATTGAATAATACAGAATTTAATTTCTGTTTGCATAATTCAGATTCAGTCATACAATTCAATTCCAGTTCAGTGTGGCACTAACGTTTTGTCACCTGTACAGTATGTCCACAAGGGAGATTGTGCAGGATTACATAAATCTTGTGTTATTCAATATAATGATTCAAATTAGTTTCTAATGGCACAAATCTCATCCCATAATACCATTAGTAACTTTATTGTTTAGCTGCACTGATAACAGCATTGAAAGCAGGTTGACGTCATGAGGTTATGGACGTTTTAAATAGCTCCTCTGGATTGAGTCATTTACAAACCCTCATGTCAAAGGATGATGGGATACTACGCCCCTGTTCCGCCTCCTCTGCAGTGCGTAATGCATGCAGGTGTAATGACGGGGCAGAGCCAACCCACCTCTGATCCTCCCCCTCTGGTAGTGACAGAGGCATGATGGGGGAAGGACGGTGGTGATGTGTAGCGCTGGAGCTATCCGAGTGGAACAGTGCTGTGTGTGCATGTGTGTGTGTGGTGCTCCCACTGCTTTAGCGCATTGTGTGATCAAACACTGGGGTGTCAGTATTATGCTGTTCTAGGATGCAATATATAGGAATAAAATCTATCATGATGACTAAACTTTGTTCCTGTGCTGTTAAAAGCTTCAGACAAAAATGCAAATTAGCTCTAGTCTTCTTTGCCCACGACAGTTGTAGTCTAGCTCCAGCCAATAGAATTTCAGTCTAGTTTTAGTCATCAATAACAACTCATTACATTTCAGTCAGATTGATCGCTCTGTTTAATTCAATTAGCCAATCAGAAAATGTTATTAAGGATGTACAAAGAGTTCAGAGCTGCAACATTTCACTCTCTGTACTTGTTTACTTGTGTAACATCTGCATCATAAAAAGATGAAAGTAGTGATATATTGAATTGTTCCTAACTCCAAGGCCACAGAAAAACATTCTCTCACAGCTTCATTCATTTTTTTTCCCATGACTTCAAATGAAAGTAGAAGAAAACACATTTCTGGATCATAAACTGAGGGCTGAGCTTTATTTTACAACGCTGAGTCAAAGGGATGAACAATTTTTAGAAATAATTTGATTGCGATTGATATTTCCTATTTTGCAGTTATGATTTATTGTGCAGTTATTTCTAGGTCCATACAAATAACCACAGCACAACAACAACCACTACAACTATGACTTGTGACTGCTTTATGGCCATTTTAGTTACTTTTCACTTCTTTTTTTGCCACTTTTGGACCATTTTTTTTTGGAAACATTTCACTATTTTCACTCTTAGTATCCTTGTTAATTCTTGTTGTTTCGCCCATTTTGCTACTTTGCACTGTTTTTGCCACTATTGGACCATTTTTGCAACAAACTGACCATTTACCAAGTTTCATCCCAACCATTTTGCCAATTTTGTTGACTTTGGCCATTTTAACCTCTTTCCACAGTTTTTTTTGTATGTTCTTTCACCATTTTTGCTACTTTGTGAAAATTTTCAAATTTTCTTTAGAGTTTTGTTGCCAATTTTTGCTGTTTTTGCCCATTTGTGTCACTTTTCACTCTCTTTTTTTCCTACTTTTG
This sequence comes from Thalassoma bifasciatum, assembly GCA_008086565.1. Lineage (NCBI taxonomy): Eukaryota > Metazoa > Chordata > Actinopteri > Labriformes > Labridae > Thalassoma > Thalassoma bifasciatum. Next base: position 49,331 of record RPOG01001016.1, read on the forward strand.
GATCATTTTTCACTACTTTTTTAGTGTTTCCAGGATTTATCCCAATTTCAATACAATTTTTTTTCGGGGGGGGGCATTTTTGTACTACCTCAAATCGGTTAACATGCGATCACACTGACCACACAAGCTGGACTTAAGGTCTGAAGTGTGCCCAAGCACGGCACAGTTGGCCAGTGTGACTGCACCCTGAATGGGAGCACCCATCATTCTTAGTGGGCTTATCTCCACCATAGATTCACATTAATTTTTTTTTTGTGTAAGTACATCTGAAGATCAGCTTTCATATAATATGAAATAATATGGCCCTAGAGAGTTGCCTTAACTGCTGTAAAACAGTTGTTTTTGCTGAAATCTGTCTCAGTGTGTCCTAAAGCTGAAGTCATTCTTGTCTAAGTCTTACAGTTGTATCTTTTATTAATTTTCCTAATTGGTATATTCAATTTGGTGGAAACAAAAAGGCTGGGCCACACATGTGAAGCTGTATGAGTTCAAGTTTTGTTGCCAAAAGCAGCACTTGCACATGTGCATGAGTAACACTTAAATAACTGAGTCAATAGCAAGTCCCTGAATACTTGCACCCCTCCCTAATAGTTCACCAACATGGCATCAATCTAATATTTGTGAACAAAACTAACACTGCTCGCACCATTTACTCCTTTAAATTCATAATTCACAGTGTGAAGACTTTAACTAGCTGTGATGAAGACTGAAATAGATACAAAAGTCCTGTAAAAACAGAGATAAGATTGATCATTTTTAATATCATATGTTCAAAGAGAGGAATAGGACTTTTGAAGGCTCTATACTGCCCATTTGGTTCCCCCTGAATAGCTTTACATTATTCACAGCTCAAAAAGAAGTTTTGAAAAACCTCTATTTCAGCCTCTATCAGAAAGGCTTCATTTCAGCTACCGTCTCTTTAAGACTCACTGCTCCAGGAACCCCCTTTACTCTGATTGGCCTAATTTAAGTCAGCCCTCTAGGGACTGAGCTTTAAACAGACCTTAGTGTTTGAGGCCCGCTCCTCAAAGTGCCATATATATATATATATAAACATTCAGTATCATTACTTTACATCAACGTTTAAAGTATGGGACAGCAGAATACCCGCTCTTTAAATCCTCTAACTGATGCTGTGGTGGAGATTTCAGATGAAGCGCATGACAGCATGCTGAACGGAAAAACAAAAGTCTGCGTTCACCTTATCGACCACACGGATTTAAAGATGAGTGACACTTCTCACTGGAAAAAGACAGCAGGACATTTCTCTTCAGAAACACAACAGACATGTAGAGACAGGATCAGCAGAGAGATGAGAGGTGTTGTTTGTCCACAGGGGGTGCCAAAAATGGAGCAAAACTAAAATTCCTCTCAACGGCCTTAAGTGTTTGTCTTTTTTTCTGAGGTATAACCTATTTCAGAGGAAAAAAGCAGGTCTAACTGCTCACTTTCAGCTTTGTCTTTCATACCTGAATATGTGAACATGCCCCTCAGCTGTCTGCTGTCAAGCTTCCCAATTAGGTTATGTCACCTACCCCATTTTCTGTGGCTCCAGCTGGAATATTATTAGGAGTGTAATTGAGAATTTAATAATGTCATAAAAGTATTTCACTTGGATTCTCTTTCACATGTAGCTGTTGTATTCAGTGTAAAGAAAAAGGCTCACCTGGATACCTGCTGCTCAGCTGTTCACAGTTCAGGCACAAGGAGCACGGAGCCCTATCATGGCTGCTCCTCCTTTTTTTGACTTTCTACTGAAACAACACCAAATTCATAATGAAGGAATTCTTGGCAACATTGGTCACATGAGAGGCACTTAAGTGTGAGTCAAGTTAAGTGGAAACAGTAATACTGGACATAGGTCCCAGTCTCTGAGGCACCCTTCAAGCTCCTACAGAGCTGGAGCTGGACTTGTGGTCAGTGTCGCTGTGACTCATGAAGGCATGCCCGACTCATGCATGCCTAACAGCGAGACCCTCCCTGGGCTTGGCGCAAAGACACCAGAGACTGAGAAAAGTGGCACAGGAGGAGAAAAAGACGTAATGAAACTGCTGAGGCTTTGTTTGCTTTGAGAATTAAAGAGACACCGAGCAAGAGCTACAATCACTGAACACACAACATCAGAACAGTGACATCACATTTAAAACCCTATTCTTCTTGTCTTGGAAACTATACCAGCCAGAGAAAAGAAAAGATCTCCCTCTTCAGCTTTTGATCATAAAAACCAAAGATGGCAGTGTCCCATCAGCCATCACTTTGGAGCTGATTTTGCCATTATTTCACTCATCAGGGGTCGGCAATCGGAGCCAGACATCTTACTCTCATCGTTAACAATGTGCAAAGCTGCTGCAGTCATAGAAACAAGCACTATTTTGAGGTTATTTGAATAACTTAGCATTTGCATCTTGTGGCTAAAATTTCAGCAGTGTGGGAATATTTTCAACCAGAAACAAAACTTTGAATATACAGTACAGGCCAAAAGTTTGGACACACCTTCTCATTTAATTAGTGTTTTCTGTATTTTTATGACTATTTACTGGGCTGATTGACCTTCATTTCTTAAAGTAATGATTCGCCACTCGTTTTTTTAGTTAGCTGATTGGTTCTTGCCATAATATGAATTGTAACATAAGTAATACATTTTTTTTTTGCTGTCAAATCTTTAGCAGCAATACCATTGTTCTTACCCCCAATTTGGAATTAAATTTTAAAGGTAGAGTCAACAGGATTTTCCTAAAAAATGACATGTCAACTTTTACAGGAATAACCCTGCTCAATCGTCATCTATGGGCCCCTATACATGTGTCAGTGTCTGTTTGTGCCTCACCCCTTCCTATTCCTGTATATTGATGTTTTGGTTGACTTTTCTGGGCTTAGAGTAGAAGTGGTTATAAGTAGTGACCAGCCAATCACAGTGTGCATGGACTTTTTGCATTGAGTGGGAGAAGCTATCCCAAGTGGCTACAATTGCAGCCTCAACAGAGAAAGAATGATACAATATTTGCAGCATATCTCATTTACCTGGAGGAAGTCAGGTGTACGGCTCTTGAGTTTCTCTCACATGATGCTGCAGGTGCTCCCTGGGCTGATTTCTACCGTCTATGGTGCGTTTACAAAGCTATGACTGTTAGCCATGGTATTTGCTACAAAGGCAATGAGCATGCGCTGCTGCTGGCACTGAGCCACAGAGGAGGAGCCCAGTTTGGATGTTGTGGTTACAAACAATGAAATTAACTTAACAGAAATTTCTTCAGACTTTGCCTTTAAGGTATGATGCCACCTGCTTCTAGTTTTCCACCAAGTCAAAGCAGGTCTGGGTTTTCCTCCATTTGTGTGGTTTTAAAGAAAACTGCTGGGAGCAAACAAAGTTGTTTTTTTTTTTTTTCATTTATTCCAAGCAGCAGCCTCTGGTCTTTGAGTATGGAGCTGATGGAGAAATGTTAAAAACTGCATCAAGCATCTGCTTTGTGCCGACTGCAGAATCATGGGAAACCACAAACACAACCATTCAAAAAGACCATCCTTATAGCAAAGTTTAACATTAAAAAAATATTCCGGTGTGAATAGCTTGTTGAGTCCATTCAAAAATGCCTTGTTTTTGCAGACATTAATTTTGCACAGTTTGGGGCTGACTTGACTGACAGGAGGGCCCCCTGTAGCTGTGAGCGAAAACACTCAAAGTCTGCCTCAGCTCCACCTCTTTGCTGTACTGGAATGAGGTTGAGTCAGCTCTTTGTCGATGATAGGCTTCAAGCGCTGACTCCCAATCAAAGGGATGATGTCAGACTGTGTCCATGTTTTATTTAATCACTGTTATAAACTCATACTTGACTTTGGTGAACCTTGTCTTGGCTTTTCCATTACATAGTCTCACGTTTGAGACTTAAAAAGACCCTGAGCTTCAAGAAAGTGTTTTTTCATCCTTTTTATGTCATAAAAAGAATGATTATTGTGAGTTATTTAAGGATGCAGGACTGGTATTACTCATTCTTAAATATTTGATTTGTTAATGAAGTTACAGACATAACTCCAATGGACTAAATGCTCCTGAACATTCAACATGCAACAGTATGGACTTAAAGGTGAAGTATACAACATTTTTTGATAGGTTTTGTTTCTCTGTGTACAAACAGTCTCCTCCTCTGTGGCTCAGTGTCAGCTGCAGCGCATGCTCACTGCCTTGCACCATAGCTAATAGCATGGCTAACAGTCGTACCTTCGTAAACACACCATAGACTGTAAAAACAGCCCTGTGAGCACCTGCTTCTTTGCGTGAGAGACACTCAAGAGCCGTACACCTGACATACTGCAAGTAAATGAGATATGCTGTGGATATAGACTCATTCTTTCTCTGTTATGGCTGCTATCGTAGTCACATGCACACCCCTGCTCTCCACCCAGAGGCATCCCGAGTCCAGTGTATATTAACAAAACAGGCGAGAAGGGGGGCTATAAGGGGGTGAAGCACACACAGACACTGTCACACAAGTACAGAGGCCCAGAGAAGATGACTGAGCAGGATTAATCCTGTAAAAACTGATTTTTCTCATTTTTATGAAAATTCTGCATACTCTACCTTTAATATAAATTACTTAAGTTGTGTTGGTAATTCCACAAATAATTAATACTATTCCTGCTTTCTTAACATTTTGATACATTTCTCAGGTTTTAACTGGTGTTACACGATGTCCTCTTCAGTGGACACATGGTTGATTATGATTCACTATGTATTTGGAACAAAATGTTCAAAAATAATTGAATTTTACTATCACTGGTCTTCATCTTGGAGTCAGAAAAAAATGGACTTGCAGTTACAACAACTGACCACTGAATTAAGCTCAATGGAGAGGAGCAGCAGAGAGCATTCTAGAGCAATGATTTCTGAGCTTTTTGGGCTTTGACCCCATTTTGACATCACAAATTCCTGGGGACCCCAAAGACACTCTTTTAAAAATTAGATCTGGTCTTTGTTGTTTGTATTGTGTTGCAAATACAGGATCAGTGCACAAAGTGACAGTTTTATTTTTTTCTGGTCAGGATATAGACTTTATTCTAAGTGGACTTCGAAATTCAAAAATCTTCATTTATCCCCAAGGGACAATTAAAGGCACACAGAGCAGTAAATAATGTAAACAACTGTAGATAAAGATGAGAAATTAACAGCACAAAGTTCAGTATTACACTATAAATTTAGTCTACTGCTTAAAATGTTAAAATACTGGAGCCAGGATTTTTTTTTTAATTGCTTGAATACTAAAATACCTAAACACTTGAAAAAAAAATACTTAAGTTCTGAAATATTTCATATAATGCCAACTAAAAATTTAAACATAGAAATTAAAATTGTTCAGTGTGATAAGTTTTAACTTGGAAAAGAGTAATAAATATGGGGGGGGGGCGGGGGTCATCATTTTTTTTTTTTTATCAATTACTGTCTATATAAGGGGACCCAGTTTGGATTCCAGGTGACCCCATGCGGGGTCACGACCCCTAGGTTGAGAAACACTGCCCTAGTGGATGATATATAGTTCACCATTAGAGACATTGACTTTAGGGGAACAGGACTTTAAACAGCTGAACACTGCAGAGACCACCGTGCACCAGAGGTTTAAAAAAAGAAAACTAAAACCATTTCTCTCTTATGATGATAGATAAGTTGAAAAATCAACTTCTAAAAGTTTCAAAATTTTGGATTATTGAGATATTGAAGGGTTATCTCAACAGCAATATTTCACTCTGAATAAGCAATAGAAGCACTAATGTGGCATTTCTTGACTTCTCGTAGAGTAGTGGAACATTTTTTAACAATATAAAGCACCATAGAGACATTTGGCTCTGTAGACTGTGGCCTGGCACACCGGGGCCCTTCCTGTTCCAAAGAGCCCGATAATGCTTGGCAGTGTTTCATTCCAGATGTCGTTACCATTTAAATATTCATTCATCCATCTTAACAAAATAGAATATCACAAAAGAATTGATATTTCCCACCTAGAAAAGAACCACGACCCTGTTTTGGGTAAATAAATGAACACACGTCTGCATTTTAAACACAGATACTGGATTTATGAATGTTGAGCTTTAGCCAAAATCAAGTTATTCAATGAATTTAGAAAAATGTGAAAGTTTCTGAAATAATTCGTGGGAAGAACAAACCTCTACAATCATCCCTAAATCTCCTTCTCCCCTGAGTTTAGCCACTTTGTCATTTTTCTTTCCTCATGACTGTAAGTGACTCACCTCAAAGAACCTTCATGATAACTGTCAAATAAACCCAGGAGAAATATCACTGTGGCTTAGTAGTAGAGTCTGTTTTCTCTCAATCAGTAAGTTGTGTGTACAAACCCAGGTCTCACTGTAGTATGCCAAAATTCTCATGAGTAAGACACTTGTAAAAATTCTAGATAAATACTAGGATGCATGATGTTTTTGTTTTCTGAGATGTACAATGCAATATTTATAAAAATGTATTACTCCTCTCTATTCAGCTGAATTCTCCCTTAAACTGATTATAACAGACAAAGCACAGATCTTGAAGTTTAATCCTTAAAGGGTTAAATAAAGCACCTTATGTGACGTAATCTATTCAAAAAACTGTCTGATTTTCCAAATCCCTGCCATGCTTCACTCACATTCACCGCTCCCTCTCTCAATCACTAAACCATTCACATCACTATGCCTGACCCTGATAACAGCAGGTGAGATTACATAGCGCTGGAAGGTGAAATAAGTATGTGAGTTGTTGCATGTCATAAATGTAGTCAAATACAAAAATGGATGCTCTAGATCTGTTGGTAATGTAATTGGGCGTAAACAGGCCACAGTAACTACACTGAAAGGCTCAAATATATTATTTTTACAACATTCCTTGTGCTATGCATATTGTGCATGCTCATATCGTGATGCATAACTGAAACAATATATTGTGCAGCCCTAAGCTGTCCCAAAGCCGTTCCTGTGCGGCCTGTGTGAATGCTCTGATTGAAAAGAGTGGAGGCTAAGTGCAGCGCAGTGCGGACGTTTTACATGTGAATTGGGGGTGTTTATCAGGTAACAGTGGACGTGTGAATTAACAGTAGCATTTATCATCAGCAGAGCATGCAGCCTGACACAGACACACAGGAGCAGGAACAACACGATCTCCACACAGAAAAAAAAAAGTTTATACATCAGGTACACAATGGCTGATGTTGATTAATTGGTTACACGCTACAATCGGCCCCACTAATAGGTCGGGCTGTCATATAAACATGTTCATTTCTCGACTGCTACTGTCAGTGTAGGTGATTTTTTTTATTCTGATTAAACGTACAGTTAACAAGTTAAACTAATTTCAGTGAGAATACTTTTATGTGTGATTTATGAGGATATGTGTTAATGCTATAACAGTGAATTTCAAGTCCTATTTCTTTATTTTGGCTATAAATAGAAGGCATACTGCACTGGCCGTACCCTGCTGCTGGTTGAGTCATTCAGTGTGGTCTTCCTCTGCAGACTGCAGTGATGACAGGACAGTGTTTGGTCTTTGTCACCTGGTTTGTGTCATTCACCTGCTCCACCAGCTTTTCTGTTTTTCATTAACAAATCAGCTCCTGGTGTGTGGTTGGTGTGTGTTCACGTTTAGCTTTTATTACTGAGTGTCTGTCTGCTCCTCGCTCTGCCTTCTGTTCCAAACACTGCTCCTGAAAACCAGCATGGCCCACATCCAGTGGAGGCTTCATACACACAGAAACTAATGGGTGATGTCATAGTTACTACATCCATTACTTTGACAGTCTGTGGTTCTGATTTAACCGTCTCTGAGGTTTATATTCCCACTCCTGCACAACGGAGCTACATGAAGTTTCATTGTTCATGCTTTTGGCATTTTGGATGAACATCTAGGATTACAAAACCCTCTGTGTTACATAAATCAAGAGAGGAAAAACTCACAGTCCTCACATTTGCTCAAAAATTGTCTGATAAACAACTTCAGTAGAATTTTTTTTTAGTGATCCAGCTACATCAGGTTTTCAAGGACTGAAACAGCTGAGTGTGGTCAACATCAGGCGTCTTTGTAGTATTGATCTTTTCCTCTCACTCGCTCTGACATGACTAATGTATGTGTTGTTTGATTAGTGACAAATCATTCATTTATTGACATGTTATATTGATTTTCTGTTGAGGGTATAAAGCTGTACCGTGTTAACAGCCTTTTTGTGCATCATGCATAATTAAAGAGCTCAGATTTGTTGAAATGGATCAAATGACAGCGAATTACATTTTTCAAACACAAGCAATAAATCACTTTTTATTAAAAAAAGAACTATGGCATATTAGATAAATAAAACTAGGAATAAACTAGAGAAGAGGCCTGTATTTTTTTTTTTTTAGCAAATGCTGGATGTTGAAAAAAATAGAAGCACTATTTGATTCATATATCAAACTTGATATCAAGTGATTAGGGATGAACTTTTCTTTCATTCTTGTTTTGAAAAAGAAAAACATACATGAGGGAAACAACAGAATTAGAAACAAACTCTCTTTACATATGCAGGTACATCTCAAAACACAAGGGTTATAACTTTTTGCCCATTTTTTGTCATTTTTTACTCTTTTTTTTTTTTTTTTGCAGCTTTTATACTTTGTTTTATACTTTCTGACTTTTTCCTAGGTTTTCTCCCTGCATTTTGACCATTTTTGCCATCTAAAACTTATTGTTATTACTACTCCTTGCCATTTTTCTCCCTTTTTACCACTTTGATTGTTTCTCCCACAAAGGTATTTTTCAATAATTTGTCTCTTTGGTTGATAAGGGGTCAAGTAACACAGGTGTAGAGCAGAGGTTGCACAAGGCTTTTTCGTTATCGGTCATTTTCACTGACAGGGTCATAAAAATCTTGTCATAGTCAATTTTTACCTGTCACTTTTAGATTTTAGAATGATAGAATTAAAAAATAATTACTTGTTTGTCCATCGTCTTTCACTAGATCAGTTCCTTTTTTTCACTTCTTTAATCAAGATCATTATAGTTTTTTCCCATGTTTTTAAAAAAATATTATTATTATTGGGGTTTTTAAATAAACATATAATAACAGTCAAACAATAGTCAAACAGATCAGGTCTTAAACACATACATGCAAGGACAAATTTCACAAACTCACATACCCACACTCAACTTTGCACATTTTAGATTGAAAAAGAAAATTAAATAAATAAAGGAATTGTACAATTTATATCTATGTTTGACATTTAAAGGAATTTTGTCTTATAAACCTCTGACAAACATTTTATCACATCTTTCCAAAAATAAGACCATCGAAGTTGTTGTTTTTTATTTGAAGACACTTTGTACACTCAGCTGCCGTGACAATTAATCTACAACAATAACAACAGCTTGTTAACCCTGTGGTGCATAGTGGTCACTACAGTGGACATCTATTTAAAAGTTATGTACTCCTAAATTCAATGGTTCATGTGGTGGAAATTCATACTAGCCTGTGTCAGGATATTTCTATTCTTCTTAGGGCCTGAAAAAATGTCTTCAATTTTTCCTCCAAACATATGTATATATATTTTAAAAATGTATAGACAAACATCTGAGGGTGAAAAAGCTTATAAACTATAAATTATTCAGTCATAAAATGGATGAGAGTTAAATTGACAAAAAAAAGATTGCATAAAAAAGGTTATTCATGAAATAACCAAAAAAAAAAAAAAAGAGAAAGAAACACAAAGTCAAACAAAAAAAGTAATATTTATATTAAGTTCACACTGTTTTATGTTGAATGCTCAGTTACAAATATTTGGAGGAAAAAAATGGAAAACTTTTTTTCATGCCTTAAGACAAATAAAAACACTCAAGGGAAAAATCCTGACACTGACTTTCATAATTCATACATCAGAGGGTTAATATGCTCAGTCCCTGAATGGTCATGTGATGTCAAAATGTCAGACTGCCTTCTGATTTTCCTGTCACTGATTTAAAAAAGTGGTCAATGACAGACAGTATTTGGTTAATGTGACCTGTGATTTAAAGCATAAAATATCTAGTGCAAAAATTTGTATCTTATAATCCAACATGTTTTAGGTTAAACTAATTTTGCACTGTTTGTGATAAGAATATTGCTGTAGACCAATTTGCAAATACTTAATTAGTTTGCAATTAATTGCCCAGCCCTAAAATAAATCAATGCATTTATTTTTTGTTTACATGTATCATTCACATTTTGATCACACTTTATGCCTTGTTGGTAGTTACAGCCTTGAATACAGACATAAAAAACATGAATATGTAATAAAAACTTCCCAGAAAGAAAGTCGTGCTTTCATAATTTGAACATAATATGTACAAATCCACCTCTTTTTTGGATTTTATCAGTGTATTGTTGGCTTGTTTCTATTGCTAAATGTGCATACAACAGTCAAATCTCAGGGCGAGTAATTTTGGTCAGATGATGTGAAACATGTCATGCTGTTACCAGTTTCCTGTTTCCCATGAGTAATGGACAAAACACGTCTGAAATCACTCCGACCCTCGTGGTGTCTTCACGTTAAGTGTGTGTGTGAATCAGAGCTTCAAACGTGGCCAGAAAGTGGTGATGACATCCCAGCAGGTCGGTAATGTTTATGTGTAAAGTTAATGAAGTAAAGGGACATTTCCACCATCTCTCTCTCTCTCTACACCTCCATGTTGTTAGAGCAACACTGTCTAGAGCAGGGGTGTCCAAACTTTTTCCCAAAAGGGCCGTATTGGAAACTGTGAAAACTTGGTTCACGGCCGTCGAGACTACCTGTGTAAATGATTGTCATTTTCAATGTTTACTCGCGAGATAACCTTTTCAAAAAAAATAAAAATCACCAAAGAGTTTTGTTTGTTCGTGTGTTTTTTTACCAATTCAGTTTGTACGGACAGCTGTTACTGCAGACCTTTGAGATAAAACCAAACTGGTAAAAATATGTAATAATTTTATGTCAGGATCAGGATCTGGACTTTATCACATTTGTTTATAAAACAATAATAAAAAACATTTTTAACCCCACATATCTCTGATCCTGCATTCTGAACCATTTTATGCTTCAACTTTTGTCTTTTTTTGACTATTTAATATCTTTAATTCAGTTTTTTTGGTCCTCTCATGTGTTTTTTTTTTTAAATTCTAAACAACTAATGAAACACATTTTGCGTCATGTCAAATTCAATTAGATGTCAGCTGTAAAAGTTGTTGTGTTTTTGCAGATTGTACAGAGCTTTAGCTAGACAAAGTCACCCATGCACTGTCCAAATTTTTGTGAAATGTTACCAGATATATTAAGATTTATTTCAAGCACTTTACAGAAACTGTAAATGTAAACAGTTAGAACATGATTAGTTTAAGTGACAAAACTAACACATGTAAGATGAGAGCTGAGGGCCACTTGAAAGTAGACGGCGGGCCACAATTGGCCCCCGGGCCACAGTTTGGACATCCCTAGTCTAGAGGCTGAAGAGCGTGTGAAATATAGAAGAGCGGTTTGATTTGAGAGCAGAAAATAGACTTAAACATGCGAATATGACATTTTAAGCGCAATAAAATAACAGTGCATTTAGCTCGTAACAGCCTCAGAGCGATCATCCCTCTCATGACTCATTCACTTCACCATTTTACCAGGAGACCAGACGTTTCATCATCATCAGCGCAACTATTTTCTCTTACTTGTAGCCACAACAAGCCGAATGACTTAAAATAACAGGCGACAGGGAGGTGAGAGTAGAGTGAGCGGTGATTACATCCTACAAACACTTATATTTTTATGAAGTAAACAAGTCATGTCATCAGTGAGCTCAACTTGTAATTCACTCATGTCATAGCGCTGACACTTTTCTCTACTGAAGCAGACTCTGGTTAGCAGCAGAAGACCACAGTGCACACATAGACACCTCCAGCTGATTTTCCTGAAAGAGCCTGAATCTGAACTTCTTAACTCCACTAAGTGTCATCCTGTTAAAGCGCTGCTCCCTCTGCTGCTGTCGCTCTGATCACCTGTAATCTCCACCACAGCAGATGTTCTCTTTCAGAGCACGCCAGGCTGCTGGTCTTTAGATTCAGTTAAGGTGTGGACGTCAACCACAGCTAAAGGAAACGATAATCAGCCTTCATGCTGTGCTTTTTCTTCAGTAATGTCCGTTTGTCAAACTCAGTCTATCAAAGTTGTGAGACAGGATGTGGTGTAGTGAAAGTCAGATCAGAGCACCAAGAGTGTGTTAACCCTCTGTCTCATACTGGTTTCTGCAGTGTTCAGCTGTTTAAAGTTCAGTTCAGTTTATTCGATTAGCATTTAAAGACCAGGCACAACAAATATATCATAGATCCAAATATCACATAAGGGTTGAAGCTAATCGAAAGGGTGTAGGCTGAAGCTTATGCTTATTTTCCCGTTTTGCAAAAAATTAAATTAAATTAAACATATAAATAAATGTAGAAATAAACTTAATCAACTTAATTACATGGTCTGAGTAACACCATAAGTTTTCTTAATGGAGAAAAGATATACATTTTCAAAACATATTATAGTAGTAAAAATAATCCAACATTACAACCAAACACAACCCAAGTTCCAATATTTTGTTGTTGTTTTCTTCACATTTGATTTACATATTTTCTTATTACTTTGGTTTTAAACATGTTTTTAAATGAAGAAAGTGAATTACACATTTTTAATTCATGTTCTCCTGAAGTCATGGCCTCTATGGTTGAACAGAGTGCTCTCTGCTGCTCCTCTCCATTGAGCTTCATTCAGTGGTCAGTTGTTGTAACTGCAAGTTAGTTTTCTCTGACTCCCAAGATGAACAGCAAACAGACACACCTGTGGATAACCTTACAGAGCAGATGGACCTGCCTGATTTTCTGACATCTTGCACATTCATCTTGCCAAGCTCCATTGACAAACAGTTTCATATGGTCCAATACTGACCACCAATCAGGGAAGAGAAGCGGGAGCTGCAGCAGGACGTGACAGCAGGAAGCGCCTGAATGTTTGAAAACAGTGGCGGTGTGCAAAGCGGTCTCTGTGAACTCAGTAATATCTGCAGTATTATCAGAAATGACTCTGTGTCTTCCTTGAACGAAGAACAGAGAACGTCACTCAAAGCCTTTTTGACAGGAAACAGTGTTTTTGCTCTTCCCTTGACTTTTTTTCTTTTAATGCTTTATTAGAAGAGTATAAACATTGTTACAAAAAGGAATAAGTACAAAAGAAACAGACACACAGACAGAGTGTCAGGGTTTTGACAAAATAAAAACCAAACAATGTAAGCAGATGGATAAGTAAGATAAGAAAATAAAAACATTTAAAATCACAAAAGTAAAAAAAAGTTACTTAATAGGAGATAAATAATAGACAGAAATTTACAAGAAATGTTTAAATCTGGGGCATAAGGTTAGAGTTTTTTGTAGCTGTTTTGTTACATGAATTTATTGAATGTAGAGTTCCATTTCTTTTTTGAGTGTGTGCAGCAGGACAGTCATTCAATCACCAGCTGCTGTTTTTTTTTTTTTAAAGGTCCCTAGAAGTAAATAAGAGAATACGATCATATACAGAAATACCTAAATAATAGATCTGTTCTATTTTTATTTAACTTTTTTTTTTTTTTTTTTTTTTTTAACCCTGTGGTGCAAAGTGGTCACTACAGTGGACACCTATTTAAAACTTATTTACTCCTAAATTCAATGGTTCATGTGGTGGAAATTCATATTAGCCTGTGTCAGGATATTTTTATTCTTCTTAGGACCTAAAAAAATGGTTTCAAATCTTTTTCCAAATATATATATATATTTTTAAAAAGTTGCAGACAAACATTTGACGGTAAAACAGCATAATAACTATAAATGATTCAGTGTTAAAATGGATGAAAGAGAGTTAAAATGTTTTGCAAAGCATAAAAAAAAAATTACAAAAAAAAAAAGAAAAGAAGTCAAACAATAGAATAAGTCATATTTACATTAAGTTCACACTGTTTTATGTTGAATGCTCAGTTACAAATATTTGAAAAAAAGAAAAATGGAAAACTTTTTTTCATGCTTTAAGACAAATAAAAACACTCAAGGGAAAAATCCTGACACTGACTTTCATAATTCATACATCAGAGGGTTAAATAAGCAGTACATTAGGATTAACCATGTGTGCTCTGAAGTGAACATCATGCAATACCAAGTTTATTTTCAACACAACATGTTAAAATGTGTGAGAATGTTTTAATATTTATAAAGTGTGGAGAAAAATAATTTTTCATGCAATTACAAAAGCAAACAAACAAACAAACAAAAATCTGCCAATTTAATTCATTTCACTTTTTATGGGGATGTTGAATGCTCAGGTGCATGTTGTCCACAGAAGTCGACATATCTGTTACGTCATGTTCGAATAAAATAGATTTGAACCTTTGAAAATAAATAAAGAGAAATTTTTTGAAAAGGGAAAACTCTTGACAAACTTTTATGCTTCATGAAAGAATTAGTAGATTTCTTGTGTTTGTGAAAAAAAGGCAAAAACTAAATATCCCCTTTTCTACCCCAGTTTTTCTTGAGTGTTGGATATTAGACCATTGCACCATTGCAGGGTTTCTGTTGAGAGAACAAGAAAGATTGTAGATGTTCTCAGGAAGTTGTGTACAGTTATGATTTACTTTTGGTGCCAAAGATTTTATTTTTAGTTTCCTTTATCCTTGAATTTTTATTTGGTTTGGTGACAATCCCACCTGTCATATGAGATAAGCGCTTATAAAAATGTGAAATATTCCCCTGCTGCCTGACACAAATACTAACCATATTTCAAATTGATGCTGATTAGTTTGTGACGTGCAGCTGAAGTAATGCTTTGTTGATAATCTCCAGATGTACTCATGTAAGATGAGCTGTTTGTGTTGCTCTCAGTGTTAATGATGGATCAAATCAGCCTCCAGTTTATTCCAAAGACTGTAAAACACAGCTCACACAGGAACACACACACTTCAGGATTTGATCACATGACTCTGTTCAGTTTTTTTAACCTGGAGGTTTCTGCTGCTCAGTAAAAACAAAAAAAAACTGGAACAGAAACACTCCACTACATTCTTGATTTCATTCTTGCGCACAAAAAGCTGTCAGGGAAATTGTCCCTGGGATTGAAATTGGCAGCACATGTCTTGCGGAGTACAAACCTCATTACTTTCCCTCCAAGTCTCAGAGTTATGGATGTCAACTCGTCCGTAAGGGTGACAAGGGTGTCGGGGTGGGTGAGGAGATAAATAAACGGAACTCACTTTCGCTCCTCCGCCACATCATTTCGACGCCTCAAGTGTCTCCCTTATTTTCTCTGTAAGACCCTTTGAGGGTCAAGTAAACTCAAACCCTCGTCGCCGAGGTTTACCCTCCTTAGACGAACACGTCTCTCGCACTGAGCTGTTGTTTGAAGCAGCAGGAAGAGAGGAGCGTTGACTGTTTGTGTCTTTATCTGCCCTCCACAACGCTGCTGTCATTTTCTGCTCCACTGCCAAAGCATGTCTGTGGATCCACAACTTAATCCCAGAGAGCTCCACATCAGCGTTACACGGTCAGGAGTTAACGATTAGATCACAGGAACTTCCATTACACTTCAGTAAAACTCACTTAGAGTTACTTAGAGTTTGTCAAAGTTGACTCCACCTGTTGACAGTGTTTGAAGTTATATTCACAGCCTGCTTTCTCATGTGCATTTTGTGCACTTTTTACTCTGTTTTGTCTCTCTTTTAAATCTGAACCCTTTTTTTTCTATAAAAGGAGCATTTGCAGACAGTTTATTTAACCCTTTAACCACCCCATCAAGAAAAAAAAAGAACAGAAATATTTTTATTTGCATTTCTTATTGCAGTGGATGGGAAGTAACCACAGTATATATATTTTTATTTTCTAACCCTGTGGTGCATAGTGATCACTACAGTGGACACCTATTTAAAAGTTTACTCCTAAATTCAATGGTTCATGTGGCTGAAATTCATATTAGCCTGTGTCAGGATATTTTTATTCCTCTTAGGGCCTGAAAAAATGTTTTCAATTTTTTTTTTATATTATGTATATATATATATTTTTTTTTAAGTTATAGACAAACATTTGAGGGTAAAACAGCATAATAACTATGAATTATTCAGTGTTAAAATGGATGAAAGAGAGTTAAAATGTTTCGCAAAGCATTAGAAAATATTAATGAAATTACCAAAAAAATAGAAAATCAGTCAAACAAATAATAAATCATATTTACATTAAGTTCACACTGTTTTATGTTGAATGCTCAGTGACAAATATTTGAAAAAAAAAATTGAAAACTTTTTTTCATGCTTTAAGACAAATAAAAACACTCAAGGGAAAAATCCTGACACTGACTTTCATAATTCATACATCAGAGGGTTAACAAAGATTTTGATTTTTGTAAATATTGATCTCTCACAGATGGCTAAAGTGTCACTTACAGGTTATCGTATAAAATTTCATACAAATACCACAAATAGTCTGAAAAACTCACATAAAAGGCTAATTCAGAAATGAATTAATTACTCATAAATATCCAGTGCATTGAAGAGTTTCGATTTCTGTAAGTATACCACAAAATACTGAGTTATGTTTTGTCAACCAAGGAAAATATTGCATGAAACAAGCAAAAACTGCATTTGAAAACTTTTCATCTTGATAAAAGTGTAAAAACTAATACTTCTCTCATTCACTTTAGCTTGTGATTGAGTGCTTCCGTGCAAAACAGTCATTTTGCATGAAAAAAAATAAAAGAACAAAATGCAAAACAAAGGGACATTTCAATGCTTTCAATATGTCATCACAACCACTCGACTGTTGTAGTGCAATTTAAAAATAATAAATAAAAATGAGGCTCATGATTCATTGCATGGTTAAATCAATTTGAGTTCAGTTAGGCACTCCCCTCATTGAAATAACTCAACATTTGGTCCAGGATGCAGTTAAAGGGTTAAAGGTGAAATAATTACATTCGGAGCATTCAAAGAAATGATCAGCAGATGAAAAATAGATAGATAAATAAATAAATAAATTAGTTGATACAGTAATCCTCCTGCTTTTCTCACAGTCTGTGGTTATTACTTCTAAAAAAAAAAGAAGAAAAGTGAGTTATTGACACGACCTCGGCTTGATGAAAACTTTTAGATTTTAATGATTTTAGTCTCATCGAAAAACTTTTGAGATTGAGCTTTGAAAAGAAAAAAGTTGTTGAATGCAAGTATGTCGTAAATGATTAGATGCAATAAAGTGAGAATGTGGGTTGAGATTAGAGGGTGAGAGTGAAATGATGAGATGAAATGAGCTGAGTAATTAAGGGTACATTTCAGGTGTGTCAAAAAGTTAAAAAAATGTATGTTTTTATGCATAGCATTTGACTACTGTGCTTTTTTTAAATTTCTCCTTGCTATTTAGGATCAGTAAAGCCTAATATGTAAGTTATGTTTCAGTGTTATTATTCAGCTACTAGTTTATGGTTCATGACCTCATTTTTTTTTCTCACTGAAATGAATGTAAAGTTATGATATCACCAAAAGATGACATGGGAACTGTCTCTAAATGTGTCTTATTGATTAAAGTAAGAAATATGTAAAGAAGTCTGAAATGTGCACAGACTGATGGAATAAAGGTGAAGTGTCTTCTTAAAGGGACAGGATGTGTCGTCCATCAGAGTTGTCACTGTGACTGTGTTTAGTTTTAGTCTCTGTGAGGTCAGTCAGCATCCACTCTGGAGGGAGTTAAAGAGTAAAACCCACATTAAACGCTCTCTTATCTTAACACACTTTGAAAAAAGTGTCATTGAAAGCTGTCTCCCTAACTCTGAAACCGTTGTGCTCCTTTTCTTTCAGCTGCGTCGAGGTGGATGAAGATGACGCTCCAGATATCGACATATATCACTGTCCGAACTGCGAGAAGACTCACGGCAAATCCACCAGTAAGTGGCCCCCTCAGGGCACATATTGATTCTCTTCTCTTACTGACTGTGATGTGATTTGTCCAACCAAAGAAAAAACACACAAACAGCTGCTGTGCTTATGTAACGGTGTCACTTCTTCTCAGCTTTTATCGTCTCTTCACCTTTCTGTCAGGGAAGTGTGTTCAGAAATGTGTGGCTGACGACAAACAGCTTTTTGGTCACACTTCACTTTATGGGTCTGTAAAATTCATTGTCATTAGAGGATAATTATTGACATTTTTTGTAATTTCTTTGAAATTACTCTTGATTTTTTGATAATTGGACTTCTATAAAATGATGCCCTATTTTAATTACAAACAGGTCACAATTGGTGAGTGACTGTTTTTGACCATTTTTTTGGAAAATGAATTTAAAGGGAAGTTTGGGACAATTGGCAAATCACTTATTTTAGATTTAATCAGGATTTACAACAATATCTTTGGAGAATTACCTCGGCATCAATGAAAACATTTTGAGAAAATATGTTGTTAGGTCCATGCTTTCCTGTAATAATTACTACCTTTCAAATCTTAACTTAACCCTGTGGTGCATAGTGGTCACTACAGTGGACACCTATTTAAAAGTTATTTTCTCCTAAATTCACTGGTTCATGTGGTGGAAATTCATATTAGCCTGTGTCTGGATATTTTTATTCTTCTTAAGGCCTGAAAAATGTTTTCATTTCTTTTTCCAAACATAGATACATTTTTTAAAAAGTTATAGACAAACATTTGAGGGTGAAAAAGCTTATAAACTATAAATTATTCAGTGTTTAAATGGATGAAAGAGAGTTAAAATGTTTTGCAAAGCATTAAAAAATACATGAAATTGCAAAAAACAATAAAAGTCATATTTACATTAAATTCACACCGTTTTTGTTGAATGCTCAGTTACAAATATTTTAAAAAATAATAATTGGAAAACTTTTTTCATGTTTTAAAACAAATAAAAACACTCAAGGGAAAAATCCTGACACTAACTTTCATAATTCACACATCAGAGGGTTAATTAATGTATCAATTTGACCAATATGCAGTTGATAATTAGCTGTGTATTTTATACAGTATTATCAAGTTTGTCAGTACTTTGTTAATATGTATGATTGGGATCACATGCAACTTAAAGATGAATGATCTACCTCCATAAATAGGCCTATAATGTTTAACAGTTCAATTTGGACATTATTTTAAAGAAGTTACATGCTAATTTTTTATAAAATCAGAAGTGATTCAATGAAATTACTCAAAAACAGAAGTTTGTCTAATTATTCTCTAACTATGATGACATTTTTGGACCTGTAAAGTAAAGTATAACCAGCTTTTCTTTTTGTCTGAAGATGCTGCTTTTGTCGTCTGCTGGTGCTGATGATGAGTGTTTTTTTAATGTTGTGTTTCATTCTCCGCAGTGAAAAAGAAAAAGAATTGGAGCAAACATGACACGGGGCAAAGCACAGACATCAAAGCTGTTCAGAACGGCAGTCAGGTTTTCATAAAGGAGCTGCGCAGTCGGACATTTCCAAGGTAAAGACTTATTTTAAATTTAAACCTACCTTATATTCTTCCACTTTTTCTTTTTTTTAATTCTTTATTTCCGAAAAGCAATTGTTTTACACTCATGCAGCACCATTATTTCAAGTTTGCTATGGGTGGAACATGTTTTCATTTAAATAGATGTACATATGTTCGTACAGGCATGCATAAATTCATGTATATAGACACATACATACACATACATACCATTATGCATCAGGTTGTTTTTAGTGACCACTTTACAGCCCAGCTTTTCCAGATTTTTTTTCTTTTTTTTTTGGAATTGTATCTACTAATATCTCACATTTAAACATTAGTTCTAACGCTTGAATTGAGCCTCCCATTGAGTTGCATTGTATAGTCACAGGGGTGATGAGAGAAAGTGAACACAGGTACAGGAGTAACAAAGTGATGTCAAATAAAGCAGGGGAAATCAAGTGCAATGAAACAAATCTAATATATTCTTGCCCTTTTATCTGATAAGTTCAGCTAAAATCTGATCTTACAGTTTTAATGTGCTCGGTCCATTAGGTCCAAATTTGAAAAACACTTTTTTTTTTTTTTACTCTGAGGGAGAATGATAATTTTTCCATCTTGTATATTTCACTAATTATTTCTATCCATAAGTTTTCTCAACAGCTTCTTTTCATTATTGTTCCACCTTTCAAAAGGGATATCACCAATGTATGCAGCACCAAAATTAAAAGGGATGACCACTCTGATTATATTATTAATGTGCATATCAATGTCACGCTAGTATATCTAACAATTCCAGAAAATGTGGAAGTGGTTTGCATTATCTACCCCACATAGTCTCCAATATCCCCCTCCACTTTTTTAGTGCTGTTTCTGCAATGATGTTACAAAAAAACTTTATTACATTCTTCCAACAAAACTATCTATCTCTCCTTCTCCCTTCTTTCTTTTTAATGTTAAGTGTGTTCTCTAACTTGCAGTTAATAATTTCTGTGTACATCCTAGAGATAATTTATTTTGCCATTCTTATCATATACTTAATGTCATTCACTTTACTTGTTGACCCAATAGGGGGCACTGTCCTCTTATTTATCTGCCTCCTCCACTCATAGCTGAAACTCATTTTTTCATCCTCACTTCTTCGATTTATTTTGTATTACCTCATCACTTGTCTCACATTTCCCGTGGTTATCAAACCCCTGATGTTGTGTGTCTGTTCCAGTGCCGACGATGTGGTGGTGAAGCTCAGCGGGAGTCAGCTGAGCATGGATTACCTGGAGGAGAACGGCTTCAACGAGCCAATCATGGTTCAGAAGAAAGACGGTTTGGGGATGTCCATGCCCGCTCCCACTTTCTACATCAGTGATGTGGAGAACTACGTCGGTACGAAACCCTGCGATAACGATGTTTAACTGTCACTGCTCCTCCTGTTTGTGCTGCTGACGCTGCAGCTTCTTCTCCGTTCACTTCTCCTCCAATCACCACACTCACTCACAAACAACTGCACTGTTATCT
The DNA here is from genome assembly GCA_008086565.1 of Thalassoma bifasciatum. NCBI lineage: Eukaryota > Metazoa > Chordata > Actinopteri > Labriformes > Labridae > Thalassoma > Thalassoma bifasciatum. The sequence goes on from RPOG01001016.1 coordinate 70,300, forward strand.
TTGAACAGACTTAATTATTGTCACTGTAAGTGTTATTATGGCCACAATTACTGACACTGTTCATTTCCTGGAAACTCTTGAAGTGCTTCGTAAACTATCACTTCTCTTAATATCATTCATAAAAAATAACCACAGCACTTCTATTACTGTTAATTCTTCCCTTACAGAAATTATTATAAGTGCTGCCACTGCCACAGCTGTATTTACTCTCTGAATTATGACTCTTATTATTATAATTATTACAAGTGCAGTGATTCCACCACTGTTATCCTCCTGTAAAATAAATAACATTACTTTATTTTAGCTAGCACTTTTCACAAAGGCAGTCACTAAGTCAAATCAAAGATAAAAAAAATGCACACAGTTGTTAAAATCATGAGAAATATTTAGAGAAAGGCCTTAGCTGCTCAGGAAAAGGTTTTAACAAATTAAAAAATAAATATATTAATATTGAAACATTTAGCCCATAAACAATATAAACTTGCTGCTGCACTAATTTCATTGATCACATACAGTGGAGTTCAAAATTACTGGAACACTACAAAGTATTAGTTGTTTTGTTGAATTGATTTTTAAAGGGACCGTGAGGACTTTCTCTGTGATCTTGAAAAAAAAAAAATCTGATATCTAGATAAAGGCTTGAAAAATAATCCCTGATTTAAAATGAGATTATCAGTACCAAAGCGGCTTATTTCTAAATGCTAATCCCTGGCATCTTGATTAGGAATGGACTGGATTGATTTACATTATGACAAAGTTTAGCAGTAAGAAGAGAGCCCTGTGTTTTTCTCCACTGAAAATGATTTCAGTGATTTTTTTTAATCATAAAAGTGGACACTGGAGCCGGACTGTCTGATAGAAGAGCAAAAGAAAGCTAAACAGGAGGGTGATAGAGCACCAGCTAAAGGCTAAAACACGCTCTAAGCTGTTTGTGCTAATGTTCATTCCAACCCAAATGCAGCAGTTAAACTGTAGTGTAACTGATCCGTTCAAATCTGTGAGTCTATCAATTAAATGAAGAGTCAGGTTACATTTACTCTGCTTGGTGAGGTTGGAGTTGGTAGATGAGCACTGGTAGGATATCACCAGGATTCACTAACATGACATGTAACAGACATGTCTCAGAGCACTGGGCTGTGAGGAACACTAAATATAGTCGGCCACTAAACTACGCAGCAAACTCACTCAAAGTTTGTTTGTTGTCATGTCTCAAACAACAGGGCTACGTAACTGTTGATGATACATTATCATGTTGCGTTGTATAAAGTAAAAAGTTGTCTTAAACAAAGAAAAGTGGTGTTGAAAGTAAGATCTGATCCCCAGTCATCTTTCAAAACAAATATACAAGTCATGATAGTTTTGCACTAGTACCATACAAATATGCTTGAAAAAAAATTTGACTTTGAACTGGAGAAAATTTAAGACCCCCTCTTTCGCTGTACCTTCAACTGAACCCTCTGTTCAGCATTAAACCATCTGTTAATGAGCAAAGCAACATAACAAAGCTGTAACGAGGTGCGCACTGACAAGCAGGGGTGTGTCCAGACATTTAAGACCGGGGTGCCCCGACCCATTTATGCATAAGTGGGCATGAATAATGAGAGCTTACACTCAGTAAATGTAATTTATGATCACTTCTTTATGTATTAAAAATGCAGAATTACAAGCTACAATTTTAATTAATAATAATAATTATTATTATTATAATTTTGTTTGGGCAGTTTTGCCAATTCATGTTGCACTAATTGGAACAGATGAATAAATGGTGAATGTTAAAAAATGTATTCACCCAATCATCATTGTTGTGTAAATTCTTGTTAATTTGGGGAATGATTAACCTTGACATGTGAGCAGTCTCTTCACATCGTAATACTACTACGTATGATAATTTCATCTGAATTCGCTCTTTTTTTTCCCTGGCCCTTACTTTTAAAACATTATGAAAACCAATCAGTAATCACTAATATTGACTGATATGGAACACTTACATCATGATACATTTTCAGCCATATCCTCCAACCCTGGTACATGTTTATTGTCTTGAGTTGTAAAAGTCATGTGATAACAATAATGTTGAAGCTCTCTGGAAATATATTGACACTGTACCAGAGACATGTGCTGCTGTAACTGCTGTAAAAGGTGAACAAACCAGATATTAAAGCCATAAGTAGATCCAAACAGAAGAAACTGATATTAGTTGCACTCAGAGCAAACGTCTGCATGTTTTACAATCAGGATTTGGAGTTTGGAGATAGTTTTGTCCACCTCTGTAATTTCTATCATCTCTGCTGTTCTGGTAGTGTCTGTTAAACCTGTGTTGATAGAAAAAGTTTCACTATGTTTCCACTCTTTGTGTTGAGTACACACAGGAACTATTTACTATGAGAACTTGCCTTGTCTCATGTTTGTGTATGTAATTCATTGATAAAACTACACTGTGCTCTTCTTCTTTCAGTAGGGGGCGCATGTGTTCTTTATTTTCCACGTGCACTGATTCAGGGATGAGATCACTTCACACACATAAAGTGTTCACTTCTCCAGCAGTTTCCTGTTTGAAGTGAATGTTTATCCTGTCTGTGTTCACTTTTACTTCCTGTTTTACTGCATCCTCTGTCCTCTATCTTCGTCTCAGGTCCTGACGTAGGCGTTGACGTCATTGATGTCACCAAACAGTCCGACTGCAAGATGAAGCTCAAAGAGTTTGTCGATTTTTACTACAGCACAAACAGAAAGAAAGTGTTAAACGTCATCAACCTGGAGTTCTCCGACACCAGGTACGTGCTGAGTGTCTGAGTGTCTGTGAGTGAAAAGATGAAGTTACTGAAGCGTGTTTTGACTTTTTAAAGATTCTGGAAAACTCCTGGTTCTGATTTTCCTCTGTTTTGCTGGGACAGGATGAACAGTATAGTGGAGAGTCCACAGATTGTGCGGCGGTTGTCTTGGGTTGAAAACTATTGGCCCGACGACGCTTTGCTTGGGAAGCCGAAAGTCACCAAATACTGTCTCATCTGCGTCAAAGACAGTTACACAGACTTCCACATCGAGTGCGGTGGCGCCTCCGTCTGGTACCACGTCCTAAAGGTTTGTCACACTTGTTTTTGGAGCAGAATGTGAGTCAGAGTGACAGAAACGTGGCAGAAACGGTCGTCAGACAGGCGGTGGTGACATCTTCTTCTGATGTGACGAAGAGCTGGTTGATGTGAGGTTTGTGTTTGTGTCTGCAGGGAGAAAAGATCTTTTTCCTCATCAAACCCACCTCTGCAAACCTCTCGCTGTACGAGCGCTGGAGATCATCGTCCAATCACAGCGAGATGTTCTTTGCTGACCAGGTGGACAAGTGTTACAAATGCATCCTGAAGCAAGGACAGACTCTGTTCATCCCATCAGGTCAGAGCTGCTTCTGGGTCACAGTCCAGAAAAACACTAAATAAGATGAATAATGCTCATATGTGGAGATAATCCTAAGGGTATTTAAAAGATAAATTAAATGATGTTAGTGCAAGGCTTAACGATTTGCAAAAATAATCTAATTGCGATTATTATTTTCTGTATTGCAATTGCGATTTTTTTGTGCATTTATTTCCAGGTTTCCATCTTCTATGTTTTTATAGAACATTAATAGTTACATTAATTACAGCACAACAACAACTAACTACAACTGTGACTGCTTTTTGTCCATTTTAGTCATTTTTGACTTTGTTTTTACAACTTTTGGACCATTTTTTGATACTTTCTCACTTATTACCAGGTTCACTCCCAGTTTCCTTGCCATTTTTTTCCCTTTAGGACCATTTTTTTCATCAAACTGGCTATTTTCCATGTTGAATCCCAACTTTCTTGCCATTTTTGTTGACTTTGGCAGTTTTTACCATTTCATCATCGTTCTTCATCACTTTTTTTTTTTTTTTTTTTACCATTTTTCTTCTTTCTAAAATTTTTAAAGTTTCCTTCAAAAATCTTTATGCTAAGTTTTGTTGCTTTTTGGCCATTTCAGTCACTTTTTACTCTTTTTTTCTCACTTTTGGACAATTTTTTATACCTTCTCACTATTTTCCAGGTTCCCTCCCAATTTTCTTGCCAATTCTTTTTGGGTTTGCCCATTTTTGACACTTTTTACTCTCTTGTGCCACTTTTGGACCCTTTTTTTTTCAACAAACTGTCTAATTGACACTTTCCATTGCCATTTTCACCACTTTTCCCTGTTTTTCTGTCATTTTTTTCACCATTTCTGCTACTTTCAAAAAAAAAATTAAAATTTCCTTAAAAAATTTTTTTGCTAAGTTTTTTTGCTTTTGCCCATTTTAGTCACTTTTCACTTTTTTACCACTTTTGGACCATTTTTTAAAACTCCTTCTCACTATTTTCCAGGTGTCCTCCCAAATTTCTTGCCAAATCTTGTTGCTTTTGCCCATTTTTGACACTTTTCACCTTTTTTTTTACCAGTTTTAGACCATTTTTTGCTACTTATTGAGTATATTTTCCCGATTTAAATGCCAATTTATGTTGCTTTTTTGGCAATCTTCACTACCTCAAACTAAGTTTTATTGCTCCTCTTTGCTGTTTTTGCCACTTTTCACCACTTAGATTGTTTCTTTTGTAAAGGTAGTTTTTAACACTTTGTCTCTTCGATTGATAAGGATTGAGTAACTCTGGTGTAGAACAGATAACATTTGCTGCAAAAACTGTATCTAATGTTTTGACACATTTCAGGTTATAGACATATTGCACTATCTGAGATTAGAATATTGCAGCAGGACATGTTGTGATGCCATCTAATTTGCAATTAATTGCTCAGCCCTGGTTATTTCTGACCAAAATTGATACAACTGAACCATATTTTAACTGATAACAAAAGCTAAAATCCCCTCTTATCAGTAGTTGATTTAATTTATTTGTTTATTTATCTAGCAGTGATTTATTTTACTTAACTAAATAACTTGGAGTTAATCCAGTTATTAGTAAAAGCCGTCCCTCTAGAGGATGTGGACCAAAGTTTCATCCGTTTCAGACTGCAGGCTAGAACACATTATTTTGAGACCTTTTAAAAGAAATACAGAGGATTAGAAAAGGAGTAAAGAATTTAGACCCTCTGAACCTGTGAAATACAATTCATCTTCAAGTTTTGACCTTTTTAAGGCTTTTTAGTATGTTTGTGATCCAAAAATATCCAAATAATGTCACTTCAAACCCACTGAAGTGATACAGAACTCAGTAAACTGCTCACTAACTGTAAAATTTAAGTGTGAAAACCAAACAGTGTATCAAGATACATTTAAATACAATTTTTATGATTGTATAAATGAAGAGTTGAATGAGTCTTTTTAGTTATGTTACTTTTCCCCGACAGGTTGGATCAATGCAATACTGACTCCGGTTGACTGCCTGGCGTTTTCCGGACATTTCGTCCACAACCTGAGCGTGGAGATGCAGATGAGGTCAGAACACCTGTTTTCACACACACACACATACACACACACGCACAGATCCTCTATAGTGTTGCTGTCAGTGCTGTTACTTCTCAACCCTCTGATGCATGAATCATAAGAACCTGCAAATTTTAAGTTTATGAGCTATATTCTTCTGATAAGTCCAGGAAAATGTCTTATTTCAAGTCATTCAAAGACAAAAATGAGGTCTGAATTACTTGTAACAAGTCAAAAAAAATCTGCCAATGGGAAAAGAAAAAAGTTTCTCATACGAATACATCTTCCTAATTTCAAGAAACTTCACAAGAAAATTTATTCTGTGTCCCATTGGCAGATTTTTTTGACTTGTTACAAGAAATTCAGACTTCATTTATGTCTTTAGATAACTTGAAATAAGACATTTTTATGACCTGGTCTGGTGAATGTGGCTCAAATCAAGAAAAACAAGACAGTTTCTATTACAAATGAGGCATATTTCAGTTTTTGTAGTGTGCAGTGTTTTTGTTTTAATGAAAGTAACAAAAAATAAATGTTTTCATGTTTATCCCAAATGTTTGATTTGTTCCGAAAAATCACACGTTGTCTTAAACAGAATGAACTGGATTTGAAATTAATTAAATTGTGATTTTTGATAAACTCATGAACAATTAATTCCTTTTACTTTGTGACAGAGAATTGCAGGGGAGACCCAAATACACGACTAATAGAGAAGCAAGAGAAAACAAACAGGCAAAATATATACAAGACAAAATCTCAGCTAATGCGCAGGAAGCAAAACTAAAAATCTCTGCTACACGAGCAAAACACTGGATAAATGTAATTTCAAATGACAGCTCGAGCTGTCAACCAAAAATATAAAAGACACTAAAGAGGAGGATATTGGACACAGGAGGAAAGGGATGGCTGGAAAAGGTCTGAGCAGGAAGTGAAGAGACCTGAAACCAGAGGAGAAACGATACTACAAAATAAAAGCAGACAAGACAAACATGAAAACCAAAACTGATGTAAAAAGGCTCAAACTTAACCAACCAGACACAATGCTTTGGAAAATATTTTAACATTTTCACACATTTTTGTGCTGTAAATATATTTGGTGTTGCATAATTTATTCTTTAGACGCATACAATAATAATAGAATGTCATTGATACATGAACTTTACCCTGTAAAGCCCGACCTATCAAAAAGTAGTCAGAAAATTTGTTACGGCGGGGCAGATCAGAGACTCAGTTGCAGAACAATACAAGGAGACCAGGCAGACCAGCAAGTGCTCCAACAAAAAAGAATTTATTAGGAACCAGACAAAATCAAAACTCTCCAGCTGCAGTGAGGGGGTGGACTGAGGAGGCCAGGCTACCAGAACGAAAACTACACTAAACAGGCCCTACTCCTAAGTGAAACAAGAAACAAGGGAAGACTACTGACAAGGGAAAAATTAACTGGTGAAACTGAGAAAAAGGGACTGAAACTGATACTAAAGCGCTAACAAGGCTAACCCCTTCTTAAGAACAGACCGCAGGCCCAGGGAGCGAGCTGGGAGCCTAGTGTTGAGTCCAGGAGGGGAAGAGTAGAAGGCAGGTGAGCTGAGGAGGTGTGTGGTGAGGCTGGCTGTGAGATAGTCCAACAGGTTGCAGGCAGGGCAGGCAGGAAGCTGAGACAGGAGGAAAAACAGAGTTACAATCCACACTAATGCCAGGCACAAAAAGCAAACGCACAAGAGTTCACTAACTGTGTGTCTAAGACGGTCCGGCTCTGAGCAGCAGTCACAGAGAGGTCTTGAAGCCCAGGCTGAGATCAGTGATTGCCAATGCTCTGCACCTGCCTGCACACCACACACCTCGGTCACGCCCACCTGGGGAAAAAGGAGAGAGAGAAGGGAGAGGGGGAAGAGGGAGGCTGCTGCTAGGCAGAGCTGGAGGGCCTGACAAAATTCCATTCTTTTTTGAAGTGAGACGTTTATTAACCCTTTTAACGAAATTCCACAACAAAATGTTGCTTTATCATTTCATTCAAGATATATTTATTTTATCACATTTGACACACTGGGCAATTTTACGAACTATTTTATCTATTTTGTGTACGTTTTTTGGTAAATATGTATTTATTTCATGCAGAAAACACGTATTGAAGAAAAAAAGTAACTATTTCGATGTTATTCTTGCTGCAACTTCTTGAAAATCAAGTAATGAGTTTCCTGAAAATATGTGAGTGGATGATTTCACGAGAGTAGATGTTTTGAAAAGGGCCAAAATGCAACTTGAGCTGACTGGAGTGATATGACAATCCTCAAGGTGGTAGAATTTTAAAATATTTATGGGTCAATGACAAAAAGAGGGTCTAAAAACGCGTTTTTAAAAAGTTCTTTGAAAATGGATAAAAAACATATTTCTGAGAGAAGAATTATGTTTTCTAACAGATTTCAGTTGTTGACCAACATTTCAAAGTTTTTAGGTTCATAATTTTTTAGTATTTTTAATTTGAGCACCCAAAAATGTCAGGTGGTGCAACCAAATATATGAAAATATATTTATATGTTCCTGTTATTTTTTCTGTGTGAAATTATTGGTAAGTATCTCTCAAGTGTCTGTAGTGACTCATACATTTTCATTTTGTGTATTTCATTTCTTTTATTTGAGAATAAGATAAATAATTTGATGTTAAAATAACATTTCACATTATTACATTGCAACATGGTGGACTGTACCTTTAACAAGGCCAGTGGTTACTTCACTTTTTTGGAAAAAATAGTCATAAAGTCTCTTTAGATGTTTGAAAAGGTGAACCAGTGTTTACAGTAAACCCGAGGAGACCGACTACGTCAAAGGACAAAGGACAAAATAAGAGAAGTGAAATTTTATTTTCAGATTACAATGCCAACGTGGTGGTGACATTTGACAAGGTGAAAATTACGGGACAAAAGTTTTTTACATTTCTCAACAGCTAATTTTAAGAAAAATAAACGTTTCTTACAAAATAAATTTTTCCAAGTTCGTATTTTATTACGGTGACATAAAAATTAAAGGTAAATGTTATTGACTATAAGTTAAAAATCTCAAATTAATGACACCTATGAACAGTCCTCGGTTGCACCACCTGACATTTTGGGGGTTTGAGGAACCAAAACACAAAAAAACATGTTATGTTTTAATAGTTTAAAGATGTGTTCAAATAACACAGGTTTCTTAGAATAAAGAAATACATGTGATGAAATACTCAATTCATGATGGAAGGAAATATTGCACTCAGACACAAAAAAAGGGACGTCACGTCATTGACCCATATATTTATTTTATCACATTTGACACACTGGGAAATTTTGTGTACTATTTGATCTATTTTGTAAAAGTTTTTTGGTAAAAATGCATTTATTTCATGCAGAAAACATGTATTGGAGAAAAAAAAGTAACTATTTCGATGTTATTCTTGCTGCAACTTCTTGAAAATCAAGTAATGAGTTTCCTGAAAATATGTGAGTGGATGATTTCATGAGAGTAGATGTTTTGAAAAGGGCCAAAATGCAACTTCAGCTGACTGTAGTGATATGACAATCCTCAAGGTGGTAGAATATGTTTTGTTTTGTTTTTTTTTGTCAAATATGTTTTTATTGAGAAAAAAATATTGCATACATTTTAAATATACATTCATGTCTCCTTTTACAATTTTCTGTTATGGATTCCATTTTTATATTTACCATGATATTTAAACATTTGAACAAAGTTTTTAGAATCAATTGAAGAACAAAGATAATTGAACACGAACAGAAGGAAAGGGAGAAGCAGAGTTTTAAATAAATAAATAAATAGATAAATAAATAAATTAAAAAGGGGGGGGTGTAGAATATGTTTTTAAAAATATTTTTCACAGGTTTTTATAGAAACTATTTATCATGTTGATGAGATAGAGGTCTTTGAACTCATGTATCAAACATAATACATTTGGATTTATAGGGTGAAATAGCTGAACACTTCAGAGACAGCTGAGGGGTTAACTTTGACTTAAACTGCAGTTTTCACATTCCGATATGTGTTTGAGCTAACTGTCGTGGTTATTGTTTCAGAGTTTATTTCAACATTTAGAAACACTTTATGCGAGTTTTGCTGTAAACTTGTTGGTCATGTTTGACGTTTCTCTCCTCAGAGCGTACGAAATCGAAAAGCGGCTAAAGGTCAAAACTCTCAACCCCTTCCCCAACTTCGAGACGGCGTGCTGGTATGTAGGACGGCATCTCCTGGAGCGGTTCAAAGGTAACTATCGGATTCCTCCTTCAAATATTTATAGATTTCATTTCTTCTCCAGCGTGCCCTTTTGTTTGTGTGAACCTTTTTGCTTTTTGCTCGACTCTCCGTTCCCTCCCAAAGAATGCACGAAAGCAGAGAACACAAACACTGTCAGAAATGTTTTTTTCCGAGCCGCACAGTCAGAGCAGGGCTGCGTGTCTGCTGCACAGATGAGGAGCTGGATGCTCTAATATTATTTCAGTCATTAAATCGGTGAATCGCTGAGTTCACAGATGATTAGCTTCAAAAGGTTTGGCTCGGCTAGAATCACTTGCTCCATTACAAGCCTGTGTTTAAACTTCCCTCAGCTGGCTTTGGCCAATTGTTTATGTTTCCACCATTTTCTGTGTATGTGTGTGTGTGCGCTACACATTACTTTATACCCACAAGGCCTTGCCATTAATGCACCATTATTCTTTTCGACTTCAAGGTTTCTAGCTCTTTTAGTGCAGGAAAAAGACTCACTTCACTGCTGCTGCGTTTTTCCCTTCATGTTATTAATAATTTCCTGTTTTGGTTGTAAATTTGCTTCGGACTCTGCTACTCTGGCATGAAAGTTGTTTCCTCCTCCTTCTCCTTCTCCTCCTCTCCTCTGGGGAATGAAGGAGAGAGCAGTAACAGAAGAGCTTAATAGAGAATAAGTGACAAGAATGAGGGGCGTGAGCGACAACAAAGCAGTGAATCAGAGAATTCAAATCGTATTTGTGATCAGAACAACACAATTTTGACATTTTTTTACTTAAATTGAATCAGTTAAAGTCCAATGAAAAGTTTGAAATGGTACAAAAGTAAGTGGTGACATGCCAGAGGTTAAGAAAAAAGGTAAGGTTCCCCAAGCTGAAAGAGAAGAAACATCATAATCATACAAAAAGGCCCTCCAACAACTTGAAGTTAGTGTTCTGCAGTGATGGTGAAGTAAAGCTGGGAGCTCAGATGGCTGAGTGGTTTAGGATGCACTTCATGAGGTTCACTCTCTCACAGGCAGCCCTGGTTTAAGTCCAGCCTGTGGTCACTTTTCTGTATGCCACCTCCAAATCTAGCCCCTTATTCAACTCTATCCTATCCAGCTCAACTCTACTCAACTCTGCTCTACTCTATCCTTCTCAACTCTGCTCTACTCTATCCTTCTCAACTCTGCTCTACTCTATCCTTCTCAACTCTGCTCTACTCTATCCTACTCAACTCTATTCTTCTCTGTCCTACTCAACTCTATTCTTCTCTATCATATTCAACTGTATTCTTCTCTATCCTACTCTATTCTATACAACTCTATCTTACTCTAAATAATGCTACCCTACTCTGCTCTATCCTAACGTACTCTATTCTTCTCTACCCTATCCTACTCTACTTTATTCTTCCCTATCCTACTCTACTCTATTCTATTCTACTCTATCCTACTCTCCTCTATCCTACCCTACTCTGTCCTACTCTATCCTTCCTCTATTCTACTCTACTCTACTCTCCTCTACCCTACTCTGCTCTATCCTAGGGATGAGTCAGGAAGAGATAGGAAGGAGATAGGATGGGATGAGACAGGAAGGAGATAAGATGAGATGAGATAGGATGAGATGAGATAGGATGGGATGAGACAGGATGAGATAGGAAGGAGATAAGATGAGATGAGATGAGAGGAGATGGGATGAGACGAGATAGGTACCCTACTCAGTCCTACTCTATCCTTCCTCTATTCTACTCTACTCTCCTCTACCCTACTCTCCTCTACCCTACTCTGCTCTATCCTACCCTACTCAGTCCTTCTCTATCCTTCCTCTATCCTACCCTACTCTGTCCTTCCTCTATTCTACTCTACTCTATCCTACTCTACTCTATCCTACCCTACTCTGTCCTACTCTATCCTTCCTCTATTCTACTCTACTGATGAGAGGAGATGGGATGAGACGAGATAGGTACCCTACTCAGTCCTACTCTATCCTTCCTCTACTCTACTCTACTCTCCTCTACCCTACTCTGCTCTATCCTACCCTACTCAGTCCTACTCTATCCTTCCTCTATTCTACTCTACTCTCCTCTACCCTACTCTCCTCTACCCTACTCTGCTCTTTCCTACCCTACTCAGTCCTACTCTATCCTTCCTCTACTCTACTCTACTCTCCTCTACCCTACTCTGCTCTATCCTACCCTACTCAGTCCTACTCTATCCTTCCTCTATTCTACTCTACTCTCCTCTACCCTACTCTTCTCTATCCTACTGTACTCTATCCTACCCTACTCAGTCCTACTCTATCCTTCCTATATTCTACTCTACCCTACTCTTCTCTATCCTACTGTACTCAATCCTACCCTACTCAGTCCCACTCTATCCTTCCTATATTCTACTCTACCCTACTCTTCTCTATCCTACTGTACTCTATCCTACCCTACTCAGTCCCACTCTATCCTTCCTCTATTCTACCCTGCTCTCCTCTCCTCTACCATGCTCTGCTCTATCCTACTCTACTCTATCCTACTCTATCCTTCCTCTATTCTACTCTCCTCTACTCTCCCCTACCCTACATTGGTCTTTCCTACTATTCTCTTCCTACTCTATTCTACACTACTCCATCTTACTCTAATTAATTCTACCCTACTATGCTCTATCCTACCCTAATCTATTCTTCTCTACCATATCCTACTCTACTTTATTCTTCTCTATCCTACTCTACTTTATTCGTCTCTATCCTACTCTACTCTATTCTTCTCTATTCTGCTCTATTGTACTAGGCTCTATCCTACTCCGCTCTCTCCCACTCTATCCTACTCTACCCTGCTCTATTCTACACTACTCTTCTCTATTAGCTCTGCCCTAACCTACTCTACTTTATTCTTCTCTATCCTACTCTACTCTGTTCTACTCTATCCTCCTCTATTCTACTCTACTCTACTCTACTCTACTCTACTCTACTCTCCTCTACCCTACTCTGCTCTATCCTACTCTACTTTATTCTTCTCTATCCTACTCTTTTCTACTCTGCTCTATCCTACTTTATCCTACTCTTCTCTACCCTGTTCTGCGCCTCTACTCTATTCTACTCTATCTCCTCTTTTATCCTGCTCTTTATTCTTATCTATTTTTCTTTACTCCATCCTACTCTCTTTTCTCTTTCCACCGTCTTCCTCTGTCCCATTAATGGCATGAAAAAGCTCAAGAAAATAGCTTAAAAAAAGTAAAGTTGAATACAACATGGTACCAGACCCTCATGATGAACATTTGTGAACAGTTTTGTGACTTGGAAAGCCATGTTATGCTTTAAAAATGAGCAGGAAAAGGACATGAATAATGAAAGAGAGACAGAGCATTAGAACATTTACAGAAACAGGTTTTTCCTCCAGGGAAATGAAGTCAAAGAAAGTCTTCAGTGAACTCAGTGAGGAGAGTTTCCTTCAGCATCTAAAGACAAACAGAAACAGGAAACATGACAGGAAGAGGTCTGACAGAGACGAACCAGAACCAGAACCAGAACCAGGAGACAAGTTTCTGAGAGTCAACAGCTTCAAAGAGGTGGTAGAGTCACAGTCTCAGTTTGACTTTTACTGTGAAGGGAAGACTTGGAGATGCAGCTTTGACTGCAGCTCAGACTGCAGAAAGAAAGACATCCATCACTAAGACAGAGTCAGAAGAAGAAGATATAAACATGGAGGAGGAAACATGACGGTCTGGGTCTGTTTTTCTGGGACTTGTACCCTGAACCAAAACCAGCACCTACAGTTTTCTGCAGCCCCCCCCCCTCCCTGCAGTTCCCTCTGGAATGAGCCTGGTTGGTCAGGGTTCATAAAATGTAAACTTAATGACAAATGTATAAAGTTGGCTCCCTGAAACCTCCCTCTGTTATTTTTAACCTGAGGCTTTGACCTTTCTGGTTTTATAAGTCATGATTCATTCAATGACATTTGCATTTCATCTTCTGCAGGTTTACATAAAGCAAATAAGCAGCCAGCCCCGTACCTGGTACACGGTGCCAAAATCATCAATGGAGCCTTCAGAGCTTGGACTAAAAAACAGGTGTGGACAATAAAAAGAATATGATTATTATTCAGGGGCGATATTGTGAATTTCTGTGTGAGATTTATATCTTTTTCTGGATTTGTCGCAGGCGCTTTTGGAACATGAAGATGAGCTTCCAGAGAACATGAAACCATCACAGCTTATTAAGGATCTTGCCAAAGAGATCAGACTGTCAGAGGTAAGAGGACTTTAAAGCTCTAGAAAGGTCCACAGGATCTGGGTCTCTGTTACCCCAAGTTGTTATCAATCAGTTTTTTTATGAAGCTCAAGGCACAATTCTTGGGTTAATGAACAAACATTCCTGAGTTCCTGTGTGGACTACAATAAAATCAGTCTGAATCTGATGACACCTGACTTTTGTTTCCACCAAACAAAACTGTGTCCAACTTTTACACAAAAGGTCAAAATTTTAAAATAAAAGTGGAAATTTTGAGAAATAAAGACCAAATTCTGAGACAAAAGTCAATATTTTAAGATAAAAGTTAAAACTTTGGGTTAAAAAAAAATCAAAATTTTAGGGAAATCAATGTAACATTATATGAGAAAAGTCTAAACTTCTACATTAAGGATCAAAATTTTAAGATAAAGACAAAAGTCTAAGATTAAAAGTCAAAATTTTGAGATAAATATCAGTATTTTGAAATATATGCCATTTTTGAGATAAAAAGTTACAATTTTTATTAAGAAAAATCTAAGATTTAGGTCAAAATTATGAGAAATAAAAACAACATTATTTGTTCCTGAACAATTTAAGAAAAAGATCTAATTGCAAATTTTCAGGCAGATATTGCAATTCTAATTCAATCCCTAATTTTCTTTAAATCTAGCTTCAGTGAAGTTTTCACATTGTATGGTTACATTTACAAACTTGGCAGGAAATAAAATCAAACTATCAAAACATCAACAGCTATAACTCTAATGCAAGGATGAAAACTGAAGGCAAGAACTGTGTCTAACTTTTACATTAGTTGTCAAAATTTTAAGATAAAAGTGGAAATTTTGAGATATAAAGACCAAAAGAATGTGAGAGAAAAGTTAATGTTTTGAGATAAAAGTTAAAATTCTGGGATATAAAAATCCAAATTTTGAGAAATCAATTTAACATCATGAGAGAAAAGTCTAAACTTTCACATTAAGGGTCAAAATTTAAAGATACAGACAAAAGTCAATATTTTTATATATGATGTCAATATTTTGAAATTAAGGCAATTTTTGTTATAAAAAGCAGAAATTTTGATACAAAAAGTCAAAATTCTTAAAGTCAAGTTGAAACTATGAGAAATAAAGACAACATTATTTGATAAAGGGCAAAATTTTGAGGAAAAAACAAGAGTTTTAGATGAATAGTCAAATTTGGACTTTTCACATCATTTTGATGCAATATGAGCAAAAACACTGAGTCTAACACTTTTACTGAGTCTGACCTTTGAATACAATTCTCGCGATTTCTAAACCAAACTTTAAATCCTAGTTTTAGTTATAACAGCTGATTCACAAATATCTTTGACTCTAAACTTTTAAAAGTAATCTAGCGAAAAATATCCTTGACTGAGTTAAGTTATAAATAAAATACAAAACAAGAAACAAAAAACAAAGTTCCTGGATCAGTCAGGAGCCAAAAAAAATTGCAGCTTGATCATGATCACGATGTCTGAAATTGCGAGTTCGATCAGGAAACGATAAATCGTTCAGCCCCAGCTTCAGCCCCCTTAACATTATTTTCTGTCTTATTCCCAGAATGCAACAAAAGCCATCAAGAGCGAGCCCAGCATAAAGGTCCCCGTGGAGGAGCCCCCATCCACCCACTCTGAGCCCGAGGAGCCCGTGTCCCCGGCTCACGTCCCCTCGCCGAGCAGAGACAAAGCCAGAAAGAAAACTCCCAAACCCCCGAAGCCCCCCAAGCCTCCAAAACCTCCCAAGATGCCCAAAGCCCCCAAACCTCCAAAGGTACCCAAGGTGAAGGAAGGAGGGAAGAAGAAAGCCAAGAAAGCCAAGGAGTCATCGCCACCTCCCAAACCCTCCAGCTTCGCCGCGCTGGAGTCTCATGCAAAAGACATCCTGAGTAAAATGGACCAGCCCAAAAAGACAAAGGTGAGTGGATGATGACGAACACCTGGTTGTGTTAAGAAGAACAAATGCAACCAGAGTTCCAGAAAAACATACTTTTACACAAGCACACTGTCAAATATAATGAGTTAAAAACATGCAAAGTTGTTGCCTTATAAAAGCAAGATAGAGTAGATTTGATTAACTTACTTTTTATGAGTTTGCAGTACTCAAATGAACTTAAATAATGCTATAGTAACTTATGTATGCAAAATCATTACTCAGGTTGACCATGAGTGAGGAGGGCAGGCAGTGGACATGAGACCCTGCTGTACATGGATATATTACATAGGTGACACTGTCTGTCTACACTCCATGGCTTAGTCCAGCTGTCAACAGCATAGACTGGATGTCAAGAACATCAATAAAAAATGTCACTTTCTCCTCTCTCAATGAAAATTCCTGTGACTGCTTTGCATTAGCTTCTAATTTGAACAGGCATTTTCATTTGCCCGTTAAAGCTGCCCCTCATGAATCGTGTTGAATTACGGTGTATGACTGTACATAATGGAAAAATGCTAGCAGGGGATGTCAGTCTACACCATGGGGCATGGACAGCCAGTCTACACCACTGAGCATAGGCGGCTCGTGCATGATTCACCCATGTACATCAGGGTCTCATGTCCACTGTGCGCCCTCCTCACTCATGGTTACAGGGTTTAGTTACCAACTTATTTGATAGGTTACTGCCATGACATGCGTTGTCAGAACTTAGTTTTTTTCAGCTTTAACAACTAAAAATTCATGGTCAATTTTACTTAGAAATTTTGAGGCAATCGGTTTTCTTACATTTTTCAAGTAAAGTCAACAAAAGAGAGTCGTCTTTACTAAGTTTAAGTGAGTACACTTAACAGAGTGAGCTAAAATAAGTTAAGGTAGCTTTTTTTTGTTTTAAGTAAGATTTACTGTTACATTTTACAGTGTAGCTGTTCAGGTAATAATTGTGTTTTTATCCATTTCTGTTGCCTCCAGGCTGTGAAGAATGTGCTGAGTTTGGCTGAGAAGGAGATATCGAAGCAGAACAATGTGGAGAAGTTTGAAATGAGAGAGCAGAATAAAAACAAGACAGAAGCAAAGTGGAAATACAAGGTAAGCTCATCTCAGGTGACGGATTCTTCTTAAAGATGGGTTTTCCTGACAGGGTTGATAAAGTGGGGTCTGCTTTTCCTTACAAACAAACACTTGAGCAGTTTGGGAAGTTAAAAGCTTTGCAACTCAATAGAGAAAAGTCTTTTCAATTAGGATTTGGCTGCATTCACACATTTCTGCCTTTTGTTTGGTCATTGAAAGAAAGTTGTTTCAGACTCCACACATACACTTCTTTTTTCAAGAGAGTCTTCTGTACCATCAGTGTTAAACATCAGGAAGATTTTTATGGAGAAAAGGTGTAATTTTGTTGATCGGCGGGTGTTTTAGAGCTACGGTTTCATGGAAAACTTGAAGCCAAACTGTTCAAGAATGCAGCAGCGGCTCCAAAGATCTCCATCCTGCTGCTTCTCTGTGTCAGACCAAACGTGTGCAGATGCAGCAGAGAATCACTGCGATGTTTACTGAGATCCCTTGAGACCACATCATCTCTGTGTTGATTCATTGAACATTTCACAGCTTCTCTGAGGCCTAAACTGTTTGTTCCTGTCAATTCAAACACAGGCCTGATATGATCTGAAACGTCAGCTTCAGGTTCTTCTCCACCGTCACATGGCTTTAATTTACAGTCAAAGGAGTGGAAGGGTGAATATTTGACAAAGTATATTCTTGGATTTCAGTTAATTACAGCGTCTGCTCAGCGGTGATTTACATGGCAGCTGTTTTGCATTCCTCTGAGGAGATTCGGTCTGACTGGAATTGGGTCAGAAAAAGATGATAAGTGGATAAGATCTGTGGAGAGAAGCATGATAATAATTTTAGTATGTCTCATTCAAGTATACTTTGTTTTTGATCGCACTTCATACATGTATAAGACTTCATCAGAACAGAATACAAGGTACATTAAATAACTTTTACTTACATTTCTAAAAGGAAGCATAGGAATGTATCATTGTCTTATGAATTAAGCCATTAATTCTGAGAAAATCTAATACGACCCCTACAGTCTAAGCCTAAAACTGCACTAAACCTTAAAGGTAGAGTACGCAGAATTTTCATAAAATTAAAAATGTAGTTTTTACTGGAATAATCCTGCTCAATCATCATCTCTGAGCCTCTGTACTTGTGTGTCAGTGTCTATGTGTCTCTCACCCCCTTATAGACCCCCTCTTCGCCTGTTTTGTTAATATTACGCAGGACTCAGAACACTACTGGGGGGAGAGCGGAGGTTTTATGGGTGATGAGCAGCAAATCACAGCGCGCCCAGTGTGCATGTGACTGTGTGTGTTGCTGATAGAGAGTTGGAGACCCTATCCTGAGCGGCTACATTAGCGGCTGTAACACAGAGAAAGAATGATTCTATATTCGCAGTGTATCTCATTTACCTGCAGGAAATCAGGTACACGGCTCTTGAGTTTCTCTAACGTGATGCTGCAGGTGCTGGCAGGGCTGTTTTTACCATATATGGTGTGTTTACAAAGCTACAACTGTTAGACATGCTATAAGCTGCGGTCTGGGGCAGTGAGCATGCGCAGCTGCTGACACTGAGCCACGGTGGAGAAGACGAGTTTGGAGGCTGTTTGTAAAGACAGAAACGAAACCTTCAATAAAAATGATGATCTAAATGTGTTGTGTGGACGGACTATTAGCTATTGTACCAAATATAGAATGAATTTTTACAAATTTGATTCACGTCTTTGTACTTTATAGAGCTGAGGGCAACTCGTTAACTGGGCAACATTATTGAACTAATATTTTACCATGAATAGTCACACTGAGATATGAAATCTCTTTTATGCGAGGGTCCTGGTGAGACAGCAACATTAAAAGTTTCAGAGAAAAAAATAACTGGGGGCTGAGCTCAGCATTTCAACATAATTACATTCATTTAAGAATAAATTAGCTGTGTTCAGAAGTAAAATGTGCACGGACTGATCAGTTGATCCTAAACCCCAGTTTATAAGGTGATCCAAGATAAAACATCATCTACTTCCAAGTGACCTTGTAGCTTTTACAGTGAGTCCAAGAAACAATAATCACAATCTGCGGATAAGAGCCACAGAAGAGGAATCCCTCACTTCCATCTTCTCATATATTTTCTTTCCCTCAGCTCTGCATAGCCAACAACTGCAGCTCTATACAACCCTCCACACTGATGCAAAGACAAAGTAGCATAAATATGCTCATTCTTGTCTGTAGAGGAGTTGTTGTGGTGATAAAACAATAATCCATGCATTGAAATAATTCATTCATTGACCCCTGTTAAACCATATGCTGAGGTTGATAGATCCAGCTGTTCAGTCTATAATGAGCCCACAAGACTCATCTCTGGAGAAACTCTACAGCTGAGGCTCTCTTTCTTCTCTATTATCTGATTGTTATGACCGGTTGTGCAGCTCGTAGCTGTCTGAAGCAGCCAATGCGCTCCTCTTTGTTTTCTCGTGTCATTCTCTGACATTCATCTTCCTCTTTCCTTGAACCTCACAGAACAGTAAACCAGACTCCCTGCTGAAAATGGAGGAGGAGGGAAAGTTTGACCGGACACCGCTGTCAGGCAATAAAGACAGATTCAGCTTTACCATGTCTCACAAGAAAATGCTGGGGTATGTATGGAACGGCCAAGGTGATTGAAGTCTAAACGTTTCATGAAGAGTCTTCAGAGAGAGAGAGAGAGCATGTTATCCTTCTCTTGTGGCGTTTCATGATGACTGCAGAGCTCTGGAGCTATCAGCAGAGCATCCATTAGAGATAATTCAAGGACTTCTCTCTCTCTCTCTCTCTCTCTCTCTCTCTCTCTCAGTGTGAGAGTCAAACTGAGCCTCGTATCATTTTCTGATTCTCCCGTGGTTTCCTTTCCAGCTCCAAGGCGCTGAAACCACAGACCAACTCGAGTGTTTTTGGATCACTACAAAACCTAAAAGAGGACAAAACCAAGCCGGTGAGAGACGAGTACGAGTACGTTTCTGACGAGGGGGAGCTGAAGATCGACGAGTTTCCCATCAGGCGGAAAAAGAACACCCCAAAGCGAGATCAGTCATGTGAGTACGAGGGATTTATTTCATACCAAGATTTAGTTAATCTAACACTCAGAGCTGGAAATCAGTCTTCATGACTTGAAGGCTCATTGAAATGAGTTTAGATAATGATGAAACTTATCAGATACAAGGCAGTGACCTACAAAATGTATAATCTTTGAATCAAATAATACTTTTGTCTCTTAGCTGTCGCTCATTTTTTCCTGCTGCTATTTTTTTCTTTCAGTTTTGTCAGACATCAGAGAACCAATTCAGCCAGCCAAGAAACCAAAGTTCCAGCCAATGGTGACCAAGGTACACACCACATCACAGCACATGACATCACCTTTTTCACCATACTTAACACTGGAGAGCTAATAAATGTGAATATTTGAGAATTGTGCTCTTATTAATAACTGTTCGTTCTCAGGGAGGCTTTTAAGTGACGCACTGTAAATGGACTGTTCCTGGTCTTCAACTGACTTTATTTACTTTATTCACTCTGACTTTACAGACTTACTCACTGCACATTTACATGTTTATTATCCCATAAAATGATAGAACAGCCACTTAAAATTGGTTTCTACTTCACTTTAGTCACAAAATTAGAAAAGCCTGAAGCTACCAAGTCCTCATTCTCAGTCCCATCATTATATAAAAGAATAGAGGATAATAAACCATGACTTGATTGGATCAGTATTGAGCCCAGGTGTTGGTATTGGGACATAAAATGTTGGATCCTTGGTAAGAAGCTCTCTGTTTATTAGAGCAGCTGATGAGGGAATTAGCTGCAGCTCACACAAAGGAAGAGCAAGAATCTGACTTGTGTCGCTGTTTTGGTATTAACTGGTTAGAAGTCGCACGGTGGCGCAGCAGGTAGCGCTCCAGCCTCACAGCAAGAAGGTCGCCGGTTCGATTCCCCGTTCGGGCATGGTTGGTCTTTCTGTGTGGAGTTTGCATGTTCTCCCCGTGCATGCGTGGGTTCTCTCCGGGTACTCCGGCTTCCTCCCACAGACCAAAAACATGGTCAGGTGGTCCAATGTTTGCCCACATGGTCATTATTCTAAATTGTCCGTAGGTGTGAGTGTGTGTGTGAATGCTTGTTTGTCTCTATGTCAGCCCTGCGATTGACTGGCGACCAATCCAGGGTGTACCCCGTCTCTCGCCCAATGACAGCTGGGATAGGCTCCAGCCACCCGCGACCCTGATTAGCAGGATAGAAGGTATAGAAAATGGATGGATGGATGGTTAGAGGTCACTGTGAACAGAATCAAGATATGGAGGCCCTTTTTCAAACCAAACCCTACAGCCTACCCCTTTGTGATAGTGAGCTCTCCATCAGAAGTCACACTCGCAGCTGAATGAAGTCCCACGTAGGGTTTAATTACAGCAGCAGCTTTGGGACAAATTCCCCCTCTGTCCAGCGGAAACAGTAAATGTGTGTTGCCATGGTTTCCCAGCAGCGTCTTGCAGGAGTGGGAAGCCGCTGTGCGCCTGTGAATGATATGGTTGTGCAATATTTTTCTCTATAAAGTTACTTTAGCTTAAACTCATAAATTATCATTTGATACACAACTCAATGTTAATTCAATTTACTGTAATTTCATCATTATGTCATAAAACGCTGATACATGAAATAATGACATTGATATACACAAGATATATGTACATGAACACAAATTGTTATAAAACCCAAAATATGATTTTGGGTATGACACAGTGACGTTAAAACACCGTATTTTAGTCTATTTATTAGAAAAGGGTGGACGTGTGTATTGAAAGGAGCATTAATCTCTGTTAATTTTGCAAAAAAAGCATCTTACACAACGTTAGACTGTCATATTATAGTCTTATATAAGTTAATGGTGGACGTGTGAATTAACCGTAACCTCGGATTTCTGCCTTTTTATCTCAAATTTCAATACGCTCCCCTTCTCTCCAACCTAAGAGCGCGGACTCCTCGGACGAAGAGACTCTGCACATAGACACAGAGGCCAAACCTGAGGTCAAAAGCCGCAACTCCAAGGTGAAGAAAAAGGGCGGCAGCGCGGCGGGGATCCTCGACCTGCTGCAGGCCAGCAAACAAGTGGGTGGGATCGACTACAGCGCCAACAGGTACACTGACCCAACCTCCCCCTCCTCCTGACGTCTTCATTTTCTGCCTCTTCACTCCATTACCCTCTACACTAATTGAACTTCTACCTCCAAACACGCTGCGACACACACATACACACACACACTCAGTATTACTTTGTTAATGGCTCCCAGCGGGCCTCTTGTCTTCACGGTACATGAACTTCAGGACTTTTGCTCCTTAATGGGGCAGCTCACTGACAAACAAACGACCCGCTCAACGACAACATAATTGGATGAAAAAGATTAATTTTATAACGTTGCTCCGAGCTGAAAAATTAACCAGCGACTGAAGCAACAATTTAGGTAGAATCTGTCAGCAGTTTGTGTTAAGTCAATGTTTGTTTCATCTTGCCTTAATCTATCAAATACAGTGTAGCTCCAGGCTCTTCCCTTTGCCTCTCGCTGTTTGCTGTTTTGTTCGGCTCTTGATGGTCTATTTCCACCACACTGAAAGCTACAAATGAGCAATGAAAGAAAGAAGGAAAACACTGGCAGATAGAAGTTAATTTCTCAAACCGGTTTTGGTGCTTTGAAGAGGAAACTCTGGGGGAGCAGAGAGTGAGGCAACCACGAGTGAAACGTTCACTCTGCTCTTTATGAGGCTGATTAGAAATGTTAGGAGAGGAAGAACATGGTGCTGGGAAATCTGAAAGATGGGTTAGAATGGGGTGACTATATTCCAAAAACTCTAAAAACTGAAAAAGAGGACGTCCTACCTGGTCTTTTAGAGATCCTGAAAAAAAAGACCAAAAGATACTCAAAGATAAAAACGGAGCTTCATGACCAATACGCTCATTTAAAACACTCTTTTTCTGATTAAAGTAATCATTTTCCATAATGTAAATATCAATAATGTATCAAAGTCCATCTCCACTGTTTAAAAGTATAGAAATGGAAAACTGGCGTTGATGAGTTATTTTATTTCATTTTATTTTTATTTATGTATTTATCTATCTATTTATTTATTTACTTATTCATTTTCTGTTTTGCCAAAATCAAGTCAAAGTTTTGAGATGGAAAGTCAAATAAATAAGATAAAAAGTTTTTCTTTTTTTCTTTTTTTATCCCAGAATGTTGACTTAATGATCTCATAATTTAGACTTTTAGTTTAATTTTATACTTTTTTTTAACTCAGAACTTTAACTTTCTCTAACTCTATCTTAGAATTTTGACATTATCATATCACAATTTAGACTTCTTATCTCAGAGTTTGGATTTTTCACTTTGATTTATGCAATTTTTTTTTTTTTAATTTTGACTATTTATCAGAGAATTCTGACTCAATCTCAGAATTTCACTCATCTCTTTATTTTTACTTTTTATTTCCGGAATTTTGACTTTATTCTCTGAATTTTGACTCTCTATCTTTATCTCATAAATCAAACTTTTTCCTCAAAATTTCTACACTTAATTGCTACAGTTTTACTTTTTACCCCAGAATTTTGACTTTTGATCTCAGAATTTCCAGTTTTTATCATAAATTTCAACCTTTATCTCATAATTTTGACTTTACCGTACAACTTTGACTTTTTATCTCTGAAGTTTGACACTTAAACTTGAATTTCTGCCTTTTTTATCTCAAAATGTTGACTTATTATCTCAGAAGTCACTGTTTTTCTCAAAATTATAACCTTTTATCTCTAAATTTATAATAATCCCTTTACCATGTGCTTAGATAATCAGAATAATTAGAATATTTCTCTGGTGTAAAAATATAAATGGTTCCCTGAAAATCCTAATTAAAGTTTAATTAAGATTTTTGAGGCCTGTAAATGAGCATTTTTTTTGTCTGAGAGCGTAGCACAAACAGTCAGAGCATGTTTTCATTCATGCATCAGAAAAATGACAGTGTCCCAGTGCAGCTTTGCTTTATTATAAATATCAATGGTCTGTAGAACAAGCTCAGAAAAATACATGTTCATAATTTTAAGACCAAAACAGAAGGACATGTTTGGTCACACTAGTTAAAATAATTTCTAGTGGATTCAACACTGAGTCACAAAGCTACCTTATTGATTTCTTTCACTCTTCTCCTCTGGCAGCGTGTTGACTGCTGTGTAATGGTTGTGTTGTTGTGTATTTTTTATTGACGTACTTACAGTCAGCCACCTGCATCTCCCAGCACACAGGAGGCCATTCAGGGCATGCTGTCCATGGCCAACCTGTCGTCTTCAGACAGCTTGCAGCAGCCGTGGAGCAACAGCCAGTCCAAAAACAATAGCCAGTCAAAGAGCAACTCGCACGGCACGCAAGGGAGCAAGAAATCCAGTGGAGGGGGCGGCGGCGGCGGGGGCGGGGGTGGAGGAGGCGGCGGCAACAACAGCAAGCGGCCCACCAAACGTCTCCCCAAGAAACCCAGGAAGAGCAGCAGCATCGAGAGTCTGGACTACGACGACGAGCAGGATCACATGGACGCCTGCTTCAAGGACTCAGACTACGGTGAGCGCTCGAAGCTGATTGGTCCCTTCGCTTCCTCTTTGATTTGGTTTTAATAACGCAGCAGATGAGAGGAGCTCGGGGTCAGGACGGTGTCAGGAGGCGATTTTCAGAGGAAACGAATGAGAAAATAATTATCTGCCATGCCTGGTTCTCTGTGCTGCTAACAGGTTGCTGTTAAAAACACATTGGCTCGCTGATGGACCAACATGTGGCTCTTTAATTTTACATTTGGCCTGGAACTTTTCATTAAGAAGGGACGAGATGGTTTATATTTACTTTGCGTGCATTCTGTCCAAATCTGCTCTTTCTTGTTTCTCCAATTTGTGATTTTTTTTTTCTTCTGTAACATTTTCTTTGTGAAGCCTGTCCAAACACATCTGTGTGGCCCCTCCCGGCTTGTTAATAAGCCATTAACACGAGTTCCTGATTGTTATTTTACATGCTTTCTGAACTTCTAATTGGTGTCTAATTAGTTGTTCGTAGCACGAACGTTTGCACCATCCAGCCCTAACGCCTGCATGTAGCTTTTCTTTCCTCGCTGGCACTCGTTTGTTCTTCTGTAAACAGTCTATTTTTGATTCTGATCAGTCAATTATTGGGTATTTGAAGGGCTGGACTGGAATGGTTGTCCAGGGGCAGTCCACAGCTGCCTCACAGCTGTCCTGAACACTGTCACTGGAAACTTCCAACATTTTCATCGCGGAGAGCAGAAATAAGTGCAAGCGTTCGATGCTCGACACATGTGAAAATAATGAGCCAATAAGGCTTGATTTTCCACATCCTCTCAGTGAACGCTGCTCATGCATGACATGTTAGTAATCTGTGACACTTTGCATTTCAGTTTATCCCTCACTGGAGTCTGAAGAGGATAATCCCGTCTTCAAATCCAGATCGAAAAAACGGAAAAGCAGTGACGACACTCCTTACAGCCCCACAGGTAAATACAACATCTTAATTAGGGTTTTCAACCTTTGGTACGGAACCCAATGTGGGGTCACCTGGAATGACTAATAATTGTTTAAAAAAAAAAAAAAAAAAAACTACGGGTTCCTATACATCCTTAAAAAGCCTTAAAAAGTCTTAAATTCATTAAAATGTTATATTATGGTCTTAAATAAATAACTTTAAGGTCTTAAATTTGTCTGAGCAGGATTTTTTAATCCTTTATTGATTTTACTTATTATTTGCAGACTTTTTTGCAAAGGGGATTTAGAGTGAAAACTGTCTCACAAGCTGCTGATATAATTTATCAGCAACCTAGCTAAGCAGTCTATGACTATGGGTCACTGTTTGCACTCTAACATACAGATATTAACCAATGAGCAACTTGATGTTCAACAAAGAGACAAAAAGCAAACTTAAACTAGTCTCATTAAGTGACACACGCTATGATTTGAGGGGACAGAGCCTTCTCTGTCGCTGCCCCCACCCTCTGGAACACCTTACCACAACACATCCGAGTCTGTCCAAACCCATCCACATTCAAAACCCTCCTCAAAACGCATCTTTTTAAAAGTGTTTTTAATGTCTAACTGCTTTTAAATGTATCCCATGGTTTTGTTTTGTCTTGTTCTCATTGTTATAAGTTATTATTATTGTTGTTTATTATTGTTTTATTTGATGTTTTTTATGTCTGTAAAGCGTCTTTGAGTATTCAGAAAAGCGCTCTATAAATAAGATTTATTATTATTATTATTATTATTATGATTGCGTTGTAATGCAGCAGGACTCTCAAACCATCAACCATATTTATGTGTTTTTGGTCTTTAATTTCATTCAAAGTGACATTAAAAAGGTCTTTAAAAGTCTTAAATTTGACTTGTCAAAGCATGCAGGTACACTGAACTAATTATTCTCTGTAAAACTGGAAGCCAAACTGCGTGCTGTATTTGCCTTTTTTTTTCCCCTCCACCTCACCCTTTAAAATGTCTGTACACACCACTGGTTATGTCAGTTAGTGAGTGGGCACTGAAAGCATCCTCGAAAGTGTCGTTACGAGGGCAATGAAGTCAAATATTATCACAGAAACATTTATTCTGGAAGGAAAATGTCTTTGGGGTTGCTGGAAAATCGTGATGCAAAAATGGGGTCATGGCCCACAGAAGGTTGAGGACTGCGGGTCTTAAGTATAAAGGTTTATTCTTTATGATTTGTGACCTGAACCTGCAGTAAACTCTCCTTTCTTTATTATCTTTACTCTCACAGCTCGGGTTGGACCCTCAGTTCCCCGGCAGGAGCGGCCTGCGAGGGAAGGAGCCAGAGTGGCCTCCATCGAGACGGGGCTGGCAGCAGCTGCAGCGAAGCTTTCCCATCAGGTAGCGTCTGCTAGTCCAGCGTTTCCATCCAGAGAGTATCTATGTCTGTAAGATCTGAGCATTAAATAAACATATAAATCCAACAGGAGGAGCAGCAGAAAACCAAGAAGAAGAAGAAAAGCACCAAAAAGAAGGCAATAGTAATCGAGGAGCCCCAGAGAATCTCTCAGGACAGCAGCTCGCCGGATCACAACATGGACTCCCACGACAGCAGCCCCATCGACCACGAGTTCAGCTCCGGGACGGTGAAGTCACCGGGGGGGCCGCAGCCCATGGCGCCGGGGGTCTTTCTCAGCCAGAGGCGGCCGTCCATGTCTTCTCCCAACAACAGCACCAACTCATCCAGCACCAACAGCAGCAGCATGGCCAAGGCAGAGCGAGCGGGCTCAGCGGACGCCAAAGGTGAGAGGAGGGGATAAAAGAGGGGGTCTGCGCGTCCTTAAGATATGTTAAGGCGGGGCAGATGGCAGCCTGTTTCCAGCAATTCACTATCCACTCTCTCCCCCTTTCCTACTCCTATCCACTGTTGTCTCTCCTATCCAAATTAAGACACAAAAGCCAAAAATAACTTTAGAATTTTTTTTAAAATGTCTTGAGGTAAAAATCTTCTGTAATGTAAACATGAATAATGTATAGAAGCCAATTTCTGCCAACTAAAAATATTTAAAAATTTAAAAACTACCATTGTGAAGATGTTTTCCCCATGATAAGTCAAACTTTTTGTGGATAAAAAGTCAAATTGAAGGGATGAAAAGTCAAAATTTCTACTTTTTATGGTTATTTGACTTTTTCTCATCATTAAATGGTCTCAAAATATCGACTTTTCCTTTCAAATTTTTTTAAAGTAGTTCTGACTTTATCTCAAAATTTTGACTTTTCTCTTGTAACTTTGACGATGTTATCTATAAATTTTAACTTCTTATCTCATCATTAGACTTAATTATTTCAAGATGTCAACTGATTATCTCGGAAATGTCACTGAAATCAAAATTTTGCCTCTTGTTACTTAGACTGTAAAACCTTATAATTTTGACTTTTTAACTCAAAATTACTACTTTTTAACATGAAATTTTGACTCCTCTCATAACTTTGACTCATCTTACAACTTTTACTTATCTCAAAATTTTAACTCCTTATCCAATATTTTTGACTTAGAGATTAGCGTATCAGAATAATGCAAATAGCCCAGTGTTGCAACTTATAATTTATATTGATGGTTTGTAGAACAAGCTGAGATAAACCTGCTCATTTTTAGGATTTTATGAAACCTCCCCAGACATAGGTTTACCATCAGAGGAGGACATGAACGGACAAAAGACGACGTTTGTCACCCTGCACTGCAAAAACTGAAATCTAAGCAAGTCATTGTCTTATTTTTAGTAAAAATTTGTCTTGCTATTCTTGATTTGAGCCACATTTATTTCATAAAAATGTCTCATTTCAAGTTTTTTAAAGACAAAAATGAGGCATTAATTGCTTGTAACAAGTAAAAAAAATCTGCCAATGGGATAAGATAAAAGATTCTTGTTATAAGACATCTTTCTAATTTCAAAAAAACTTTCCGGGCAAATTAGTCTTATCCCATTGGCAGATTTTTTTGACTTGTTACAAGCAATTTGCACCTCATTTTTGTCTTAAAAAACTTGAAATAAGACATTTTTATGACCTGGTTTGGTGAATGTGGCTCAAATTAAGAACAATAAGACAATTTTTACTACAAATAAGACATAATGACTTGATTAGATTTCGGTTTTTGCAGTGTGTGCTATACTTGGGTTTTCACACAGCAGATTTTGGATCTCAAATTTTGGTCAAGGTGGCATTTAAAGGTCCTAAAAAATTCCTTAGTTTGACTTGCTGAAACCTGCAGACACCCTGAAATATGTCTGACAAAGGAACTAAAAACCTTTAAGAAGCTAATGACAAATGAACTTACAGTCAACGTCACTTGAAACAACGTCTGTTAGCTGCTGTTAGTGACTGTGTCCACATATTTCTGTGCAGCCTCACTGACTTATCTGCAGTCTACTTCTCTGAAAAATGATTTCAAAATGTAAAGAAATGGAAACAGAGGCTTTCTTTTCTCTTTAATGTTCATACAGGAAATAATTATGTCCATTTAGTCCACTTTCAGGAGAATTGATTTCAAGTAACTGCTGGAATGATCTTCAGGGAGTTTAATGGAGCGTTTCCCTACATTAGTACAAAATAATTCACTTCTTTGGGGAAATATCTGCTTTTTTTTCCAAAGAGAAAAAAGAATCTATGCAGATATTCTAACAGAATACTTAAATACTTTGTTATTGTTGGCACAGAGCAGTTTGCTTTGGCAGCTGCTGCCTGTACATGTTTAGTGTGTTCATGTATAAGAAAGCGATGGGACCTGGAGATTTGTGCTGTTACATGTTGATGTTTGGTTCAGATTGAAGATTGAAGCAGTACCTTTACAATAAATGCACATGGGTTCAACTGAAGTAAATGTGAATTTCAGCAAAATAACTTTGAAAAACCTCCCAATTCCTTTTTTTATGGAACAGTACTTCATCTACAGCTGAGGTCAAAATGTTTAACCCCTCATGAAATTTGAATTTTTTTTTCCTTCCTCCAAAAATGTCTGAGTGTTGTTAAACAGATCAATGTACTTTTAACATTTTTTTTTCAAACATCCTATTTTTAGTTTGTATGTTTACATTATTGTACTTTGGGCATAGGAAGATAATTATTTTACAAAAACTAAAAACTACCAGTGTCAGGATCATCAGTCCTCTTAAGAGCTGACCTTTTATTGAGCTGAGGGATGTTGTGGGGAGACTTCAGAGTCCAGTCTGGAACTGAGAATCTCCTCCAGGTTGAAGGTTTAATCCTAAAAAAAGAAGGAGATGTGAAGATTTGGAAAGAAAAGTTGAAGCAGTCAACAGAAAAACTGACTCTGAGTCGAGACTTTGTCTTCATGTGGCTCCTGGTGAAGAAGAAGAAAACCAAAGTGAACCTTATTTGCACAAATCCTGGACTTGAATCCCTCTGAAAACCTGTACGAGGGTCTGAACTGAAGACCAGGGTCCAGACCAGAAGAGCATCAAATCTGGAGGAGCTTTAGAGATTATCCAAAGAAGAATGAGCTGGGATTCCTCAAGAGATGAGTCAGAGACTTGTTACAAACTACAGTCATGGATGAAAGTATTGGCACCCCTGGAATTTTCCCAGAAAATACACAATTTCTCCCAGAAATTGTTGCAATTACAATTGCTTTTGGTATGAATGTGTTTATTTCCTTAATGTGCATTGGAAAAACACAAAAAATGGAAGGAAAAAGCTCAAATTGACACAATTTTACACAAAATGCACAAAAACATTTAATTTCAAGCAGGTAATGCTTGTTCAAACTCAGCTGTTTAGACTTGACTTAAGTCCTCAGATACTTCTCAGCTCTTCTTTCTCTTCTCCATTCTTGGTGTGACACACAAAGACACACAACACAAAGTATTGAGTCAACTTTTATACATTCTAACTGGTGTCAGGTGTGATTTCTATATTACCAGCACCTGTTACTGCCACAGCTGAGTTTAAACAAGCATCACCTGCTTGAAATTAAACAATTTACCCACAATTCTAAAAGGGTGCCAACAATTTTGTACGGCCAAATTTTTGTGTTTTGAGTAATTTGTGTCTATTTTGGCTTTTTTCTTGATTTTTTTTTGTTTTTCAATTGCACATCAAGGAAATAAACACATTCATACCAAAAAAATTGGTATAAATGTGGGTTCCAGGGGTGCCAATACTTTCATCCATGGCTGTAGAACAAAGGACTGTTGCATCAGGGGGGTGATGATCGTCCTGAACAGTATCAAAGAAGCATCCAAACTAAAACCAAGATGTTTGGAAAAGCATGAAAAATCATTGATCTGTTTAACAACATTTGTGATACACATCTTACTTTTGTCAGTTGTTGGCAGCAGTCGATCAAGAACGGTGCAAAAACTGAAATCTAAGCAAGTCATTATGTCTTATTTGTAGTAAAAATTGTCTTTTTTTTCTTGATTTGAGCCACATTCACCAGACCAGGTCATAAAAACGTCTTATTTCAAGTTTTTTAAAGACAAAAATGAGGTCTGAATTACAAGTCAAAAAAATCTGCCAATGGTATAAGAAAGATATCTTAATACAGGAAGCTTTTGTCTTATCCCATTTGAAGATTTTTTGACTTGTAACAAGTAATTCAGACCTCATTTTTGTCTTTGAGTAACTTGAAATAAGACATTTTCCTGGACTTGTCAGTAGAATGTAGCTCATGTCAAGAATAATAAAACTAATTTTCCCAAAAATAAGACATAATGACTTGCTTTGATATCCGTTTTTGCAGTGAATGTGTAACAATGCTCCTGAAATGTGACAGGAAAGAGACTCCAGTTAATGCTTCGGTAGATGAAGCATGTTTTTCTGTGTAGTACTTTTTTTGATCATAACATTTTGAGAACTTAGAGTCGTCTTGGTAACACTATATTTGATGCCTATGTTTGTAAATACATTTATAATATCTTATAATGACATTATAGCACTGTATAACTACAATTATAAACGTTCATTAATTACCATAATGCTTTATAACAATAATCATAACACACTATAAAGCATTTACTCATCACTTATAAGGTCAGGTATTATAATGTGTTATAACTGTTAGAAACTCACTGACAATGCCCACATAGATAATGCATTATACAGATATTTATCATATGCTTATAAACGTGTAAGTATCACTATAAATACTCATAAGTTTCCATAACTCTTTACAATGAGGAGCATAACACATTATATAAAATTTTATAATTGCTTTAGAGATCATTGTTGGTCATGATTGTTGGTCCCTTGCAAGGATCAAAGGGTATAATTATCATAGTTGCCATATATTAAAAGTCTTTATCATGTCTTATAATCACTCATATAATATATATATTATAATCACTGGTACAATACATTGTATGATTATAAATGACTCTAAATGGTCATTAGGTGCTTCAAGTAAAGTGATGAAACTGCTCAGGTATAGGCTGATATAAACACATTACAAGCTGGTCATAAGTCACTATGAGTGGTTTGCTTTGAAGAAAAATACACATCCTTGAATCTATGCAAGAACAACAGATAACAGAAAAAGTTATTTTTTATTCGTATTGTGACTCCTTCAAAAAAACTTTTAATGACCACATTCACAATGAGTGGCTTCATTGACAAACAAAAGTCCTTCAAATACAAACATTAAAGAAAAATACACATCTTTTTATCCATGCAAAAAGAACAGACAACATAGCAAAAAAAAATTTTATTAGTTAGTATTGTGACTCTCTCAAAAAACTTATATGGCAACTATGATAATTATAATAACAAAAATCAGTTATCAAGGGACCAACAATCATCTTATAAGACATTATGAAATGCTAGATAATGTGTTATGCTCATTGTCATAAAGTATTATGGTAATTTTTGAGTGTTTATAATGATAGTTATACATGTTTATAAGAACATAATAAATATCTGTATGATGCATTATCTATGTGGGCATCGTCAGTGAGTTGCTAACAGTTAAAACATATTATAATACCTGACCTCAAAAGTGATGAGTAAATGCTTTATAGTGTGTTATGATTATTGTTATAAAGCATTATGGTAATTAATGACTGTTTATAACTGTAGTAGCTGATCTGCTCCGGCTGAACGTCGTGACTCACCTCCTCTCTCTTCTCGTTCCCTCCACAGCGAAGCGGCTAAAGAAAGGCATGGCAACGGCCAAACAGAGACTTGGAAAGATTTTAAAGATCCATCGAAACGGAAAGCTCCTCCTGTAGCATGCAGCAGATCGCTGTAGGACTGGGAATTCATGAGCTCTGGGTCCCATCCCAACCTCACCCGTGTTCACTGAATAAAGCCAACAATGAGGAGAAAAAATGAAAATCATGCATTTTTCAATTTCTAAGAAGAACATCACTCAAATAGGTTTTTGCCTCTACTTATACTTTATAACTTTCAGATATTGAAGTGTACAGAACCTACTATAAATATTTTTTAAGAGAACATGTCTCATTTTACTACAGCTGTCAGTTTATCAGGGGTTGCTAAAACATGAAGTAGAAGTACATTGCAGTCATTCCAAGATTTCTGAAAGTATCCCTTGCATGTATTCAGTTGCATGTGCGCTTGGGTTGGGGATTCGGGGATTTTACACTTTAATTCCTCCTAAATGGATGCAGCTTATCATTGCCACGCTGATGATCAACGGTGCGAAATGGTGGGAAAAAAACTCGTCTCCCTTCTTTAGTTTCAATTCAACTTAAGCATTTATCATTGTCTTACGTTCACACTTTGGTTGCAGAGCACTATCAGCGGAGTATTTATTTATCTATCGGGGTTGAGTCGATTATAGGAAGATGAACTTGATGCAACAACCGAAAAGCACAAAGTGTACAAAAACAGCAACGGTGTAAAGAAAACAAAAACGAGGAGTATTGGGACGTCATAGGAAGCTGTGGCTGTGATAAGCCTCATCCATGTGGGGTCTGCGGTTACATGGGGATACTTTCTCTCTTCTCTTGCTTTCTCAGGCAGCACCGACACCCGTAGACTCCTCTCTGCATCGTTACGGCTTCACACAGAACAGTATATAGAATGTAGCTTGTACATAGCCTTTTAAATTACTACTTTTTGTATCCTTTTCCCTTAAGGCTTAATTCTACATTTTTACTGGTTTTGCTAATTATGAATAAATGAATAAAAATATGTATATGGTTATACAGTATAGTCCAGGTTTTTTATTTTTCTTTAGTTGTTTTTTTATCGCAGAGATTCATTTTGTATTATTTTCCCCTCTGAATAGATCGTCAGGTGTTGCCTGGAAAACAACGGAAGATTTAATACATTTTATTGTCATATGGCCTTACATACACAAAGCTAATTGTATTGTGATTCTGTTTGAACAAGAGACGAAGCTTTGGGGGGTGAATTATATAAAAGGAAAAGAAAAAAAAACACTTAAAGTTTCTATGACCAGCCTCTTGTTCGAGTTCTAGTATCCTGAAGGGTTTCGGAGTTATTTTACTAGCACCTTGTGAAGTGTTTATGTGTCAGTGATGTAATTTATTAATGTTTGTAGCTTTTTTATACTTGTACAATTCTTAAGAGTTTTTTTTTTCGTTTTTGAATATTTCATCAAGTTGTGAAATTACCCTTAGAGGACAATTTTTGTTTTCTGTTCTTTTGGGATGTTTTTCATTCGGTTTTTGGATGTGTGTGTTCGGGGGTGGGGAGGGGGAGGGGAGGGTGTCATGAACATGTTACGCACTAGAATCTACTTTAGCAAATTTTTTTTTTTTTTTTTAAATCTCCATTCTGTCTTCATTAAATGTCTATGGTATCATGATACACTTTTCCAATGTGACATATTATTATTATTATTATTATTATTGTTAATATAATTATAAGCAACTGCGTCCACGCCTCCATCACACTCTTTTATTTGGTCGGGACATTTTGAACACAGTTATATGTGCTATTCTCTAAAGCAGCAGTGTTTTAGTCACAGATGTAAACCATGTGTCCACTTTTCAGATACAGTATGAAATGCGCTCCGATCAAACTCTGCCATTGGGACATACTGTATTATCAGGTTTTTATTTGTACAATATGTGTGTTGCTTTGTTGTGGTTTATTTTTGTATGTCTGACTTATTAAATGCATCCACTGTGCCAGGACAGTGAATGATACCTGTTGTAGCTGTCTTCCCTTACTGTTATTTGCAGCAGTAGTAAGTATTTACAATCCTTTTTGATCTGAATCTATATTTTTCTGTATCCAGACGATTCTGTTTAAGGTCATTGCTCACTTTTTTAAGACATCCAGAAATGGCAGATTCTGAGGAACAAACATATTGTTATTGAATGATATGATTGTCAGCCTTGTTTACTTTTTTGCAATACAGTTACTGTGGAAAACCTACGTTGTAATGTGTCCCTCCTCCACTTGCAATGTGAAGGCTTCTGTGGTGACGACTAAACCTGTTTTTCTCCTGCTCTTCGGTGTCATGCGTTGTAGTTGCAGCAAAAAAAAATATCCAGCATCAGTGTGATCGCAGGCTCTGTTTTTTCTCTTGTTTTAAAAAATCATCTAGAAGTTTTCAGCTTCTGGAGTCACTTTAGGATCCAGCCTCCTGGGGCTCCAGCAGCTGCTTTGGCCGAGTCATTTAATAAACTTAAGCCAAAGTCATCTTCATTAAACAAGTATTAACATTAGCCAGACTCTTTTTCCTTCAAGGACGCCTTTCCACAGTTGTTGCAGTGTCTAAAGATTGTACACAGACTAAATAATGTCCTCCTTTTTACTTTCACCACCTCACAAATCAAAGTTCAGTCGAAGCTCTGGAGCAACAGCGAGTATAAACCACTAGATGGAGTCAAGAAATGCACAAAAACTGCAGCTGATGATGTTCTGAAGTCAGCGTGAGGCGGGCCACAGTTTCTAGGCTGCAATAATTTTTATACACTTTGATCCTTTTCAGAGTCATGTCGATTACATCCAGATTGTATCCATTTAATTAGAGTAAAGAAAAAAGCAGTTTTAATAAAATGTGAACATCAATAAGGAGATTTACAGAAAATTAGTCACAGTGCATTTACAGATCGGAATCTGCAGAAAATGAAGTCTTAATTTAATCCTGATGATATAAATAGAGAAGTCATGTGAGGCCGACGTACATTATAAAGCCTGTTTCATGTTTTTTTTAATCCTGGCCATAAAAACACATCTGGACACCACTGATTTATAAAAAATAAATAAAACTGGTGCAGAGCTCTTCATGGGATCTGCATTTTCTTAAGCTGGTGTTTGAATTCAGTGTCTCAATCAGTGTATGGGTGTGTGTGTGTGTGTGTGTGTGTGTCAGGTCTGAAGGGGTGCAGGGAAGCCACGCAGCTGTTAAAGGTGGTGACCCTGCTTCCACCCTGGTTAGCATCAAAGTGAGTTGTTATTGTTAGCTAATTGTTAACACAAGAACATGAAGTGCTCCGACATCAGCCAATGAAACAATCACACAACTTGTCCTTTAAGAAATGTTTTCACACTAAGACATGAGAGGAGCTAGTGGGACAAAACCACTGCACATGTGATTTAATACTCAAACACTATCACCCCATAACATTATCTTTAGAGCCCGACTACATTCAAAGTTGAGTTTGATACACTTAGCAGCTAAATGTTAACCAAAATAAGTTTGTTAAGTTCAGGACTTAGAGTACCCTGCACCATACTCTCCTGCACAACAAAAGTCGTTAATAAAATGATGTGCACTATGGTGGTGTATTTGGGTCATTTAACCCTTTAACTACCCCACCAAGGAAAAAAAAGAGCAGAAACATTTTTTTGTTTGCATTTCTTAGTGCAATGTGTGAGTATTAACCACAATCTTTTTTAAAATATATATATACACTACAGGCCAAAAGTTTGGACACACCTTCTCATTCTCATTGAAGTTTTTGCAATTTTCTGAACTGATTGACCTTCATTTCTTAAAGTAATGATGGCCACTCATTTTTCTTTAGTTAGTTGATTGGTTCTTGCTATAATATGAATTTTAACAGTTGTTCAACAAGGCTGTCGGCTGTGTTTTAACCTGACTTCTGTACAACTCACCAGATGGTCCCAACCTCATTGATAAAGAAAGAAACTCCACTAATTAACCCTGATAAGGCACAGCTGTGAAGAGAAAACCATTTCAGGTGACGACCTCTTGAAAAATACCAAGAGTATACAAAGCAGTAATTAGAGTAAAGGGTGGTTATTTTGAAGAAACTAGAATATAAAACATGTTTTCAGTTATTTCACTTATTTTTGTTACGTACATAAGTTCATGTTCATTCATAGTTTTGATGCCTTCAGTGAGAATCTACAATGTAAATAGTCATGAAAATAAAGAAAACACATTGCATGAGCAGGTGTGTCCAAACTTTTGGCCTGTACTATATATATACATTTAAAAAAGTATCAGAAGTATCAATATTTTGATTTGAGAATCAATACTAGAGCATACAGAGCTGGTATCAGTAGTCTCGATATTTCAGTATCGATCTGCACAGCACTATTGAATGCACTGAATGCTTGGACACATGCAGTCCACTGGAGTAGACATCTCTGTGACTTTATCTACAGATCAAATATTTGAAAATGATAAATATTTTTTTTCATGCATAAAGAAAAATCTCTTCTGGCTTTTCTAATTCATGTATCAATGGGAACAAAGAAAAAAAAATCCTCGAAAGGAGGAAAGTTTTTTTTTTTTCTATTTGTGGTGTAACTGCTTTGAAGCACTGCATCACATTCTAACTTCCTAAGTGTTGTTCCCTGAACACTTCTCCCTCTTCCTCCTCGTTTCTTTGTCAGTTCCTGCGGCGCGGTCGGTCTCCACAAAGGGGGCAAGTGGGATCACAATTTAAATGTCAGAGTATTAAAAACAATGCCTGCAGAGTGTTAGAGTCTAACTGCATTCATGGCCATGCTGCTCTCTCTAGTGATCACAGATGTGAATGAGTTGCCCTCCTTCCCTTTGAAAAGCCTCTGGTCCTGTGTGAGAGTCCCAAGTGGTCAAGAGAAACGTGCCATGTGAGAGATGTCTTAATTACAAAGGAATGTCAGGTTAAGCTTTGTCTTTGTGTGGCCGAGTTCTGATACGAGTCCATGAAAGTTTTTATTTTCGTCCTCCCCCTCATCGCTCTGCCTTTTATTCCTCTCATTCTTCCGAGCGCAGGCCTGTCATTAGTCGTAATGTGCTGTGATTCCTCTGCCAACAGATCGGTAAAGCTATCGAGATCTGCAACCGTGTACCAGCCCCGGGGCCGTCTTCTCACAAAGAGTCTGGGGCTGCAGGTTTTTTTGTGGCGGTGATGAAAAGTGGCAGACCTGAAGCTTGTGTTTCTCTGCAGTTGTTTGGAGCTGCTTCCCTCTGTGCGGATTAACTGCTCTGTCAGCCAACAGGAACTCTTTTAGCTGGTGTTTCACTGGGAACTCAAGAGTGCAGAGAGACGTTTGGCCAACACACACACACACACACATGCAGAAACTGTCTTTTCTTGTGTATTTTGGTATGCTTCCCAAAAATACTCTTAAAAGAATTTCTAATATTTTCTGCCTGGTTATCATCATGGTGCACATCTGAGTCTGCAGGAGTTAATTCAGAGTTACCTCGCTCTGAACAGGTGACTTTTTTCCCAATCAAACAGGCTTTTTTAATTTCTTAAGAACACTGCTGCTTCAATCCAGCGCGGCAACATTCTTGAGGGCGTAAAGATCTTTTGAAAAAGGAGCGTGAGTAGGCTAAAACTTAAAACCTTTGTCAAACAGAACACAGTTTGCCTCAGAATAAAAATGAACGTCCGACAGCTCGAGAATTGCAAGTAAACACAGCCTGGTCTCAAGACAAACACAGAGGCTCTGTTTTATGGTGGCGTGTTTCTTTAACCTTTGGCAGGCCTGAAAACTGTGGAACTGGAAAACAACACTTCATAGCTGAGTTTTGACGCCCATCAAGGAAACGACTGTCACAAGTGAGGTGAGAGCCCACCCAAAGGAGAGTATTATTAATGTGAGCATGATCAAGGCCTCAGTAGAAAGGTTGTTTTATTCACTAACTGCTCACAGACAGACACTTTTGTAAAGCCAGTTACAGCGAGGCCGACAACTTTCTGGCTAAGTGTGAATCTGGAAGACAGACAAAAGGCCGACGCGTGAAAAAACTAGACCTCCACACACAGTACAAACTAATCAGGGTTTTTTCCCAGTTTCAATTTTTGTTTCTGTGTATGTGAATATTAAAATACCAATATGAGCCAGCCTTACTCTATCACATGGATAAAATGGATAAGAAATCTCTATGACTGTGATTCCCAACGCTTTCTAGCTCAGGGCCCAATTTTAAGTCTCAAAACTTTTTGTGGCCTACCTACATAAATAGGGGAGCCATATAATACCTTCTCAGACCACTTTTTTAATATCCCTTGTATGTGACCAGGTTTAACCATTTAATACACTATCCTGTATATTTTATCCTGTATACTTTTTACCCCCCCCCCCATTTTGAAATGATTTGGCGCCCCACTTGGAATACCTTTGCGGCCCACTTTGGGGTCCCAGCCCACAGGTTGGGAATCAATGCTCCATGATGTTTCAATTTTATACATGTATCATTTACCTTTACTAATAAAAATACAACCCAGGCAATCAACAGTAACTTTTGATTGTGTCAATAAAGACAGGAGCCATATAATACCTTCCCCGACCACGTTTTATACATAAATGTTTCAACATTTTAATACTCTTTGAAGATGTAACCAAGTTTAACCACTCAATAAACAATCCCGTATATTTTAAGCTTTATGTACCACCCTAATCAGACTATTTTGGAAATGATTAAGTGGCCCACTTGGAATACCTTCGCGGCCCACTTTGGGGCCCCAGCCCACAGGTTGGGAATCAATACTCCATGATGTTTCCATTTTATATTTCTATCATTTACCTTTACTTACAAAAATACAACACAGGCAGTCTGCAGAAACTTTGGATTGTATTAAAGAGGCTGTTTTTTGCAGCCCACCTCCATAAATAAAGGAGCCATATCATACCTTCTCACTTTGTATACATGAATGTTTGAACATTTTTAATATTGTTTGAAATTGTGACCAAGTTTTACCATTAAATACTCTGTCCTGTGTATTTTGATCTTGATGAGCCCCCAAAATCACATTTTTTGGGAAATGATTTGGTGGCCTACTTGCAATACCTTCACGTCCCACCTTGGGGCCCCTGCCCACAGGTTGGGAATCAATGCTCTATGATGTTTCCATTTAATACGTCTACTATTTACCTATACTAACAAAAGACAACACAAGCGATCTGCAGTAACTTTTGATTGTGTTAAACAGGCTGTTTTTTTGCAGCTCACCTCCATAAATACAGGAGCCAGACCACTTTTTATACACAAACATTTTAAGATTTTCATTATCCTTTGAAAATGTAACTGAGTTCTACCATTCAATGCACTATCCTGTATATTTAAGCTTTATTTACCCCCCATTCACACTATTCTGGTAATGTTTTAGTGGCCAACTTGGAATACCTTCATGGAATACTTGGGGCCCCTGCCCACAGGTTGGGAATCAATGCTCCATGATGTTTCCATTCTCAATGTCCATCATTTACCTTTATGAATAAAAATACATCATGGGTAATCAATAGTAACTTTTGATTGTGTTAAACAGGCTGTTTTTTACAGCCCACCTCCATAAATACAGGAGTCATATAATACCTTCTCATACTGCTTTTAATACATGATGTTTCAATTAACATTCATGACAATGTAACCAAGTTGTACCACTCAATAAACTATCATGTATTATTTTAGCTTCACATACCCCCTGATCACACTTTTTTTGGAAATGATTTGGCACCCACATGCAATACACACAAGTCCCACCTTGGGGCCCCAGCCCACAGGTAGGGAATCAATACTCCATGATGTTTCAATTTTATATGTCCATCATTTAACTTTACAAATGAAAATAGAAAACGGGTAATCAAAGGTAACTTTGGATTGTGTTAAACAGGCTGTTTTTCGCAGCCCACCTCCATAACTATGGGTTCCATATGAAACCTTCTCAGATCACTTTTTATACATAAATGTTTCAAAATTTTGAATATCCTTTGAAAATGTAACTGAGTTTTACAATTCAATACACTATCCTGTATATTTGAGCTTTATATACCTCTCTATTCACACTATTTTGGAAATGATTTTGCGGCCTACTCGGATTACCTTTGCGGCCCACTTTGGGGCCCCGGTCCACAGGTTGGGAATCAATGCTCCATGATGTTTCCATTTTATATATCCATTACTCATAAAACCACAACTCAGGCAGTCTGTTGTAACTTTTGATTGTGTTGAATTGGCTGTTAATGTTGTTACTGCTTGACAGAAAGTTATTAGAGTCATGAGTTCCTCGCCCATCATTGAATAACTGTGATGGTCTATACTTTACTTATTGAGTTCATTTAAAGTTATGAGAGTATGCTGTTCACTGTTTACTGCCATGTTACCACTAGTCACACTGACTAAAGTGAACAAACGTCCACTTTTTTG
This sequence comes from Thalassoma bifasciatum, assembly GCA_008086565.1. NCBI lineage: Eukaryota > Metazoa > Chordata > Actinopteri > Labriformes > Labridae > Thalassoma > Thalassoma bifasciatum. The sequence continues at coordinate 111,270 of RPOG01001016.1, forward strand.
ATGGTAAAATTATGTCCATGTTTACCCCAGCTTGTTCTACAAACCATTGATATTTATAAAACAGCGAAGCTGCACTGGGCTACTGGCATTATTCTGATGTTTTAACCTGTCAAGATATCAAACATCCATGAAAACATAATCTAACTGACTGTTCTGCACTCTCAGTCAGAAGAAGAACATGCACTTTTTTTCAATCAGTCATATTGCACATGAGTTTGAGTATCATCTGCTTTGTAATGACCTTGAGAGATTCACAAAAAAAGACCTCAGAGCAAGAAAGGAATACTGCTTCATTGGTGCTCTGAGCAACACCCTCTAAATGACATTGATCATCTCCCATCATTACACCTTTTATGTTATTGCTGGTGGGAGCCAGATAAGTTGAAGTGGAGGACACAAACTTTGATTTATTTGAACAGAGTTGGCTTGTAAATTCACTTCTGTCTGAGTAATGAAAGACGATACTTGACAAGAGACAGACAAGACAGACAGAAAAGTTGTTCACCAGCGTGACAGGAAGACCAAGCATCAGCCTGAGGTAGTTTTCACGTGTGTAAACTGACAGTCAGATTCTTGAACCTAGTGTCTTCCTTCAATCAGCTGACAGCGAAATGTCAGAGTGGTGGAGAAGAAAGAAATATCACTTTAAACCAGCCTGCTGACTGTGAGCGTGTCCTGATACTTGTGGGTTAGTTTTACTATCTATCAGCATCAGCAACCCTGTACAAGCAACAATACACTGTAAAAAGCAACCTATAGATATGTACTCAATATAATTGTGGTAACAGTTTACACTCAATTTTTTTGAGTAAGTATTACCTAAATGTATCAACAATAATATACTCAAATAATAATTCGGGTAAAATTTTCTTAATTTTATGAAATAGATTTGACGACTAAATACCTGTTACACATAAGTAGGATTTACTCATGATAGTAGCATATTTAAAAATATCACATTTTACCATGTTACCATGAGTGGGGAGGGCATGTAGTGGACATGAGACCCTGCTGAAAATACATGTGATATGTAGGCCGTCTTTGCCTTTACATAAATTGACTGTCTACATGCCACAGCTTAGACCAGTAGGATATCATTAGATAATGGTATCTTCTTATTTGCTCTATAAAGAGTTCTATAGAAGAATATAGTATTATCTAATGATATCCTGCTGGTCTAAGCTGTGGAGCATAGACAGTCAGTCTTTGCCAGGGTAAAGATAGCCTGTGTGACCTATGTGATTTGCCCATTTTCGGCAGCATCTCATGTCCACTGTGTGCCCTCCTCACTGATGGTCACAAGGTGAAATGTAATGTTTTTAACCACAACCATCAGTAAATTACATCTATTATTCACAAGTGCACCTATATTATTGTGCATACATTTAGGTAATATTTACAAAAAAAAGGTGGTAAAATTTACATAATCAAACTGAGTGCAAATTGTTACCTCAATTATAGTGAGTAGATTCTTTAGGTTGCTTTTTATAGCGCGCGTATCCTTTAATTCACACCCAATTTCTTTGGGTAAATCTTATTCAGTTTATTTGTGTAGACATTTTTTCTTATGATAGGTAAAGAAGTTCAAATTTACCCATTATTATACAGTTCACTTGCTGACCTAAGCTATTTTATTATGATTTAGACAAATTGTCTGGATTATATTTACTACCCCCCAAAAACTCATTTTTTGAAGTGTAGAAAAGAACAGAAAATATGACATAATCTAACAGGGATAGAATATTTATAGAGGGAAAATAAAAAAAGTTTGGAGCACACGTATCATTAAAAAAAAAAAAAAAAAAAAAAACCCTTCATCGGATTCTTAAAAATTAAATTGTCATTTAATCAATTCGTACCGTCAAATTAAAATGTTCCCTGTTTCTGTTTTGTTTCACTTATTCTTGAAAGAGTCAAACTCTGACTGCTGGCTGGACCTCGGACACATGAAGCTGCACACAGCAAACAAATGCTATCATTTTACAGCTGAACACAGTGAGCATTTCTCAGGGAAAAGAGGGAAAAAAATAATTGAGTGAAACATTTTACTGTGTCCTTAATGCACCAAGGCCTTCTGATATAAACATCCACGATCCACAGTTTATGATAGATCTCTGTAAACAAAGAAGCCAACAACAGATGCAACTTATTTAAACCCAAACACACAAATGCAAACATCTGTTCCTGTAGTTCAACTATTTTGGGAGAAATTTTGTTTACGCTTCATAAATCAGCTTGAGAAGAAAACAGATTGTTAACAGAGAATCTGTGATCACATTTAGCTAGATGGTCTAAAGCCTATTTAAGACGTCTGGGTGGGCTAATTATACGTTTTTAAATACATGGAAAAGAATCTGCAGACATCAGAGAAAATAATTGAACAAAAAGAATTATGATGGCTATCTGTTGGAAAAAAAAAGGTCAAATGATACATATTTTACTTTGGGTAGAAAAAAAATCATAATAATGAACCTTGATTTCAGCTTAAAATGTTGGGTTTATATACAACAGAATGAAGTTATTGACAGAAAAAAATGAATAAAAAGCACTTTTTGTCAGGTCAGAATTAGACAAAAATAACTGCTATATTATATTACATGTTGCCCACATTTCTTGTTTATCAACCAGCTGATAAATACTTAATTCTGATTGGTCAGAACCTCTATTCATTCTGAATAAAAAAGGAATCAGCCTCATCCCGGACAAAATATTTGTCACAGTCACAAATATCAAATCTGCCAATTTAACATGAAGGATCTCTTTATACCTTCTAATCCAATGATTGCATTGTATCTAAAAGCCTGTGTCAAGATGTTTTTTTTTTTTTAATTCCTCTTGGGGCATAAAATAAATCTTTTTACTTGTTTTTAGATATTGATTTTGATCATCATCATCATCATCATCAAGTTCCATAAATATCCACTCCAGTTAGACCACATGCCCCAGGGCATTCAGCATTAAACAGTAGGAATTTGAATTTCTTGAATGTAAAAATGAATTCAATGGTTATTTTTTTTTATTCTATGAAAAAAATACGTCTTTATTGATTTGCTGAACATTAAATATATTTTCACAGATCTAAACTTTGTGTAGTAAATTTACTTTGTGTTGCGTGATGTCTCCTACAGTGGAAACATTATTAAGCATTGACTGCTGATTTGAAACAGAAATTCAAATATAAAAGAACAACACTGTTATTTAGATGTTTCTGTATATCATCATATATTTGGAGTTGAAGGATTAACAGGATTTGTCATCAGGGGTCCACATGTGTGTGTGTGTGTGTGTATCTGGTGTTCATCTCAGAGTGGGAGAAAATTAACTTGCAGTTACAATGACTGACCACTGAATGAAGCTCAAGGGAGAGGAGCAGCAGAGAGCACTCTAGAGCAGTGGTTCCCAAACTGTGAGCCATGGCCCCCTGGTGGGCTGTGAAGGTATTGCAACTAGACTGCAAAATCATTTACAAAATGGAATGATTTTTGTGTGCTTGTGTGTTCGAGTGTGTGTACGTTGGGGGGTGGGGTTAAATAAAAGCATAAATTAACAACATAATTTTTTTTGACCTTTTAAAACTCTGCGTTTCAACACCAGGCTGTTTCTGGTTGGTTTATCTTTGCTTCTGTCACATTTTATCTCACCGTGGTCTTATTTTTCTCTACAAAGTGAAGTCCTGCTCCTCTAAAGATTCAGGTATTATTCAAAGGATTTTTGAAGTGCAAACACATGGTATACATTTTTCATTTAGGGCTTGATGAAAGTAGAAAGAGAGTAGAGTATTTTCTTTCTTTACTTTTTCTTTTTCTTTTATTTATTTATTTTTTTGATTGATTGATTTTCTGTAAATTTCCAAAGAGGAGATGAGGGACAAGGCGACATTGATAAACTTCTCTCATCTTTTCTGCTCTGTTAATGCATGTTGTTGATGTCAGTCATGATACATTCAGGTACTTTGAGAAACTTGAGGATCTAAAGATTACGCTTTTTTTTTTTTTCTTTAGGTTTTGCATCGTACAAATAGTTTGTAAAAGCCTGTCACCAAAATCTAAGTGAGTTTCTTTTGTTCTCACCTGGGGGTTTGGTATCCCAAGGGTTAAAAATCTTCAAATATTTATGAATAAACATAACTTTTAAATTCAGATAAGAATAAGCCACACAATCTGTAAGTCTAAATACTTATCAATTTGTCACCTGTTTTACCTTTAGATCATTTTGCAGACTTATTAACTTGTTCACATGTTAAAGATTTTTCCAACTAAATTCACTTTTAGTGTCATTAAAACTCATTAAAACACTAATTTGCATAAACCCACATCATTTTATTCATCATTTTAAAAAAGAAAATAACTGACAGAAGCTGGAAATTACATGTAAAGAAAAAAAAAGCACATTTAGATGAGGTGATTACATGAAAACCAGTAGTTTACAGAGCACTTAACATTCAAGTTGAAAAAGCCTCAGGTGGTGCAACCTGTTAAACTCTGTTCTTATTAAGAAACAACATTTTAACTGAGCTGTGTTTACATTCATGCAAAGCTCGTCCAACCCTCTGCAGACCTTCATGACCAAGCATAAAGGATTCTATCAGAGTAAGAGAAAAACATATTTCTCTACATGTATTAAATGTCTTTTGAAAGAGGAATCCATTATAAGTGAGGCTGTAAAAATAACAGCATGAGCAGTGTTTTTTATTAGCGATAATGAAGTGTTTTATTGAGAAAGGTTATTGCTGTCATAACAGTTATCATAGTGGTTCTGATTTCATTCTGGATGACGTGGAAATAAATCACTCTCAGCTGGCACTGGGAGTCTCCCAAGTACAATTACTCTGTTTACATGCAGTAGTAGGGGAGGGAAATTGCTTTTGAAAGTGCTCTTTAAGGTCATGGTTTTGTTGCTCTGCATAAGCCCAATGTTTACCGGGGTATTTTAGGGAAACTCAAAGCTGCTCCACGCATCAGCAAGTGTCTTAAACAGCTGCACAAAGGGCCCCGTTTTTCAACCCAAGTGAAGCAAGCGCTCACCTAATCCTCTGGAGAGGATCCTGTGACGGGCGCCGCGTTTAAAGGCCCCCTTTGACGAGGTGCTGAAGTCGCTTAAGCGCCGAGTAAACAAGCAAACAAACAAACAAAGCGCCAATCACTCGCTGCATTTCCTGGACTCGAGAGCGTGAAACGACTGCGTGTAAAAACGCATCTCCGGGCTGAACATGCGGAGCTGCTGTGCGCTCATCTGTGTGTGATTATTCATCATTCTGCATGGGATTCCAATGACGCGCTGCTCCAGAGAGGCAGGTTTACCCCTTTTTGTGAAAGGAGCAGGGTTTATTTCTGGACCTCTGCTTTTTCTCCACGGCCAGATTGCCCGGAGAGATTGGCTTTCTCCGGGCTGTGTAACAGATACCATCTAAATCATTAGGGCTCATTCATTGCCATGTGCCACTCTGCAGCTCAGGTTCCTCTGACCCCGAGGTCAAGCGGCTGAGAGCTCCCTGACCTCCAGCACTTCCTCTGAATATTAACAGGGTAGTTATGTCGTCAAAAGCCCTGATATAGAACATTGGTTCATTTCGATAATAGCCAATCAGGCAGAGCGGCGAGGAGTGCAATGATCTCCACAGGATGGCTGGGCCTTTATGTGGCTTACTGAGGGCATAATGACAGCAAACAGAGGAAGCGTAGGCCTCTCCGGCTGAAATTATGTGGTCACATGCCTGCTGGCTGTAATGCTTTCCTTTAACCCCTTACATCCCACCCAACTCTGCCCTATATACCCTGCTAAGTTTCAAAGCTTATAACTGTTGAACCAAGATTCATTGGTGACACCTCATTTGAAAGATTAAGTCTCTAGTTTCAGAAAATGTCATGTTTTTATTTATGGCTGAAGTCCACATCAGGATAAATGCAGCTGACACTTTTTTTCCTCTTCATTTTTTATAACCAATTTTTACACATCCTTAACCTCAAGATGATTCATGCCAGACATAAAACATCCACCACATCACTTCTACACCTTCTCATCTAAATCTGCATGAAATTTGAGCTTTCTAGTCAAAACTTTGTAGGAGTTAAAGAGTTTTTAGTCTCAGGTGACCAAACACCAGCAGATGCATTTCCATTTGCCACAGTCTTGTCTGACAAATTCATGCAAACAAAACCAGCTTCATCAGCGCTCAGTGTCCTCTTTGTAGTCCATTGTCAAGAATCATGAAATTGCAGTTCCCAGTCACAGATTGTTCTCCTTCTGTTGCTGATGTTGATATGAATGAATACGCGCGGCAGTACATACATCTCATCGACCTCTAAACTAGCAACAGCAGGCTATTGGTTACTGTACGTGTGAGTGACAGGCCTGATAGCCAATGACTGAGCCTCTTAGGGGCCTTTATGCAAGACTACTGTTCTATTGGCCAGTCAAGCAGGGAACACTTGCTGTACACCCCAGGCCCTTCTGCCATCAAATCTCCTTATAAAGAGATGGGGTCACTTTTTTCTTGCAGCTATAACCCTAAGGTAAAATAAAACAAAAACTTTGCCAGATTCACATTGAGGAGGAAATGCTATAAGGCTGTGACGCTGCTGATACTTTACAAAATAAATTTCACCACTTGGAATAATTTGATGAAACAACACTTTTGATATGTTTGAACTCTGGATTCCTCTGGTAGAAAGGAGAATGAATATTAGGGGGGGGAGCTAGGGATGTGATGTAATGACCTCAAACAAGTAGGACATCCCAGTTGATGTGATCACTATCTGAGCGATTCTTTCACTAATTACATTTTGTTGGTCAAGAAAACTGTAAAACGAACTTAGTGACTGAAATATGAAGAATCAAAACTTTCCACTGCAAGATGCGTTCCATTTGTTGCCAAAGACGTTACTGTTTATACTTTGATGACATCAGAGGAATGGCAAACGGGTCGTCGACTACCTGGTGGAGCATAAGAGGTTAACCCAGCTAAGTAAGGCTCCTTAGAGGGGACAAATCCAGCCTCCGTCTTCTAGGAGATGAATGCTGAGAAGTTATATTGCCGACTTTGTGCTGTAATACATAACAGAGAAGAGTTTAAAGCCACGATGGTGACAGAGGTTTTTACCACGCAATCTCTGCACATGACTTTAATCCAGATTCACTGCACTGAAAAACTCCAATGATTTCTAAGAAAGTTTACTTGAAGCAGCTGACTCGGAGCTGGAATTTATTAGATTGTGGTGTAAGACTTTTTCTCTCTTCAGATCTGGGTCTCTGTACTTCATCAGGCCTTTTCAGAGCAGCTGCGTACCGTGTGAGTCCCCAGCAAAAAAAAAAAAAAAAAAAACGATGCAGGAGTTCAAGCCAAGATGACTCATGACAAATTACAACTAACTGGTGTCAAATCTCCCCGACACGCCTGTCCTTTAAAGGATAATTGCAACTTTGAAATCGCAGCAGAGTACAATCAGTGGAGTTTTGATTGGGACAATTAAAGTGGGAGTTATCTCGTCAAAGCCATCTTGGCCTCATCCTGCAGCATGACTCCGTCAGTGACACTTTAATCAGAGCAGCATCTCGGTGTGTTTGTGGAGCTGAAATGGAGCGTGGCAGCAGTTGGCAGCCGCGAGGAGATGGACAGCAGCCACATTGTCAGTCCTCTGAGTTTAATTGTCTTTTTTCTGGAGGAGCAGAGACGTGAGGCATGAAGCTGCTGCAGTCTTTGTTGGTGGGCTAACGCTTGATAACAAGAGTCAGACAGCAGACAAAGAGGGAAGTGGTGTTAGGTGTTAACTTACACCTCTATTAACTTACGCGTTTTAGCAAAAAAGTAACAACCTCCTTTAGACTCTGGCTGTTTTCCAAACACTACTACACATGGATGTAGTCTGGGTCTGTTTTGTTGCAGCTTATTCTGGTTTTTAATTTCAGAAAGTGGAAGTACAACTGATGGATTTACTTCTTTGACACCAACTGATTTGACACTTGAGTCACTAATATGCAAAAACACTGCCAGATGGAGCATTTACCAAACAATAACTGATCAATTAAACAAAAAAGAAAGACAACATGAGAAGAGAATAATTTCAGTGTGTGTTTCAGTGAGTAATTCTTTTAACCCTTTCAGGACCAACCATAGACTGTATTATGAGAGGACGTAACGATGTTCGGCTCAAACTGAAGCCTCCAGCAGATGCCCCGCCCCCTGGTGTCTGGCTGCAGTATAGGTCATAAGCCCCGCCTCCCCATGTATTCCAGATATGAGCCGAGAAAGCTTTAAAAAATTACGATACCTCGTAGAAACGTTTCTCTCATCTTTACACTAAGGTAGTATGACGATGTCATTTGGCTGCATGGTGTTCAGGTGTTTTTTTTTCTTGAGAAGTTAGTTTCTCATTAGTTATTGGACGTTAAAAACTGCGATATAAGGGGGCGCAGATGGCCTAGTGGATATGGCCGCGCACCATGAGGTTCGCCCTCGAGCGGGTGGCCCGGGTTCGATTCCCGCCTGTGGCCTGTTTCCCGCATGTCATTCCCCACTCTCTACCCCCTTTCATACTCTATCCACTGCCCTCCACTATCAAATTAAAGGCAGAAAAGCCCCCCCAAAAAAAACCAAAAAAAAAAACTGCGATATAAGTTTTGTTTTACGATAGTTGACAGCTGCCGTTAGTGAGTAGTTTTTATCTGAGATATAAGAAACTTCGGGAAAGAGCCAAAAGGAGACTAAACCTTCTGAAGAAGAAGAAATAAATATTTTTATTTCTCATTTTTACTCTGCTCCACCGGAAATTCTCTACTGCGCAAACTCTGGCTGCACAATGGCGGCTAGAGAAACAGGGTTTGACACGCTGTCCATTCTATATACAGTCAATGGGACCAACCCATCAAAAGACAGGCAGAAAATTCCAATATTTTGGAACTGAGATGTTTATTAACCCCTTTAACAAAATCCACAAAACTTGTTGCTTTATCATTTCATTCATGATGTTTTTCTTGTATCATATTTGACACACTGGGCAATTTTGGGAACAGTTTTATCTATTTATTCAAGTTTTTTTTCTTCTTTTTTTGCAAATATGCATTCATTTCATGTAGAAAGAGTAACTATTTATATGTTATTCTTGCTGCAACTTCTTGAGAATCAAACAATGATTTTCCTGAAAATATGTGAGTGGATAATTTCATGAGAGCAGACATTTTCAAAAGGGCTAAAATACAACTCCAGCTGACTGTAGTGATATGACAATCCTCAAGGTGGTAGAATATGTTATCAAAAATATGTTTCACAGGTTTTTAAACAAACTAATTATCATGTTGATGAGATAGAGGTTGCAAATCTGTAATCACTGCCTTGAGAGGGTTAAGTGATTGTATTTTTGTTTTTTATTACACTGGGGAACAATATGGAAAAAAAAAAGTTCCCCAGTGTTTCTTAAGAAAACGGGGATCCTATAGCTTCAAAAACCTGATGTGATAGAAAAAACTGAGATCAGTTTTGTTTGAATGATGTTAAAAAAACACAAAAATCAGTTAAAAACAGCTGTCAGACCTAACTCAACAAAAACTGTGTTCTCCAGTGTTATTTTCAATGGTTTGAGGTTCATGTCAAACTCATGTAGAGAAACAAAAAAATTACAGAGAGATTTCAGGATCGTGTTTTTGTGAATTAAAAACTAGGTGTAGAATTATGTTACTCTTGAATTGATCATTCTTGATTTTAAATCTCACATTAGAAGTTATTTTTGTTTCTACAGCTGATAGAAAAGCAGCTTCTGTATAAACTATGCACGGTTTGAAAATAGTTAATAAGTGGTTTAAATATACATGTTTATATTCATTTGGTAGAAATGGTAGAAATAAACCCCTCTCGATGTAACCGATTTGGTTTTTGTTTTGTTCCTGTATCTTCACTACTGACTGATTAATTTATATAACATGCTCTATCTGGTAATATCTTTGCATATTAATCATTGAAATGTCTAATAGTGTCATGTATCAATCTACTCATGGTTTCTGTCCTATAATGAATGGATGAAGTTTTACTTTTCAGTCAAATCTAGATGTTGTTTGGCAATAGAGACAATTTTAAGTGTCTTTTCAACTAATTTTTGCTGGGTGGGATAACTCCAACTAGACCCTCTTTTGTTTTTACTATTATTGTTACAATTACTATTATTATTATTATTATTATTATTATTACATTTTATCTGTGACAAACATTTGTGTGTAAGGGCTTCATATGAAAGGATCAACAGGAAAAGTAGTGATGGAAACAAATGGACTTAGTGAGCTCCCAACACTCGTTCGTATACATCAGCAGTTTCCAACCTTCTCTATCTTGGGGCCCACTTTTACGTCTCACTAAATGTTTGTGGCCCACCTCTTACCAGCCTCTGACCCCATAAATATGAAGGTTATATAATATATATTGCCTATTTAGAGCCCAATTTGTAACAAAGTCCTGAAATGTCATAAAAACAGTGCAACAACTACCAGAAATGTAGTAAATGGTTGATAATGTAACAAAAGTTCTGAGCCAGAAATGTTTAAAAATAAGTAATAAAACCCAAAATATAATTAGTCAATGATGAAACAGGTGCTGATAACTTTTCCTTTTTGCCGTTATTACATTTCAGGCTGAACAGTGTTTTTTACATTTTAGGTATAATAACATTTTTAAAATAACATTTCGGGTCATTTTAATATTCTTAAGACCATAACTGATGTTCAACATTTTAACATTGTTATGAATATTTGTATCTTTATAAAACAGCTCCTTACAAAAATAATAGTTTTTTGGAAATGATTTGGCGGCCCACTTGCAATGCCTCCACGGCCCACCAGGGGCCACGACCCACAGGTTGGGAATCACTGGTATACATTCATATTATGAGCGCAACATGAGAGGTAGAATCTGTTCCTGGGAACCATAATTTCATGAATTTTGGCGAAAATATTTTCACGAAGAGAGCACGATTTCTAAAAAGAGGACACTGAGCACTGATAAAGCTGGGGTTTTTTTTAGCCAAGAAGCTTTGGAGAGCATGGAGTGTAAATACATCTCTGCCTGGTGTTTGGTCACCTGATACTAAAAACTCTCTAACTCCTACACAGTTTAACCTAGAAAGCTCAAATGTCACCTATATGTAGATGAAAAGGTGTAGAAGTGATGTGGAGGATGTCTTATGTCTGGCATGAAGCATCTTGGATGTAATGATGTTCAAAAATTGGTTTAAAAAATGAAGAGGAAAAAAGGTGTTTCAGCTGCATTAATCCTGATGTGGACTTTAGCCACATATTAATTTTAATTAGAAATACTGTCTGTTACAGCTGTAGTTGAAGTGTCTGTGCCTCATTATATCTGTGATAAACATTTGTGTCAAAGGGTTGTGTATTGATGTCTCAACAGAGGAAGAAGTGATGGTAACAATGGACTTAAAGAGCTTTAACACTGGTTTATTTCCACAGCCTGAAGTTGTTGTGAGGCTGAAAAGTTGGTTAGAAACTCTCTCTATGTAGCTAAACCTTCATGCTATTGGCCACTCCTGATTAGTTAACACCTCCTCTGGATGTGAAATTCTCCTGTTTCCTTTTATAGTGTGTGTAAATGCACCAGTTTGCAGAGGACGACAAACTTCTGCAGAACATGATAGAAAGTCATAACTTTGAATGTAAAATGAGCTTTGCTGGTGTCCCATTCAAAGCCAGAGGAGCGACATCCTACACTTTAATGTACGTCGATTACATTCACATTCTCCTCGGCCTCAGTGAGTAAATAAACACCCTGAAAATAGCGTCCAATCATGCGAACCTCTTCTGAATCTCAAAGACACGCAGGACCCGTCTGCAGGCAGGCCTCCTCTATAAATAGTCGGCAGCAATCACACTAAATAAATGAACTGTCAGTGCACAAGTGTTTACAAGCACGGCAGAATTTTAAGTAATTATAAGTTAATTTGTTGCGTTTGGGGGTAAGTGGTAGCAGATAGGTCTCTGACAGGGAGCCGCTGGTGTGTGACGGGCTGATTTAAAAGGGTGAGGCTCCCCTGCTGTGTAAACCCTGAGCCCTGGCAACGAAAAAAAAAACAAAAAAACACCGCACCACATCCCACACTGACCACATGGCCATGAAGAGGAACGCTGAAGACATCTGCAGGACCATTAAGCACACTTAGCCACACATGGAGGAGCACATGGACGCTGTGCCACTTCTCCCCCCAGAAAACGTCCACTTGTTGGTCTGGTTTCCTTTGAGTAATCATTTTTCTGCTGGTTTTCTCTTTACATGATCTTAAGCTGTTGACGGAAACAACCAGCTACTGACTGACATGTGAAAATAGAAGACGTAATGGAAAAGTGATAAGTACAACATTCTCCCGTACTCGCTGGAGATGACGAATAAAATTACAGCATTTGGGCGACTCAAGGTATTCACCGCGTTACCATATTTGAGCGCCACATGACATGATTTATAGACAATCATGAGATAATTTACATCTTGAAGGCCTCACTCATGTGGCTCAGTGAGGAGGATTTACAGAGTCCGCCTGGATGATTACAGAGCGAGCTGTGTTGCTTAAACAATGTGTGCTGCAGTCAGCGCGGACAAAGAGAAACTCGTTATAATCAGGGTTTATTTTTAGCCGTTTTAAATCTTTCATTTAGAATAAGTGTGGCATTTGTTCAAAGCCTCTGTACATGTCAGATAAACAGAAGTTCAGAATGAGTGAGGGAGGAAACACAGCAGGCAGGCAGAGGGATGAATGTGTTACCTGCACAGAGTTCGACTGTTCCAGTGTAAAAGTGGGAGTTTCTAGGGCCATGTGTTCCCCGACCCCCCCCCCCCCTCCCCCTCCCCTCCCAGCCTCAATGGGACAATAAGCAAATGACAGATAAGCAATGATTTGCTAAAAGCAAAAAACCTCAAAAATAAACAAACCATTAAGCCGTGCCACAGGAGAGCTGGGTTAGCGCTTCTAATTCAGGTGAATTGCAGACAAATTTCCCCCGGCTGGCAAACTTACAGCTGTAATAATAGAGAGAGGGCTGCACGGGGACTGGGCTGCAGACTGGCCCGGGCCTGCACAGTGTCCACACATGGCCCCCACCTCACAGCAACACCTCACATGGCAGACCTGACTGCAAAGACAAACCAGACATATGTGTAATTATCAATATGCATGTTTGATTTTTAACCCGTGTTTTTACAGGTCATGAAACCTTACTTTAAATTTATAAAGGATTTAAGAGAAACATGCAACATACACTGTAAAATGTTCTTATTCAATGACAATATAACAAAAGATGAATAAAGTTTTCTCAATTATAAGTTGGCATCGTCTCAACTCCAAAACATATTTCGACTTGAAATTCTATGTCCAAACAAATCAGGAATGCATGTACACATGACAATCACTGTAGCCCCTCCCACCTGTTTAGTAAAGCTACAGCTTTACTGCTACCAAGTTACATCCAGAATGCCTTTGTGAATTGTAAATAACATTAACATAACAGTTACACCATAAGTGAGGAAGGAAACAGTGGATATGAGATCCCACTGAATATAAAGCAGTGATTCCCAACCTGTGGGTCGCAACCCTCTAGTGGGCCGTGAAGGTATTGCAAGTGGGCCACCAAAGCATTTCCAAAATAGTATGATTTTAGAGGAGTCTGATTATATACAATACAAGATACAAATATACAGAATAATGTCATAGATGTTAAGATTCAGATCTGGTCTTGGTTTGGAAACTAAAAATGTCCAGAATGTTCAGATATTCATGTATCTACTAAGAAAGCATGTTAGTGGCCGATAGGTAACACGACCAGGCTTAAAGTTATCAGTGACCCATTATGTAATAAAACATATGTAGTGAAACCCAAATTGTCAAAACTCTACAAAAAGAATGTCTTAAAATCCAAAATATAATAACATACTCTGATTGCAACAAATTGTTATATTCATGGCAAAAAGTTGTGTTTTGTTTTGGGCTCAGAATCTGTTACATTATTGACCACTTATTACATTTCAGGATTTATTACATTTAGGTTGTTGCTACAAATGCTGTTCTAATGAGGCATTTTGTATCCTCTGTTTTTATTGTTTCAGAGGTGGGCCCTAAGTTGGAAAAGGTTGGAAACTACTATTGTAAAGTGCTGTGATTGCACAGCACTGTGTAATATACAGACCGTCTGTCTGAGTGCTGTGACATGGCTTCATGGTTTTCAAAACTGAAATGTCAAATTGAAACAAAATAGATTAGTTGTTTCAAAAAACTACCTGAGGAAGTGACATGAGCAGTGATGTGCAATACTGCAAATTTCGGTATCAATCCAGTACTGAGTTAATATAGGGCCAGTATTGCTGATATCAATACCATTAGTGATACTTTTTTTTTTTTTTTTTTACATAGAAAAGCACCTTGTCAAAATTAATTAAGAATAACACACCACCACAAAAACTCATGTTTCTGTTCATGAATGAAAGTAAATAATTTTTTAATCAGGAAATAATCATATGCTTTATTTTTATCTGCTTTGTTGTAAAACAGTAAAATTGAATATGCATGTATAGCAGCAATTATTATATTTTTTTGCAGCTTGGATTTCTCTCTTTGGTGCATTATCAAACATTTTCTATAAGTTTGTGGTGTTGTCACAGAACTTTTTTATGCTTTCTGAAAACATCCATGCAATTATTGTTTGGTGTTCAGCTGTATAATAACACCAAATGAAGCTCCTCTCTGCCATCGTGGAGCAAGCAGTGTGTGTCCTATCTGAGTGACATGACTGAGCAGCAACAGTCACAGAAAAAAGGGGGGGGGCACTTTGCTCATGCGCACTGAGCAAAGTGAGTGAGAGGAGCACAGGGAAGTAGTAATCTAAGGAATCTAAATCAAATAAACTAAGACAAAGGTTGTTACAAGGCAACTTATTTAATCAAGATAACTCCTGTTGGTGTTCGAACATCAAAATTTCACTTTTGACCTAACAAAAATTTTGAAGGCAGCCATTTAAATCATAATTTTATATTGAAACAAGTAATATTTAACCGTGTACCCGATCCGTGCATGCGTGGGTGTGTGAGTGGTTTGATTCTACCAGGGGGGAAAACACGGGACAAACCCAGACAGAAAGACCAAGCGGGGTGAATTGGTCCATGTTTTCTTTACCAGGAGCGCTGTGTTTATTTTTTGTTTCTTTGGTTTCAAAGCGTGGGCACCAAACTGCAAAGGAAACATGAATGATTAAAATTAAAGTGCTTTGATTGAGCGCTGTTTTTCCAGCTTGTGGCACAAACATTTGCAGTTATGTCCTTTTATAGGGATTTTTAATGACCTGTTGGGAACACTTGGCCATAAATGATGTGTTACAGGAAATAAACTTCAGAGAGATACGCCTCACCGTTGCTCTGAGTCAGATTATGTAAAACAGACTTAATGGCTTTCGTGTTTACTGTAGTAAGGATTTGAAGCTTTGAACGCTCAGAAAAGCAATATCTAGCAGCTCTCAGTTATGATTAAGCAAAACGTGAGCAGAATTCAAAGTGGGAGTTCGGAGTAGTTTGAGGACATGTTCGGTTTGATTCAACGAGGCCACACACTCGTGGATTTTCACCAGTCGGAGGAGGAAAGCTGGCTCATCAGCGTCGCTGGTGTGCGAGCACGAAGGGCACAGCAATGACACGGTCCTGAGCGCCTGATTGCAGGCATCTTGAAAAGATCTGGCTGGCTCTGGCCCGCCACAGGTCCCCTTTCAGTGGGCTGTCATTACAGCCGAGGTGAGCTCTCACACGCCGACCCACACACACCGACCCACACACATGTACAGGGGAGGGGGGGCCGCGGGATGAATGAGCGCACTGAGGCCTGGGCCTGATCAAGCGAGCGGCGGGCGGGAGTTGGTGTAAGGAAATCCTCTAGTGGGACTATCAGAGCACATTAGACTGAGCAGACCCCGGCTCTGGAGCTCACAGCTGCAGGGAGGGGGAGCACACTGAGCCAGTATTCCAGCGGCTGCTAAACGCCGCGCTTTAATCCTAATATAAATATGTTAGCCAAATTGGAAAAAGAGGCCTCATTTACCTATTCCACAAATATTCTCTGCAACATGGATTAATTACTTATGCAGACGTTAATCATCAAACGGCGATGTGAAGCCAGAGCAAATACGGCGTGGAGAAGACTTAGCGCCTTCATTCAGGGGTTGACGGAGCGGCTAAAGCTGCCTTATTAGGAGCTCCTTTCACCCCGACTGGGTTTTCTCCCCTTTATATGATGAAGAGAGAAGTCTGAATTAGAGTGTGTGTGTGTGCATATGTGTGTGTGTGTGAGGTCTGACAGGTGAGCTGCTCTTTTCTCTCTTTCTCACACATGCAATCAGAGCCTGTTTGTAAACACTCTGTCCTTTCTCAAAAGTAACAGTAAGGAAGTCAAATTGCAGCAAAAAGACCTCATTTGGCACCAGGCTTTAACATGTATGCTTGAGTGAGAGTAATTGTTTGCAGGGGAGGAGGAGGAGGAGAAGAGGAAGGGGGGGGGTCAGTTTGGGTTTGCTATCTCTGGGCAAACCTTCTCTTAACCTCTTATGCTCCATCGAGTCGTTGATGATTCTTTAGCCGTTTGTATGACACTATCCAAGTATAAACAGCAACACTTATTCAAAAATTAGAACGCATCCTGCATTATAAAGCTTTCATTCTTCACATTTCAGTGTTTAAGTTTGTTTCACAGTTTTCTTGACCAACAAATCGCTCAGATGTCGATCACAACAACTGGGATGTCCTGCCTGTTTTGAGGTCATTATGTCACATCCATAGTCCTTACCTGGAATATTCACTCTCCTTTCCACCAGAGCAATCCAAAGTTCAAACATATCAAAAGTGTTGTTTCATCAATTTATTCCAAGTGGTGAAATTTCTCCTGTAAAGTTTGTTGTTTGTCCGTTTGTCGTGCCTGTTCTCATCAATAACAGCAGCTTCACAGTCTTATAGCAGAATCTGGAAAAGCTGGGTGTGTTTGATTTCCTTTGAAATATATCCACCAGTAAAATGTGACCACATCTTTGTATGAAGAGATGTCATGCCAGGACAGCCTGTGAAAGACAACAAGCACTCCCTGCTTGACTGGCCAATAATGCACCGTGGTCTTGTGTAAATGCTTTATTAAAGGATTGTTTGTTGGCTTCCAGGCCTGTCAATCAATGATTTCAACACTGGCATATCCCCTTACCTTTCATCATTTACCAGTTAGATCATTGGTGAGACCTACTTAGCAGCATGGGTCTTGATTTACATTCATATGAGCAGCAGAAGGGGGACAATCTGTAGCTGGGAACTGCAATTTCATAATTTTTGGCGAGCCTTTCCACGCAGAAAGCATAATTGACTTCAAAGAGGACACTGAGCACTGAGAAAGCTGTTTTTTTTGCACAGAGTCTTCATACAAGAGCGGGGACAGTGCCTGGTGTTTGGTCACCAGAGACTAAAACTCTCTAACTCCTACAAGATTTTACCTAGAAAGCTCAAATTTCACCCAGATTTAGATGACAAGGTGTAGAAGTGATGTGGTGGATGTCTTATGTCTGGCATGAAGCATCCATAAGTTATTGATTTTCAAAATTGGTTGCAAAATAACAGAGGAAAGAAAAGTTTTTCAGCTAAATTTAGCCTGATTTGGACTTAAAAAAACATGATGTTTTCTAAAACAAGTGGCTTAAATCTTTCAAATGAGGTGTCACTGATGGATTTTGACCGAATAGTTTTATAGTTATGAGTTTTAAACATAGTATGGTATTTAGGTTAGAATAAGGTGAGATGTAAGGGGTTAATAACAACTCCAGCTGAAATCAAACCCA
The DNA here is from genome assembly GCA_008086565.1 of Thalassoma bifasciatum. NCBI lineage: Eukaryota > Metazoa > Chordata > Actinopteri > Labriformes > Labridae > Thalassoma > Thalassoma bifasciatum. Next base: position 129,102 of record RPOG01001016.1, read on the forward strand.
AGAGGTGATTAGCCTTAGGAGTAAGGATTTCAAACCTCGCATTTGGCCCGCTCTGTTTATGTTAGCTTAAGATTTATTATTGAGTTTGTGATTCATTTGAAATGGATTAGCTCAATGCTTTCTGTTTGGGACTAATTCTTCTTAAGTGGAGCGTGCACGGCAACAGATTGCTCTGGAAAATTGGTTTCATTATTGGAATTATTTGCTATTTGCACAACAAGCAAGAGCGTAATCTTCCTCTTCTTGTTGTCAGAGGAGAAGATGAGGATGTTAACGTTGGCTCCTTGTCAAGTATGATGCATGTGCTGCAGCTAATACCAACCACGCTGCTGGAACGCGGGGCTGACCTTTGGCGAAGAGGCGACCTGTGGAGTTGTCCCACACTCAGATCCCTCATGTCATTGAAGTGGTTTGATCTGTGAGAGTTGAGTGTGTGTGTGTGAGCAGACATGACCCGGCCAGGCCCGATGCCTCATGTCGGGTGTCAGACAGACCCAGCTAGAGCTGTCAACAGCGATGCTTTATGGGGGCATTTCCTCCGCCGCTCTGACATGTGCTGTCACTTTGGTGTGGTAGGCACTTCCATCTGCCTGCTAACAGCCACTGCTGTCAGCACACACACACACACACACCTACTATCACATACTCCTAACACACCCCCTGGTTGTCTCGCTGCCAAAAAACCAATCACGTTGAACCTGCTTTGAGTTTTTTCTACTCTCTGACAGCTTCTCACCGGAATAACTTAACGACTTGGCACCGAAGCCAGAGACGTTTTTCATCATATATCACTTTATGTGGTAAGTGTGTGTTGTCTCTGCTGCTGTGAACAATCCATTTGGCTCGAACAGATACGGGCGTCTGGAGGCCAACACAGATGCTAAGAGCCTGAAGTTAGATTTTGCTGAAATCTTGTTCTTTCATGTCAGAGACTTAAAACATGAGTGTGAAATAAATGAAAATCAGACTTTGACCTCAACATGTTACTGTTTACCCTGTAGGAGAGTCAGCCACGTCACCTGTCTGGATTACATTAAAACGAAGTGTAACAACAACCATTAGCCTGTTAGCCGTGATGCTTCGAGTTTCTCTTTTTGTGTTGGAATTAGTTTCTGAATCAGCTGCTTTGTACCAAAAAAATCAGTTTGCCTCATTTAAGGAAAAACCAAACCATGCTTGCTTTACTCTCCCCTGATCATCAGCTGGAAAAATATATACAGCTGTCAGCTTGAAGTGTCACAAAAAGATGGACTATCATGCTCAGTATCAGCTAAAATTGCGTTTAATTTTAAATTTGACAAGTTTCTTGGGGAGAGTTTGGTCACAGGGTAGACATCTTTATGTGTGAGTGTGTGTGTGTGTGTATGTGTGTGAGTGGGGGGGGGTAAGTAAATCAGAATCATGACAGCGTGAACAGGAGCCCGTATAAGGCAGAAGACTCTTTGACAAAATATTTTTTTAAAGATTGTTTTAAAATGGTAAAAAAAGTGACAAAAATAGTGAAAAGTGGTAAAAAATATATATATATATATATTGGCCAATCTCAATATTAATGGCAATAAATCTGGAATTAAACTTGGAAAAAAAAATCAGTTTGTTGCAAAAAAATGGTCCAAAAGTGGCAAAGAGAGTGAAGAGTGACTTAAATGGCCAAAAGCAACAAAAATTGGCAAGAAAATTGGGAGTGAACCTGGAAAATAGTGAGAGGGTATAAAAGAAAATGCTTCAAAAGAAGTTAAAAGTGACTTAAATTGATTAAAAACATTCACAGTAGTAGTGGTAGTTGTTTCAAAACATATAAGATTAGAACCTAGAAAAAATTGCACCTAAAAAATCTCAATTGCAATGTAGGAAATAATAATCACAGTTGGATTATTTTTGCATTTTTGCCATAATGTGGATTTATAAGTGTTTGTATCGCAACAAGTACAGTATGTATGTTTTTATTTATGAGTGATTATGTGTGGGAATTCATGTATGTGTTTAATGGGTACAGTATATGTGTATGTTTGCCTGTATGTATAAAACTTTGTATGTGTGGGTATGCATTTATGTTCTTCTGTCTGGGGGCACTTTCAGTTTGCAAGTGACTCACTTTTACACATTAATAAGCCAAATATATGTCCTAGCTTCTGTTGCTATTTAAAATTCCACTAAGAACTTTGGTCTTATTGTAGTGATTCCCAACTTAGAGATACACTCACCAGCTCTGCTGTTGGTGCCTGGATTGCAGGACATAATGTATTTTATGGGGCTCTCCATTAAAATTTGATGTTCTCTAAATCAAATGATATTGAAATTATCCTCCATCTAGTTTAGTCTGCTGATATGATATGTCATTAGAAACTTGAGTCCCAGGGATAAGTTTGACCATGGAGTCAGATTTAATCAGCTTTGTTATGGGGTTTTGTCATGCATATTCTCTGTGTGATGATAGATCATCAGCATGTTGTCTGCTTTCAAAATGTTAGGTAGCACAAAATCAACTTGACTCATCTTTATTTTCCCAGAGATCAGACTTCAGCTGAACAAAGGCTGTAGATAATTCATGCGGTGGAGGGGGGCGTCAGATAGATGGTGTTAGCGGGCGGCGGGACCACCCCTCAGGAGCAGCAGAATATGCTGTTTGTTCCCCGTGATGAATTGGCCGCATGCTTGAACCCTAAGGTTGGCAAATTAACAGTTAATTAGAGGTTGATAAATGACAGATCGACACAAGCCCCTCTGCAGACGCGGCTATCTCACCCAGGCAAGTGTTTATGTGCTGGTAACAAGTGTCGGAGGAGACTGTTATGTCTGCGTTCTGTCACACGCCGGGATTGTTCTCAGATGTGCAACCCCCGACACCCTCCACTACAAACAACCGCCCACTAAACTTCCACCACTGCCCTGCTCTCAGTCAGTCCAGCCTCCAGAAAGTCCTCATTCCCCTCCCTGCTGCTTTTAATCTCACCTCCTGCAACTTAAATTTTCATGTTTTTTTACAATGAAAAGAGTAATAAACTTTCCTGTGACGTCAAAATATCATGTAAAAGAACTCACCTTTTCCTTCCCTTTTCGCTTTTGGATTGTTTCCCCATCATGACAGAGGGAAGTCATAATTTCAGGCCCTAATGATGTAAATTGGAGAGCTTGACATGTATGTAACAAGTCAAGAAAAAGACATTTTTAACCCAAAAATGCAGCCTGTCACTGGAAATGCGCTTAAAATAGCCTTGTATTTAGCAGAGTTGTGGCAGAAGTGAGTAAGTAAAGACATTTTAATAGTAGGATCCAAAACTTTAAACTCCCCATTGTGTATTTTTCCTTTCAGATAAACTGTATGTGAACAAGACTGCTTTTCTTACTTGACCTTCTGACAGACAGAAAAAGAAATACTGAATATTTTGTTATTAAGTGCAAATTAGTGTCAGCTCTGCTGTATAAAATCTGTTTCCTCCCCTGACATTTTCTTAACTGAAAGAGGGAGAAGGTAATTTCCAAAAAGAAGTGTTCAAAAATTACACAATAACACTCTCATTCACCTCACCATATGTTAGCCTTCCACATAAACGGTGTTTGATTGAGTGGTTCTGAGGGGAGAAGACAGTTTGGAGAAAAATGTCCTGAGCTACGTTTGAGTCATTCATGTTTCAACAGCAGCGGGGTGAGGCAGAGGAAACAGCAGCATGTATGTTCATTCATTACCGCCGTCTTGGCAGTGGAGGAATAATGTGCTTGAGCTCGGTGAGTGACTGCCAGAACAAAGTAGGTACAGTACTGGAGCTCCAGAGCTTCATCGCCTCGCTCTCCAGGGCTGTGGCTATTTACTGAACCAACCAAGCTGGCGTTACGTGTGACAAAATCATCACGTGTCTCTGATGACTTGTCTTCAGAATATTAAGGAACAGTGGCGTGCACAGACATTTTGAGGGGCAGGGGCGAAAAGACAGAAAAAGGCAAATACAGCAAGTTCTCGTCATCCAAGAGGTCTGTTGTATTCTGCTAATATGGAGGGCACTTAATCATTTTTTAACCAGCCAAGAAGGCAGTTTAATGTGATTTTTATACTCAAGAGGGCACTTTGGTTTGCATTAAAGCTCCAAACCAGGCACTTTAGGGTTTATTGTGGCCCCCATAGTTTGTTTTGACTCCTAAGAGGGCACCATATCATGCCAAAACCAGCCAAAGAGGCAATAATATTTGTTTTTACCATCCAAGGGGATATTATAGCAAAAGTTTTAGCTCCTAAGAGGGTATTCCAGCATGTATTTTGGCTCCCAAAAGGGCACTTTGGTGCTTGTTTTGGCTCCCAAAAGCAAAGGATTCGCTCCAAAGGTGAAAGTTTTGTGTGCATCTGGCAAAGAAAAGGGCACACGAGCACATATATTGGTGCCTGAGAGGGCCCCTTTAGTGCCTGTTTTGGCTCCCAAGAGACTACTTGCTGCCTGCTAAGCTTTTGGCTCCTGAAGGGGCACTCTAACAAGCATTTTGGTTTCAAAGAAGGCACTATAACCCACATTTGAAATCAAAAAAGGCATTTTAAGGCCTTATTGCTCCCAAAAGACGACTTAAGCAGGGGTTTTTAGCTCTAAAGGGGACCGTTCTGTGTGCATTGTGGCTCCCAAGAAGGCATACTTGCACATGTTTTGGCTCCCAAATGCAGGGGATTTGCTCTAAAGGGGACATTTTTGTATGCATTTGGCTAAGAAGAGGGCATAGTAGCATGCATTTTAGCTACCGAGAGGACACTTTGGTGCATTTTTCTGGGCCAAAGAGGGCCCCTTTTGCGTTTGTTTTGGCTCCCTAGAGACTACTCGCTGCCTGCTAGGCTTTTGGCTCCAAAGCAGACAGATTTGCTTCAGTGTGTGCATTTGGCTTTTAAGGTGGCATTTGAAGGCACATTTTGGCTCCCAAGATGACATGTTTGGCACGTTTTTGCTCCCAATATCAAGGTATTTACTCCAAAGAGGATAATTTTATGGTCATTTCGGCTACCAAGAGGGCACTTGAGTTCACTTTCTTGCTCCTAAGAGGGCCCCTCCAGCATTTGTTTCGACTCCCAAAAGACAACCCAAGCTTTTGGCCCCAAGGTGGACAGTTTTGTGTGATATGGTCTTGGTGGGCATTTTGGCTCCCAAGAGTGCATTTACTTATGCACCTGACTTTTGAGGTGGCACTTGAAGGCAAATTTTGGCTCCCAAGAAGACACTTTTGTGCGTGTTTTGCTAGCAAAAGCAAGGTATTTACTCCATAGAGGACAGTTTTGTGTGTATTTTGGTCACCGAGAGGGCACTTTGGTGCATGTTTTTGCACCAGAGCGTGCACTGTAGCTCAAGTTTGCTGCCTAAAAGAGCACTTGAGTTCATTTTTTGCTTCTGAGAGGGCCCCTTTTGCGTTTATTATGGCTCCCAGGAGCCCACTTGAGCTTTTGGATCAAAAGTCGACAGTTTTGCAGCATTTGGCTTTGTTGTGCATTTTGGCTCCTTAGAGTGCACCTACTTGTGCATGTGGCTTTAAAGGTGGAACTTCAAGGCACATTTTGGCTCCCAAGAGGACACCTTTGCACATGTTTTTGGTCCAATGACAACACTTTGTTGTGTGTTTTAGTTGCTAAACAGGCACCTAAGATTAAATTTGTCTCTCAAAAGACGACTGAAGCAAAAGGTTTTTGTTCCAAAGGGGACGGTTCTGTGTGTTTTGGCTCCTATGAAGGCACACCAGCATCTGTTTTGGCTCCCTGAGAGGGCTTCTAAGTGTATTTATGCTTTAAGTGCATGTTCTTTAACAATAGCGCCACAAGGAGGGGTGGTGGTGGTGTCTGTGCACACCACTGTCAAGCAAACAGTGAGTTGGAAACAGATTTAGCTGCACCTGAATTCAGCCTCAATCTGATTCATTTCACCCTCCGTTCCCTCCCGCCTTGGATCGTTTCTTTTGAAAGGGCTTATCGGGGATATAGCATTCAACACCTGCGAATTAGCTGCAGTGAAAAGCTGAAAAATAAGCCTTCCAGTGAGCAGAAACCCTGCCGACCTGGATGGAGATCATAATCAGTAACCCTGACTGATATCACTCAACCACGCTGGCACACGGGCTGTTAAAGCCCTTAAAGAGTGGAAAAAGCGTCTCTGTGAGGGTCAGCGCCGTATTCTTTCCAGCTGCTCTGGCTGCAGGCGGAGAGCTCGGCGCTGTCCAGGAGAGAGCGCAAAGACAGGGGAGAGAGAGTCGACAACGCCAGAGTCTTCAGCCAAGGATCCAAATGTTTGTTTCCTCGATCTCGACTGAAACGGAAACAATTGACGATACACTGACTCAGCTCCAGGAGTTTCTGGGTGCCATTTTGTTTGCTGAGCTGTGTGAGCCAGTGTGAGTCACATCCTTAATGTCAGGAGCATTACTCTCATTATTTCATGGTTAGTTTGACACACCGCTAATATTCTGATGGCAGGAGTTGAGATGAGCGGGTCGAGGAATATGGAGTGAAAATATGCATGGGAGGTCTGCGGGTAGTGTGCGCCTCCTCGTGTGTGTGTGTGTGTGTGTGAGCAGAGGAGGGGCGTCTGGAGTCTGCCAAACAGTTCCTGACAGAACAGTGCCTCTCTCGGCCATTTCCTTCAAACAGCAATCAGGCCGAATCAAAGCAGCTGCTCTGTTCTTGAATTCTCCAATTGCGCTAATCAACTCCATTTAGCAGCTCCTCAAGCAGTGCCTCACACACACACACTCACACACACACATTCAGGCTGGGTGCTGTGGGCTCAGGCCACCAGCCTCAAGTCCAGTCAGAAATAATAACACTTATTTTATTAGGCTTCTTGGAGCCGCGCCAGAACTATTTAACAATCCTACACGTGTTCGAATGAACGCAGGCGTGGAAATGGTGAGCTGGCTTCGCATTCATACAAATCATCTGCACATTTCTGGCGTGGAGCTGCGTGCCACAGGAACACGGAAACGAAGCAAAATGCGATAATGCAGCAGTTGAGGGGGGAAAGCCACTTTACTCCCCTGGATCTGTTAGTCTGCAGCAGCTGTTGTGTCTATTGTATATGACAATTGCTGTATAAACACCGCGGCACTAATCCGCCAATTTCCATTCATTCAGATGACAACAAATCAGGTTAATCTTGTATGTTGAAAGCTGCTCAGCTGTGTTCCAAAAAAGTGTCCGGAGCAGGATCGGCCTCGCCTGGCTCTGGATGCTATGACTAAATAAAAAAAAAACAATGCTAATTGTTCAGACTTGTCTGGTGATTTCAGCTCTGAGTAAGCCCGCTGCGAGTCGACTTTAGTGATTTCAGCTCGGCTCGCTGCTCGCTGTGATCACTGTAACATAAATCCTAACATTTAGCAACACAAAGCGGAGGAAGTAAGAGCACACAGAAAGTGTTTCAATGTGGTCTGGCTGCGTAGCCTTGGCCCTGGGAGAGACTTCCTCTGTGAAGTATTTAATGTTGGAAGCCTTCTCTCTCCAAACACAGAGCACCTGGGACAACAGCCTCCGTTCCAGAGCCTGTGTTAATCAGCGGCCATGCAGCCTGGCAATCAGCAGTACCCACAAGAATACAATTAATACGGTATGCTGGCTCTCCCCACAGCCACGCCGCTTCATTTATGAAAATAAAAAATTATACAGTTAAAGTGCCCTAAATATTTGGGAGAAGCTACATCCAAGGAAAATCATCTTGATTGCTGAAAGGATTGAAAGATTCTGCATGAAAATGAGATGAAAGAGGAACAAAGAAAAAACAAACAGCTTTGAAAGCATTCTTTGCTCCTCTGCAGTCAATTACTGTCTTCTGTTTCACTCAGACAAAACACGTCCACTGGAATTTGTTCAGTGTCACTTCACATTGTTGAAAGGATTTCTGATGGCTTTTTAGAGGAAGTCTGTTCTTACAAAGGGTTGGACAATTAATCGCAAATTAGATTAAATCTCAATATGACCTAATGCAATATTCTAATCGTAGATATTTCTTTAACCTGACATGTCTCAGAATAGTAGATATAATTTTGTGCAGCAGATGTTTTATGCTCTACACACTGTAACTCAACCAAAGAGCCACATTGTTGAAAAATACCATTGCAAAAGAAACAATGTAAGTGGTGAAAAGTGGGAAAAACAGCAATATGTAGCAATAAAAATAAGTTTAAGGTGGAAAATATGGTCAAAAATAAGCAAGACAATTGTGAAAATAATCAGAAAGTAGCAAAAAATGGTCCAAAAATGGCAAAAAAAGGAGTGAAAAGTGACTTAAATAGGCCAAGAAGTCACGAGTTGTTGTCATGCTGTAATTCATTTTAATGTTCATTTTTAAGATGGGGAACCGCACCATAAATCACAATTGCAATATTGAGAGAAATAATCGCAATTAGATTATTTTTGCAGATTCAGTCCAACTCTTACACCAAGAAACCAGAGAACCTGTAGAGGTTATCTCACTATCTGAGGATTATCCACTCCTGATCAGAATCTTTAAACTAGTTGAACAATTTCTCAAATTTAAATTTTACACTGTTTGATTTTAAAGAGCTTCTAAGCAGAGTTTTTAGATGCAAAAAGAACAAAAGTAAAGGAGACAAAGACATGAGTAAGCAATTTATGGCAATCAGCAATTAAAGTGAAATAGTCTGTTCATCAGCTGATCAAAACATCACAGGCTTAAAAAGACCCAATCTGCACAAAAATGTGGACGTAACATAATTTTCTCTCAGGTATTCACACTGTCATGACCATTGACTGTATATAGAATGGACAGCGTGCTTCCGCCTGTCACCGTTCTACGATTTTGAAGCCAAAAAACCCCGTTTCTCTAGCCGCCATTGTGCAGCCAGAGTCTGCGCAGTAGAGAATTTCTGGTAGAGCAGAGTTAAAAAGAGAAATAAAAATATTTATTTCTTCTTCTTCAGAAGGTTTAGTCTCCTTGTGGCTCTCTTTCCTGAAGTTTCTTATAACCCCGGTAAAAACTACTCACAAACGGCAGCTGTCAACTATCGTAAAACGAAACTTATATCGCGGTTTTTAACGTCCAATAACTAATGAGAAACCAACTTCTCAGGAAAAAAAACACCCGAACACCATGCAGCCAGATGACATCGTCATACTTAGCGTAAAGATGAGAGAAACGTTTCTACGAGGTATCGTAATTTTTTAAAGTTTTCCCAGCTCATATCTGGAATACATGGGGAGGCGGGGCTTATGACCTATACTGCAGCCAGACACCAGGGGGCGGGGCTTATGACCTATACTGCAGCCAGACACCAGGGGGCGGGGCATCTGCTGGAGGCTTTAGTTTGAGCCGAACGTCGTTACGTCCACTCATTATACAGTCTATGGTCTCAACCTTGTGATTTTTTGTCATGGTATTTCTATTTCTATAGCATTTACCACTACTGTACCGTCTTATATTAGGCTTCAAGAACCAGTCGTGCCATAACATTACCATCATAGCTTTATTTATCATTGTTGAAGTTATAAAAGAAAGCAATTTGTTTCTTTTTGTCCACAATCTTTCTGTCCTTTGGGACACATGTCTGATAGAAAACTGCCAAAGTTGACTTCCCCTAAAGTTTGCTGTGTTGTTCTGTTTCCATTTGTGTTGTGGCTTTTGCAAGTTTTCTGACACCTACCAGCCGCCATTATACGAAGACTAAAAGGTCAAACATATTTAACATAATGGTCATTAGCCTGAAGATTCACATACTTTTCCAGCCTGCACTGTGAAAGTTTACACCATGTGTTCAATAAAAGCCTGAAAACAAATCCTAGTCTGTGTGATATTAGTGTAAACAGACTGTGTTGTTTATTGTTATGGCTGAGATGAAGATCAGAACACACTTTGTGAGTAATATGTAGAAAACTGGGTCAGTCCAAAATACTCACATACTTTTTTTTTGCAGCTGTAGTTAAGTGGAGAAGAAAAAACTTCCTGACTTTGTGATATTTTTATTCATACCTGTCTGTCAGTGTAGCCTCAGAGTGACATTTTTCAAATTAAACTTACGAAAAAATACAGATTCATGTTGTCTTAAAGAAAGATGACAGAGAGGAGCAGCAGTTCAAATATGTCCATCACTTCAACAAGATCCTGACATTAAATATTTTCCCTGTTGACCTAAACATCATTACGGTGTGAAATCAACATAATGAGCGTTACATTAAGAAGAGAAATGAAGTGTAACAGGACTCCACAAACACCAGAGCTGAAAACTACAACATCACAAAAAGCTGTAGACTAATAGGCTGCTTTAAAAAAAGAAAGAAAGAAAAAAAAAAAAGCGCCCAGGCGGTGTCTGAGAGTGGTCAGTCATGTCATTAAGTTAATGCTCGTCCACAGTTTGGTCCAAACACAGAGACTTTTATGGAATTATCCTAATTAGTGTGACCATTAGCCTTAATGGGGAGTAATGGGCAGTTAGATGTTATTTGGTAAAACAACACGCCAGAGGCTGGAGGTGTTTTATTACACAGCTATATTAGGCTCATTTCTGGACGCTAAAGAATGTTTCCAGATCGCGGACGAAATTGGCCGGGCGCTAATTCAGTTTCCACATCTAGCAGAGCGAGGACCACCCACCTGGAGGAGCCCATCTCTCTGTATGCTAATAACTGAATCACTGAATAACTGAATAACTGAGCTGCAGCGGCGGCTTCATTCAGCTTCATGTTTTTTGGACTTGATTCATAAGTGTGACTGTGGCTTCTGCAGACGTGGAACGAGATGATGCTTTAAAAAGAAACACACAATGTGATGATTTAAGGAAATGACAGAAAAGCTCTGTTAGTAACTCTGCACTCAGCATGCAGGAGCTTTTTGTAATAGGACACAGCAAACGCCTCAGGCAAATATCATGCTCTAACTTCCCTAAAACTCTGCAGATTTAAACTGTTATCTCGGTGACAAAATCTCTTCTAGCCTCATCAAGCGGCAGTTTAGATAATTAAGCCTGGGAACACAATAACCTCTGGCTCTGCTCACATGGAGAGGATTACAGAGCGCTCTTTTGCTAATGTTGATTCTCCAGAGCAGATCTAATTGCTGTGTTTGTGCTGCTCTCCCTGTGGGGTGCTACGCGGGCTTAAAGCCATGTATGAAACGCTTTCACGTCTGCAGAGCTGCTAAAATCACAAAAATGCAACCTCGGTATGAAAATTGACATTAAAAGACAACTTTACACAGGCGGCTGAATGATTTCCAGATCATTCAGGCAGTAATTACCATTTCCAGGAGCATTCCTTCACACCAGCACCTCTGTAAACACAGCCAATAATGAGTTAATTGCTGTGCAGGGTGAGTGATAACCAGATATTCAGCTGTGGTGAACTCTAAAGTGTGAAATGTGGATACAGTGTCACCGCATACGGTGCCGACGAGATTTATGACACATCCACAAACTGGTTGAATTCAAGCGTCGGTGTTTGAACTTGACTACGGACCATTTGCTTCACACAAGCACCGTCATTCTTCAGCTGACTGCGTATTGTCCGTCTCTATGAATCACATCCCATGAATGGGACTTTTTGAAAAGACATATCCTCCCCCTGGATAAACCTTTCACTCCGGTGATGAATGACGATATAATCACGTTTCAATCACAAATCTGCTCCTGAAATTCTTACTGAGTTTGTCATTGAGGTCACAGAGGAAAATAATCTATTGAACTGCTGCAGATTTCAGTTCTTTTAACAAATAAAGAAAAGCATCAATGTCAGAGTTTGGTATAAGTGAACCAAACTTAAGACCATTCAGTGTAAAAGAAAGTTAAGGTATGCAGTTTTTATTGAAATGATGCAGTTTAATGTCTCAACTAACTCTGAGATTAGAGTGTAGAACAAATTAACAATTGATCTGCTTTTTTCTTAAAGTTCTTCTCTCAGAGCTTGGACTCATGTTTAGGCTCAGTATCTTGTTGTAGGATGAAGCTCTGACCAACCAGGCTCATTCTAGAAGAAAACTGGGAGCTGGTTTTGGTTCAGGTGCCTCTCACTCTGTACAAGTCCCAGAAAAACAGACCCAGACCATCATGTTTCCTCCTCCATGTTTATATTTGGTGTCACTCACTGAGTCACTTCTCGAGGTGGGAAAAGTACAAATGCTTTGTGACTGTACTTAAGTAGATTTTTCAGATATCTTTTCTTTATATGTGTATTTATATTTTTGACGACTGTTTATTTTACTCCCAACATTTGAACATAAATATCTGTACTTTTTACTCCTTACATTCTAAAACTGGCTCGCTACTTCTTTCTACCTTTGCGTATGACGACATGATGTTAAAGACGTAACAACACAGAGAGGAAAAGACAAGGACGTTGAGTGAGTGTAAGGTTTCCGATACGAAGAAAACACCAACAGCAACATGGATGAACATTTAACCAGGGAACATTGCAAATGACAACAGAACAGATCATTGAGACATTCTCCATCCATGGCCTTATTTGAGAGAGTTCCTCAATGTTTACGGCTCTTAGATTTGGTCTTATTTATTCTGTCTGAAATTTGGCTTGCAGCAAAACTAGACTGTGTCGAGTGATTTTGTGTTTTTTCTGTGCAGGTTGTTATCAAAGATGGAAAAGAATCCTATTTTGTATGCTTAGAACTTTTTTTGTTGCAGTTGTAAATAAGGCATTGTGTATTACTGAGGTTCAAAAAATCATTTTTACTTTTTATTTTTGTGCTTGAGTACATTTAAGAACATGTACTTTCTTACTTTTACTGAAGCAAAGGAGTTGAATTTGTAATTTTATTTTCACCAGACATTTTTGCAGAAGTATCAGTTGTTCTACCTTATCTGTGAATGTGAATACTCTTGCCATCTTTAGTCACTTCAGAAATTTCAATCCATACCTCCACTGTTCTGTTTATGTCCTCATAGAAAGAATGTGTTGTTTCATAATGAATAAGCAAACTTTTTCACCTCTAGAATAAACTTTTCCTCATCCATGTCATTGGATTACCTCTGGGTCTCTCTGACCTGCTGATTTCTGGCCATGTGCCACCAAAAGTATAGCATTTTCTATGGTTCATCCTCCAAAGTCCTCCATAAACTTCAATACATCCAGAACTCTGCTGCACGTCTCCTCACCTCCACCCGCTCACGTGACCACATCACCCCCGTCCTTCACCGTCTCCATTGGCTCCCCGTCCCTTACCGTGTACAGTTTAAAATTCTTCTCCTCACTCACAAAGCTCTCCACCACCAGGCCCCTCCCTACCTCACCGACCTTCTCCACCATCACACTCCAAGCCGTAACCTCTGATCCTCACACACCACCCTTCTGTCCCCACCCCACAGGACCAAGCACCGAACCTGGGGGGACAGAGCCTTCTCCATAGCTGCCCCCTCCCTCTGGAACTCACTCCCCACTCATATTCAAAACTGCTCCGATCCATCTTCCTTCAAATCTCTGTTAAAAACTTACCTTTTTAAGTTGGCTTTTAATCTGTGATTGCACTGCTGTTTTAATGTCTGAATTCTTTTAATTGATGTATGTATTTATGTATTGCTCTTAAATTGTAAATTGTCTTTGAGTTTCCAAAAGCGCTATACAAATAAAATTTATTATTATTATTGTTATTATTATTAAAAGTGATGTCATTTTGATGTAGAAAGTTTAGATTGAAGATCAGGAACCAGAGCATGGTCCTTTACTTAGAAATGACCAGATGCTTTGTTTGTTTTCCTGTTAAGCAGAACCCGCTCTGCAGAGATTGATGCGTTTCTGCAGCGTACTCTGGCAAAAACAGACTTGCAGCGAAACAGCCGCAAGCAGCCATTGGTGGCACATGCCGGAGACAGCATGGGCTATGTGAATGCAATGACTGACCAGAGAGGAAGCTATAGTGCAACATGGTGCAAGCTGTGACTGTGGAGCTGACATTCTGCTTCATGCACGCCTTATGGGTGTATTTGGGGTTAGTGATGGATGTCTTTCTTTCTGCAGTCTGAGCTGCAGTCAAAGCTGCATCTCCAAGTCTTCTCTTCACAGTAAAAGTCAAACTGAAACTGTGACTCTACCACCTCTTTGAGGCTGTGAAGCTTGCAGCTGTTGACTCTCAGAAACTTGTCTCTTCCTGTATTTAGTGTTACTCACAGCCCAGTGCTCTGAGACATGTCCGTACCATATAATGTGAGTGAATCCTTGTTCTGTCCTACCAGTGCTCATCTACCAGCTCCAACCTCACCAAGCAGAGTGAATGAAACCTGGCTCTTTATTTCATTGGTAGAGTCTCAGGTTTAAACAGATCACTGCAGAATAACTGCTGCATGTGGGTTGGAATGATCACTTTATTTGACATGACATCTGTTATTGAGTTGAAAGATGCTTCATGTATGTTTATGAACGTTGTCATTAAGTGTCATTCAGTCAATTATGTCACCTCTAATGCAAAGATGACATTATTTGGGGATGTCTTTGTTATAAAAACTTGACATTTACAAACACAGTGGCAGGTTATGTTGTCTTTCAAATAAAATGTTACCCAAACAGCTTAATCTGTGTTTTAGCCCATGCTCTATCACTCTCCTGTTGAGCTTTTTTCTGTTCTGACCTTCTTCTTTTTTGCCAGAAAGTCCACCTCCATTGTCCAGCATTACAACAAAATTAAGGAGTCCTTTTTCAGCATGGTGTTGTCATGGAGACTTCTATGTGCCTTAAACCTGGCACTTACTTTAGCACCAAAATCTTGAGACTTGACCCAGGCCCCAGTTTGAATACTCGACCACAGCACAGACTTCTTTTACAGAAGCCAGATTCTTTACCATCATCAACCTCATTATTTACTTTACTGCACTATTGATGTATTATATATAGATTTTCTTAGGCAAAAGACTTAAATGAAATATTGACTTACCTAAAAATACAAAAATATGACGAATCACCAGGTAACATGAGAAGTGACTGTGGTTTTCAGTCCAGCAGTTTGGTGCTGATTGGACCAAAGATGAAGAACAAACAGAGCGTTCGTAGACTGACGTCATATCCAACCCTGGTCTGAAGGGCAAATCTTGCAGATTGGGATTCAAACTGTCAGTCATTATGGGATCTGAGGAGTGATATCACTTCAGAGGTATCCTGAGTCTTACCATCATGTCATCATTCAGTGAAGTCACAGAATGCCTGAGCTCAAACTCCCCCCGGCTCCTCTCAACAAACCCTCAGATACAATGATTTCAGGCCCTGAATGTACACTTTCAGACAGGCTGCTGCCCGGCCGACATGTGCTGGCTTATCACTCCCAATCTTTCTGCCTCTTTAAACACATGACTGATAGCCAGCTACGGAGTCACATGTCCGCTCCGAGCCCGACGTGAAGCTGTGTGATTGTCAGGCTGCTTAATTCAGCGTGACTCCACTTTCTTTCTTTGTAAAGTTGGTCTTCTCTGATTCAACAGGTGCAGTGTGGAGCCTCTGTGGGCTGTTTGGCTGGTTCCTGCAGGGAAAATCTACATCATCATGAGAAAGTTTTTTTTTGAGTAATCCCTTCTGGCATGGACACTGAACTGTTACTGAAGCTTAATATTACTATTACACTTTCCTGTAAAGACTGCATGACACACACACCTGCAGCACGGCGGTGTAAAGACAGTTTAATCTTAGCGCATCAAAATCCACAGCATTCCTGTTATCTGTCTGTGAACAACAGCAGAAGAGTCTTACAGCAACAGAACAGACTCAAAATGAGAAACAAGTGTTTGATCTTTTGTTTCTCTACTTGTGATTAATACATATAATTCATGACTGAAGATATAGAGATTACATAATTGAGCCGGCCAACTCTGCTGAAAATGTATTTGAAAGTAGAAACAATCCACTTTAGGTGATTTAAGAGAAACTTATCTTAAAGTTCATTGCAGTTAAAGGTACAATGTGCAGAAGCTGTTATTTTAGTGAATTCAAGCAGCATCTCTCATTTAGATTTTACAATGAGACCATTTGTTGCTAAAACTTCACATCGCTATGGGACGAAGCAAAAGTGCATAAAATGCCATTGTGAAGATGGAATCTTTTCAACAGCAACATGAAGTGATGAGGTGAGGGTCTATCTATCAATTTCTATTACCATTATTTTTCATAGCTCATTGATCAGGTGTAAGCTAGCGATTGTCAACACAGTAGAGAAGAAATGCTAATTGATGCTAACACCTGTAGTGTCACTAATGTGAGTAAAGCTCAGATTGGTCAAAATGAGTTTGGTATCGTCAGTGTTATTCATTTGCAGGTTGAAGAAGAGGAGGTTTGAGAGAAAAGAGAAATCTCTCACAGTAGAAATGGTGTACCTTTCATCATGGGCCTTGTTGAATCCTCTCCAAATGTAACGTTTACGGTTGTGGCCAAAAACGTAACTTTTGTTCTTATCACTCCAAATGACTTTGTCCCAGAAGTTTTTAGGCTTGTCTCCGTGCTGTTTGGTATATAAGCAGGATACTTTGTGGCATTTGTGCAGAAATGGCTTTCTTCTGGCAACTCTACCATGTAGCCCATTTTTCTTCAAGTGCCTCTTTATTGTGCATCTTGCAACATCCAGATCACATTCTTTCAGAGAGTCCTGTATTTCAGCAGAAGTTTTTTTTTGTATTTGTGGGTTTTTCTTTGCATCCAGAACAAATATCCTGGTTATTGGCATCCTAAATTCCTTGGATATCTTTTTATATCCCCTTTTTGTTTCATACAGTTTGAGCCCCTTTTCCCACAGATCCTTTGACAATTCTCTTGCTTTTCCTGTGACTCAGAATCCAGAAATGTCAGTGCAGCACTAGATGCAAGCATCTGTCAGGAGCTCAGAAACTCACTGACCTTTTTTGTATACACACACATTAATTATAAAAAAATAGATGGTGAGGCTGGTTACCTTTGCTATACGTTCAAACACATTTGTGTCAACTTGTGTTCATGTTATTTGGACAAAATCACCAGAGGATGTAAACTTTTGATCAAGGTCATTTTTTAAGTTCCTGTTGTAATAATGATTTAAAAGAGTAAAATAGGTTGTTTTAATAAATGTCTTCCCCTAAACACTCACCATAAGTGAAATTTTTTTTTTGTGCTATCATAAATATTCTCTGAAAAATGGCCAAGAAATCATAAATTCTGCCAAGGTATGTAAACTTATTAGCACAACAGTGTATAAATATATCCCATTTCCACAGTTTCTGTTTGATGAAATGCTGACAACCTCTACACCCTGCACCTATAAAGTTGACAGGTCTAATATTAGCTCGCACAATAATGATAATGACATTAAGGTCAGTGAAGCTTATATCAATTACAGCAATGAACTCTGAGTGTGTTTAATTACCTTTAATACAATAGTAGCTTAGCCTTAATTTACCAACACCTGGTCAATTTCTTTGCACTGCATGAGGAACTCAAAACAGTTTTATTAGCTGCACTTGACAGTTGAGCAAAGAGAGCAATTTCAGGGATTGACTTGCTTCAGATATTCCAGTGAAAATGGAATAACCTTTTTTTTTAAGAGTGGCTTGTGAAATGTCTGTCTTCATGTGATGAATAAGACGAAGTTTGTGGTGCTCATATTTAAAGACAATATAGCTTCATATTATCTGGTCTAACGAAAACCTGTTCCAACAACAGCTTTAATTCCTTCCATCACAGAAACCGACAGTTTAAAGACGCCATTGCACAGTTTGTGGGTAATTAGGAGTGACATTACTTCATAGAGACGGTGCTGTGAACTTTCAGCTCCGTTGCACAAATGAAATGATTATATCATTATGTGTTCATCTGCATGGAATGGCAACAAATAAAATTTCATTGTAGGGTCTGAAGTTGCCAGGTGACATTAACCACAGGTGTTCTGCTTCATTTCACTTGATTATCGCTTTACGTTGGCGCCATGTAGCAGGTCATTAGACTCCACTTTGTAAGAGCGCTGTTTGCTCGTGTCAGGCCGCGTTTTCAGACGTTGATCACTCATTATCTCCTCCTCTGCCTGTCAGTTCCTCTTGAGTCCGTTTAGCCTTCAGCTCCATCACCAGGATTATTAAGCTTGTCTCTCAAGGAGGCATCAACGCAGTGATTAAAGCTGCAGCCTGAGCAAAAACATTACACTTTCATTTTAAGATAACACCATGTTCAATTTCTGTTTGTGCAGTGACAGCGAAGGAAGTCATGCAAACAGAATTTACCAACTGAAACTGAACTTTATTAACCCCCAACATACTTTAAAGAGGCTCAATCCTGAGAGGGCATGACCTTACTGTTGACACGCAAACTCTGTCAAGTTGTCTCCTGACCAATAACTGATGTTTTAGATTGAGTGTGAGCTTTTAAGAGGTCAGTTGCTTACAGACTTTGAAACTTTCAATTTTACTTCCCTGAATTTTCTCAATGTCCTGCACTGGCCTCCTGTTACTGTACCACTTTTCTCTTTTGGGTTACTATGCAATGGGCTCTATACAAGTTGTAATTGGCACAATTACCCTGCAGGTCCTGATTGGACGAATTTGTGCTCTTTATATCTTCTAAACTACCAAGTTACAGATCTCCCAGTTCAGTGTGTGTCATATGAAAAAATAAGCCATTCAGGTTAAAGTCATTTTTATTACCAGGCTGTAAACTTTTTTTTTCTGTTTTTAAAAAGCCTGTTTTGGCTTGAAGGTTGTCATTTATCTGAATTCTATTAAAAACCCTTAGGTAGTGTTTTTTTTCCCTTTCTTTTTCCAAAGTCATATATTCTACACATTTAATGTTTATCTGGCAAGTTAAGACCTTGAACCAGGGATCCCCAAACTATGGCCCGCGGGCCAGATACGGCCCCTTCCCACATTTGGCTCGGCCCACAGAACGATTCAGAATTGCCTTTTGAAAATTAAAAATTGAATTTGAATTTGAATTTTTGTTGTTGTTCTGTCATCAGTGGCCTGTAATAGTCTGGCTATTATATATGTAATCTTGTAATAAAGTAATATGTTTAAATGCACAGAACAAGACATTCAACATGCATGCAATCAGGAGCATCAGCCTTCAAGAAATCTCAACAACAAGAAATAGCAAGATAGGTATGGAAGAGAAAAAATGATTTGGAATGCAGGATATTAAGTAGTGGCTAAATGTTTTTATTTCTGTTCAATGGAGAGAAGAAACCCACTTTTCAGACTTTTGCAAAACACTATTTGCAAAATTTGTATGAAAAATGAATTAATGGAACTGATTATGCTATTGAAAAGGTTAAATATTTCTCTTTTGAAGTACTGCTTACTTTTAAGTAAGCTGAAGTGCATAACGTAATGATAATATCATGTAACACATGGCATAATAGACAAGTATCCTGAAACTAATCAAGCCTCAGTCAGCAAAGCAAATGTATTATCACAATAAAATCACCTGGGATAAAATCCAACTCCACATTAATAAAGGTAGTCACTCCAGTGTGTTACTTCTGTCACAGACAGACCCTGGCCCCTCAGAGAAAGGCAAAGTTATGTAGCCCTCAAAGAAAAAAAGCTTGGGGACCCCTGTCTTAAACAGTTTAATAAATGGACATCATGTCTTGACTCCACCTGTTTGTGTCCGGGGTTTGTTGACGGGGGACTATGAGGAAACAAGGGGAGGCACAAGGGGAAGCACAGTGGTTGTGCACGATGTGTAGAGTTTAATTATTAAAAATAAAATCAAGTTGGTCGGTAAGTGCAGTCAGTTAAGATTAGTTTATGCTTGATGCATCCAAATGATTTCCACAGCTCTGTGTGGGATGAAGACTTCCATCATTTTAGCTGTTTTACCCCTTTGTGTGGTCCTTTTAAGCTGAAGATATTGCCTATGGGCACCTCTGGAAGTTTCTAACTGCCAGATGGAGATGTGCTGGTGGAGATGGTCATGTGGTTATTGAAAATGTGCACAATGTCAACTGTTGCTTTTTCTCCTTCTACATGGTGTGGACTCAAACGTAACAAAGACTCTAAAATGTTCCTGGTTAGAGATAAGGCACCACTGTGAATTGTCAATGTAGAGGGATGTGAAGGGGCAACTCTTGTTTCTTGGAAAACTCTGGATAATTTTTCCAACAGCTATTCTTGGCCAGTATGGGGATTGAACCCATGGCCTTGGCGTTATTAGCACCACGCTCTGACCAGCTGAGCTAACCGGCCGTGGGGAGATCTTGCTCTTCCCAAAGTAAGGAGATCCCAATAAACATACACATGTCAAAACCAAGCTAGAGTGTCCTTCTTATGTCCTCCACGTTTAAGCAGAACAAAACAACCACGAAGGGACTCGAACCCTCAATCTTCTGATCCGAAGTCAGATGCCTTGTCCATTAGGCCACGTGGTCATTGAAACATGTATAGTGTCAAATATATCTGTTTGTCCTGCAACATGTTGGGTATTCAAAAGTAACAGAGGGGGTCAAGTTGGTCCTTGTTACAAGAAAAGGCAACACTGTGCACTTTCAGTGTGGACAAATCAGAGTACAGTTGGTGAAAGGGCTAAGTGTTGTATCTTGGAAAACACCTAAATCCCTTTTTTGGTAATCAACTCTTGGCTCTTGGGGATTGAACCCATTACCTTGGTGTTATTAGCACCACGCTCTGCCCAGTTAAAGTGACCAGCCACAGGGAGTGACCATGGTCTTAATGGACTCAGGACACCCCAATATACCTACCTATGTCAGAACCAAGCTAGAGCGTCCTTCTTATGTCCTCCACATTTAAGCAGAACAAAATAACCACGAAGGGACTCAAACCCTCAATCTTCTGATCCGAAGTCAGACGCCTTGTCCATTAGGCCACGTGGTCATCTTCTCCTTCTATGTGGTGTTGGTTCAAAGTTAAGGATAGGGCACCACTGAGAACAATCGATGTTGGAAATATCATAAAACGGACTGCTGAAAGGGGCAGACAAGACTTCTTGGGAACTCAGAGGCCCTGTTCCTTCTTTTTTTCCAATTATTCTTGGCCAGTATGGGGATTGAACCCATGACCTTGGCGTTATTAGCACCACGCTCTGACCAGCTGAGCTAACCGGCCATGGGGTGCCTGAGTTCTACAGCAAACAAAGGACACCAACATACAGTGCCTACATCAAAAGAGGGCACAAAGTCTTCTCATTTTTGTATGACAAAACAACCACGAAGGGACTCGAACCCTCGATCTTCTGATCCGAAGTCAGACGCCTTGTCCATTAGGCCACGTGGTCATGGAAACATGTTTAGTGTCAAATATTTCTCGTTCTTCTGCTACATGGTGTGGATTCAAAAATTAAGACTTCAAGTTGGACCTCTTTACAATAAAAGGCAACATTGTGAAGTGTCACAATCGGAGTACAGTTGGTGAAATGGCTAAGTGTTGTACTTTGGAAAACTCTGAATCCCTTTATGGGTAATTACTTTTGACCAGTATGGGGATTGAACCCATGACCTTGGAGTTATTGTCTGTTAGGCCATGTGGTGTGGGGTGAAAAATGTTTATAGTGTCAATTGTTGCTTTTTCTCCATCTACATGTTGTTGATTTAAAAGTTACAAAGTCTGTCAGATGGTTCTTGTGACAAGATAAGGCACCATTGTGAACTGACAGTATGGGAAGTGTCAGATTAGAGTCGAGTCAAAGGGGCAATTCATGTCTTTTGGAAACTCCTTGAGCCATTCTCCATCCAATTTTTCCTGGCCAGTATGGGGATTGAACCCATGACCTTGGCGTTATTAGCACCACGCTCTGACCAGCTGAGCTAACCGGCCGTGGGGCAGTTCTGCCTTTCACCAATGAAGGACACCCTAATACAGTGCCTATGTCAAAACAAGGTGCAAGGTCTTCTCATTTAAGCAGAACAAACAACCACGAAGGGACTCGAACCCTCAATCTTCTGATCCGAAGTCAGACGCCTTGTCCATTAGGCCACGTGGTCCTGAAGAGCTGGTGTCAAACATTTCTCTTTCTCCTGCTACATGATGTGGATTCAAAAGTAACAAAGACTCCAAGTTGGGCCTTCTTACAAAGTAAGGCACCACTGTGAACTGTCAATGTGGGAAATACCAGAGACCTGACCCCTCAAAGAGTTCTTATTTCCTGGCAACTGAAACTCCTTCTATTTTCATTGTTTTATCCAGTTTTTCTTGGCCAGTATGGGGATTGAACCCATGACCTTGGCGTTATTAGCACCACGCTCTGACCAGCTGAGCTAACCGGCCGTGGGGCAATTCCTTTGCTTTCCAAGACGAGTTCTTAGTGTTTTGAGTACAAAAACTCAGGCATTGAAGTAATTCATCACACAGAGATAACTGTGATAACCACGTGATGAACAGTTCCTTGCGGCCACATCCAGCAGAGAAGAAAAAATGCTGTCAAGGATGAAAATACAAACCTCTTCCACTCAGGTTTACTCCTGTGGTAGATGTGTGATTGTGATACACCGTCCTCTTCAGTTTCCCTGTGCTTCTCATTTCCATACATCATGTTCATGTAGAAAGCATAATCCAGGAGTGCTCACCTAGGCTGACTCTTACTCCTCACCCATCCAGGCCACTGCTTCCACATCAAGTCATTATGCTAAGCTAGCATACAGGAATTATGTGTGTACAGGGCCAGGAGTGAGTGCAACTTCTCAGCGCTCAAGTCAATAAAAAAGTCATTTGTGAAATAAACTATGAATGATGACAGACTTAGCAGTATTGGACTTCTTAGTATTCAGAAGGTGAGGGCAAGGTCATTGAACCTTTGACAGACACTTTTCCAAACGGCACCAAAAAAGGCACATACAGCTGTCATAATCTTTGATGTATGTACAACCCCAGTTCCAATGAAGTTGGGATGTTGTGTGAACGTCACAACAGTGTGGCTTTGTAGTCGAAGAGTGCGGGTACTAGACTGACCTGCCTGTGGTCCAGATCTGTCAACCATTGAAAATATATGGCACAATATGAAGCGCAAAATACAACAATGGAAACCCTGGGACTGTTGATCAAGGGTTTTAATAACACACCTGTTGTATCATTTTTGTTTGGCTCCAATCTTAAGTCGAAGGGTAGCAAAGTGTCATCATAACGTGTGGTTTCTGTTGTTTCTGCAGCCAACCCCAAGCTGACCCCTAAAAAACTTATCAGTTTTCAACACTTTCACAAAGGCACCATATTTTTTGAATAGAGATTGCAGTAGAAAAAGCTGATATCTGATTAATCAATCCCCCCCAAACAAGAGTAAGTTATGCATTTTGGATACTGATTTATGGACTGTTTAGTTTTAGCTGATTTGTTTTTTCGGTATTGTTAAACATAACTTACCTCACAGTTAATATTCTGCTGCTGTTTTATAAATCAGCTGCATGTCCATCAGTGTGACTTCATGTTGTTTAGGTGAGAGCTGCGTCTGCACCCTGACACTGACCTCCTCACCATCAGCTCATTTTTACACGGTGCTGATGTGGAGTTTGTTTATGTCCATATCACAGGGAGAACTCAAATTTCACTACAGAGCTGACAACAGGGCATTTGTTTTCAATTCTGAGGTCAAACAGGAGGGAATAAATATCAGAACAAATTAGTTGGTCAGTATTTTATGTGCACTAAACACATCTGAGACACAAACTGTGAATTATGTTGTTAACTTGTACAACAGGAGAGCTGTAATCCAAAGTATAATATTATTTATCAGAGTCGGGACTGCACTGTAACCATAGCCCTGACAGTGTTTTAGTGTTTTCAGGATATGATGAAGTCAAGAGATGGTCTTAACCTTTTGATAAGCTGATGAACAGAATATTTACCTTTAAGTGTTGTTAAAAATATTTTAACTGGTCTTATGATGTATTATAATCATAGTAGGAGTTAAGAATATCACAAAGAAACACTGTTACTAGCCTACAGTGATGGGATATAAAGGCACCCAGAGGAGAAATGCTCCAGAAGACGAAGTTTACGGTAGAATAATGGGGGCAGACTGAAAATAAAAGTGAACCCCATTTTTAAATTGATCAAAAGGGAAATTTTGAAACCCTCTTTCCCAGTGAGGGTGACTGCAGAAAACCAAACTGTTACACAACTCCAACAGAGAGGGGCCTGATAATTGAAGGCTTTACCTTCTGTGCTACTTTTAGAATCCTTAGGTACCACAAGAAGGTCAGAATCCTCTGCAGAGCTCTTAGAGAAATAATGAAGATGGAGCATCAGGAGCTTTGAAGACGGGAAAAGGATTCAACACTCTGCTTTAGATTCCACAAGCAGCCACCACAAAAATTTGACAGGAGTATAAAGATGTCATTTCACAGTCTTAACAGACCTAAGTGACATGGAAGTCCAGTCCTCAGTGCAGCTACATCCCCCAACCTCAGAGTGCACAGGATTAATGGCATATTTAAATTTAAATTAGCTGCTTCCATTTATAAAAAGGTCAAATTAATATGCTACAAGCTTTAAGTAAACACTTGTTGCCCCTAAAAAAAGAATTAGACACACTCCTTTCCTTTTTCAGCTACACCTTCAGACCCAGGTTTATACAAACAAACTTTGTCACTCTGGTGGAGTGTCACTCAGTCAGGTGAGTGTAAGGATTTAGCTCTTCATGCTCACATACTTGAAATGTGTATAGAAATTAGTTAATCTGTGTCAAGTACAGTCCAGATCGTATGAAGACAAAATATCTCCATAATTCAAGTTGGTGTAATTTAAAAAAATTGCTGCACTCCTCATTCCTAATACTTTAGGTTTCATCTACTTCTTCAACTCTCCTCCATTTCAGAACCAAACAAAGACAAGATATCTTTGACGGATTCATCCCTCCTTGTAATTTTCTGATAGAGGAATTTTATATTGTATATTGACCTGTTGTTATTCAGTGAAGCCACCACACCTAACGGCCGGTTAGCTCAGCTGGTCAGAGCGTGGTGCTAATAACGCCAAGGTCATGGGTTCAATCCCCATACTGGCCAAGAAAATTTAGACAAAAAGGATCCAGAGTTTCCAAAAATAAAGAGCTGTCCCTGAGTTGTCAGTCATGTACAGGGAGGCCTTATCTTGAAACCAGAGCCATATTGAAGTCTTTTTTACTTTAGAGTCCACACCATGTAGCAGGAGAAGAAGCAACAAGCAAATGTTGGGGGTATTTTTTCCCGACCACGTGGCCTAATGGACAAGGCGTCTGACTTCGGATCAGAAGATTGAGGGTTCGAGTCCCTTCGTGGTTATTATGCTATCCTCAAATGAGGACTAAATGAGCACACTCTGTCTTGGTTTGATGTAGATGGGTATGTTGGGGTGTTCTTAGTTGTTGCAGAGTTCCTCAAGGCCGGTTAGCTCAGCTGGTCAGAGTGTGGTCCCAATCCCCATACTGGCCATTAAAGATTCAACAAAAAAGGATACAGAGTTTTAAAAAAAACAAGACTCTGAGTACTCTGACTTGTCCACATTAACTGTTTACAGTGGTGTCTTCTCTTATATCAAGAACAACGATGGAGTTTTTGTTACTTCTGAATCCACACTTTGTAGCAGGAGAACAATCAACAATTGACAGTATGGGCATTTTTCATGACCTCGTAGCCGATTGGACAAGGAGCCTGACTTCAGATCAGAAGATTGAGGGTTCGAGTCCCTCCATGGTTTTTTTGTTCTGCTTAAATAAGGGCAAATGAGCACAATCTATCTATCTTGTTCCAATGAAGGTTGGTATAGGGGGATCTGCTTAGTTTGCGAAGAGCAAGGCCTCCCCGTGGCCGGTTAGCTCAGCTGGTCAGAGCGTGGTGCTAATAACGCCAAGGTCATGGGTTCAATCCCCATACTGGCCAAGAAAGATTGGACAAAAAGAGGGAACAGGGAGTCTGAGTCTTCAGGAAATAAGAACTGCCCTTTCAGGGTTCTTTTCCATGATAATTCTAGCATTGACTGTTCCCAGTGTTGCCTTATCTTGTCACAAATACCATTTTAAAAGTCTTTGTTACTTTAAATTTGAAAGGATGTAGAAGGAGAAAAAGTAACAATTCAAGCTAGGAACACTTTTCATGACCACGTGGCCTAATGGACAAGGCGTCTGACTTCGGATCAGAAGATTGAGGGTTTGAGTCCCTTCGTGGTTGTTTTGTCATACAAAAACGTCAAGACCCTCTACCTTGTTTTGATGTAGGCACTGTATTTGTGTGTTCTTTGTTGGTGAAGAGCTGATGGCGCCCCATGGCTGGTTAGCTCAGCTGGTCAGAGCGTGGTGCAAATCACGCCAAGGTTATGGGTTCAATCCCCATACTGGCAACAATAAAATAGATAAAACAAAGTGACGCCTGACTTTAAGGATATTAGAACTGCTCCTTTCAGGTGTCTGTTCTCTGACATTTCCCACACCGAGAGTTCCAGGTGTTGCCTTATGTTACAAGGACCATCTTCTGGTCTTTGTAGCTTTTGAATCAACCTCATCTAGAAGGAGAAGAAGGAGTAATTCACACTGTGAATGTTTTCCATGACTACGTGGCCTAATGGACAAGGCGTCTGACTTCGGCTCAGAAGATTGAGGGTTCGAGTCCCTTCGTGGTTGTTTTGTTCTGCTTAAATGAGGGCAAGCAAGACCTCTCGATCCATCTTGTTCTGATGAAGCTACTTACGAGGTGATGTTTTTGGCTGGTGAGGAGCAGAACTGGCCCATGGCTGATTAACTCCTGTTTCCAAGAAACAAGAACTGCCTCTTTCACACTTCTGTACTCTGAACTTGTCCATATTGACCATTTACAGTGGTGCCTCATCTTGGAGTCTTTGTAACTACTGAATTCACGCCATGTAGAAGGAGAAGGAGCAACAATTGACACTGTGCATATTTTTCATGACCACGTGGCCTAATGGACAAGGCGTCTGACTGAAGATTGAGGGTTTGAGTCCCTACGTGGTTGTTTTGTTGTGCTTAACTGAGGACAGAACAACCACACTCTGTGCATCTTGTTCTGATGAAGGTATGTAAAGGAGGATGTCGTTATTCATTGAAGAGTATCAGTGGCTTGTGGACAGTTAGCTCAGCTGGTCAGAGTGTGGTGCTAATAACACCAATGTCATGGGTTCGATCCCCATACTGGTCAAGAATATTTGGACAAAAAAGGATCCAGCAGTTCCCAAGAAACTAGTACTGCCTCTTTCACACTTCTGTACTCTGAGTTGTCCACATTGACCATTTACAGTGGCGTCTTATTTTGAAGCATTTGTTAATTTTGAATCCACACCATGTAGCAGGAGTAGAAGGAAAAATCAACCCGATGAATGTTTTTCATGACCACGTGGCCTAATGGACAAGGCGTCTGACTTCGGATCAGAAGATTGAGGGTTCGAGTCCCTTCGTGGTTGTTTTGTCATACAAAAATGAGAAGACCCTGTACCTTGTTTTGATGTAGGCACTGTATTTGGGTGTGCTTTGTTGGTGAAGAGCTGATGGTACCCCACGGCCGGTTAGCTCAGCTGGTCAGAGCGTGGTGCTAATAACGCCAAGGTCATGGGTTCAATCCCCATACTGGCCAAGGAAAAAGTGAACAGGAGTAGAAATGGTCTGAGCTCCAGGAAATAAGGACTGCCCCTTTCAGGGAATAGTTCTGCAATATTTCCCACATTGACTGTTCTTAGTGGATGCTTATCTTGAAAAAAGGACTGTCATTGAGGCAATCTTACTTTTGAATTACCACCATGTTGGAGGTAAAGAGGGAACAATTTACACAATGGCAAGTTTTCATGACCACGTGGCCTAATGGACAAGGCGTCTGACTTCGGATCAGAAGATTGAGGGTTCGAGTCCCTTCGTGGTTGTTTTGCTATGCTGAAATGAGGAGAAAACAAGCACACTCTATATAGCTTGTTCTGATGAAGGTACATATATGGGGATGTTCGTGGTTGACGAAGACAGAGGCCTTCCCATGGCCGGTTAGCTCAGCTGGTCAGAGCGTGGTGCTAATAACGCCAAGGTCATGGGTTCAATCCCCATACTGGCCAAAAAAATTCAGACAAAAAATGAAGAAACAAAAGTTGCCGCTTCACATACGTCTGCATTGAGTTGGCTACATCGACAGTTGCCAGTGGTGCCTTATCTCTAACCAGGACCATGTTGGAGTCTTTGGCTGTTTTCCAAACCGCCTACTACATACTACAGTAGTAGGTAGTAGGCACTGCCTTCTATCTACTACTTCCACATGTAGTATGACTGTTTTGTTGGACCTGTGAAGTAGTATGCTACTCTGGATTTCAGAGAGTGGAGCTGATGGATTTTTTTCTAATGTTTCATTTCATCATAAGTAAACCATGAGTACATTTGGCATTTCAGTCATTAATTCACCACATCAATCAGTGGTGAAGTTACAGGAGCAATAAAAGTAGATAAGTTGAATTAGATGTCAATGAGATACAAAGGAAAATAAATAAATGAAATTAAGCATGTGAAGGAAGTTGTAATTTTTTTTGAGAATTGTTATGGTTTTTTCATTATTTTAGTGGTTTAAGGAACATTTTTAATTCATTTAGAAAAACAACAATACAGGGAGAGATTAGAGTCCCGATTTTATCACATTTGTAAAGGTATAAAATACAGCAAAATCGCCATATTTGATCTTTTTATCTTGCACCAAAAGTTATCGTGTATTGAAAATAAATCTGAAACCAACTGACTTTTTTTTTTTTACAGCTGGTGGAAAAACTGCGTCCTCATTACCCACGTAGGCTGTTAGTGTAAAATAAAAAGTGATAAATGATTTAGGGGCTTTTATGAATTTGGTAAAAGTAAACAGCTCTTTCATGATGAAGTGAGCAGATTTACCGTTGTTTCTTTCGTGTCACTTCACTTTTATCTCTGGGACCGTTTCACATTTTTGTTGTTGTGCTGTAGTTGAGCTGATTTATTCCAGTAGGTGTCAGTAATTCACCTCAACCTGAGCGCCCCCAAACTGACAAACGGCATTAGCGCCGTGCATTGTGGGAAACAGTACGCCAGGTAGACTGGTCCGTTGCATACTGAGAAATTTTCTCCGATCAGTAGGTCATCCAGGAACTTGTAGTATAC
Organism: Thalassoma bifasciatum; assembly: GCA_008086565.1. Taxonomy (NCBI): domain Eukaryota; kingdom Metazoa; phylum Chordata; class Actinopteri; order Labriformes; family Labridae; genus Thalassoma; species Thalassoma bifasciatum. Next base: position 158,041 of record RPOG01001016.1, read on the forward strand.
TACAGATCTCGCAAGTTTTCGCATACTGCCTACTACATACTGAATTTCAGCCGAAGTAGTAGGCACCGCTCGTGTAGTAGGCGGTTTGGAAAACAGCCTGTGTTTCTTCTAAATCTACACCATGTAGAGAGAAAAAAAGCAACATTTGACACTGTGCACCATCTCCATCGGCACATCATTTTTTTATTGAGTCCCAGCCCTAGTTTAGATATGATGTAAGTGTGTGATAAAAGAAGAGGTGTGTACATACAGTATGAAACGTGAAGGTTTGTTATTCAGGTAAGGCTGGGAGGTGACCTAATCATCACCTTTATTTCGAAGTTAGGTTTTCCTTCTGAATTTTTTTTCACTGTTTTGTAGAAAAAAATCATTTATTTTAGCATCAGAGCTCTGTTGGTAAATGCCTGATTGTCCATTCTGGAATGAAACAGCTAACAGTCTCTGTTAAAGGCTGTTTAAAGCTCTGGAGAGCATCTGTTAACTCCACTGTTCTTAACATGTTTTCTGTGAGGAAATACCCGACGTCCACACAGCGAAGTCAAGTCACCCCCATCTGGGTTTGTTAAATCTCTCCATTTCCCCTGGAGACGTTCTGATCATCCCTGATTACACGTGGCAGCCTCTGACCTGCACCAAAGACCCCGTCCTGACATGGAGAATTGACGTTTATCGATGCAGAAACCTTCGTTGACTCGACGTACGAGGTAGCGCGCTCTCCGCAGCTGGATAACAGTTTTAATCTCATCTCCGAGCTCAATCTGAAGTTCATTTTAGGCTAAGAATGAATAATGATCATATTGAGGTACGAGTTTTTGATTCGCTCTGATGCTGCATGTAATTCCAGATTTAGTCGTGGGTCTGTGGAAACTGGAGCTGCCTCTTTGATTGAGTGAATCACCTGCTGTGGAAATTATAAACACTGAACAGGAATTTACATTAGGCATGGAGTGGAAAAGTGCACTGTGCTGATGGCTCCGTCTGAAGCATGGAGTAATAAAATCTCTTTTGTATACAAGACATATTTCATCAAGGTATCTGCACTTCTTCACTCTTTAAAGCCGTTTCATCAATCTTCAAAAAGAGCAGAGAGAGGGCAAGTGTGGTGATTTCAAAACATTTTAGCAGTGAGGAAACAGAGGAACCTTTCCGGAGTGAAAATAGTTGCCCTTAAATCTCATTTTGCTCTTAATGGAAAGCTGTCATGCTGCGCAGGAAATCGCTCAGACAAGTTGAAACAGCTTCAGTTGAGCCGTGAGTGATTGTAGTCAAAAGTCAACTACAATGAGGCACCGAGGAGAACGGAGGCAGTGGGACAGAGGGTTAGAGTTACCTGTTTCTGCTGCGTAGTCATAGAGGTCTGACAAAAACCGCTCTCTGAAGCCAAAGTGACTTAGCATGTTAAAACACTTTAAAAAAAAGCAGAATCATCACTTCTTCTTCAACCATGGGAGCATCAGTTAAGTAGAAAAGTGGGACTATTGAGTACAAGTCAAGCTCTGGTTTTCTGAACAACCCTGCAGCACAAAATGAGAACTTCCTCCGGTATTAGTTTGACACTGAAGTCCTGACCATGTGTACCATTCAGAGCCTTCACCCACCCACTCCCACCCCCCCTCTGTGTCTCAACACATCGCCGCTCACAGCACCAGGGGGAATTCCTGGTTTATTTTGCTGGTTGAGTTAGCCTGAACAAATCTGCTCCTAAAAAAGCCCCCGGAGCTCACGGAGCAAAAGTGTTGCAAGGTTTGCGGTGAAGTGAGTGTTGGTTTTCCTCCTCGGCGGTTATCAGAGATTCTTACGCTGATTATGTGGGATCTCTAGAAAAACAAAAACAAGCAGTGTTTGACAAGGGCTTTTGTACACGTCTAATTTATTTTTTAGCACAACCGTTCATGCGCGGCAAAGATAACAAAACTTTAAAAAAATACATATCTGAATATCTGCAACTCTACACTTTACAACCTCTGTTTGTCCCTTCATTTATTCAGAAATTCAGTCTCCAATATGACATTTTTTTGGCAAAGGAAATTCTTCATCTGACTTTATTTCTTCTCCCTTATGTCTCTTACTTCTCTTAATGCAATAAAGATGAATCACATTATCTTTTCCCTTGATGCAGACCTTTATTACAGGTCAGTTAGGTTTGCAGTGAACATACTGATAGAGTAGTAGCAGAAATTCTTCCCTGAGAAGTTCTGTTGCTTTATAACCCAGCTGATTTTAACTATTTTAACTATTTGAGTCTAAAAAGTGAGAACATTTGTGTCAGTTTCAGGGAGATGGACCAAAAACATCCCTCAATTAAACCAAGCCAATGCAGTTTACATCCTATTTTCATTATTTTTATGACACTTAGTGCTTGGTGATTTAACAGCATTCAACAGAACTCAGAGCTTAAAGGTAGGGTCTGCAGGATTTTCCCAAAAACTAAAATGTCAACTTTTACAGGAATGATCCTGCTCAATCATCATCTCTTGGCCTCTATACATGTGTGTCAGTGTCTGTGTGTGTCTGACCCTTTCATCTGCCTGTATATCGATGTTTTGGTTGACTTGGGACCAGCCAATCACAGCATGCCCAGTGCACAAGTGACTTTGCATCTTGATGATAGTGAGAGTAGGAGAAGCTATCCCAAGTGGCTACAGTAGCAACAGTTACATGGGAAAAGAATGATAAAATATTTGCAGTATGCCTCATTAAGCTGCAGGAAGTCAGCTGTACTTGTACTGTTAAGACTTTTCCTGTGTCTGCGCAGATGGCCTAGTGGATATGGCAGCGCACCATGAGGTTCGCCCTCGAGCGGGTGGCCCGGGTTTGATTCCCGCCTGTGGCCTGTTTCCCGCATGTCATTCCCCCTTTCCTGCTCTATCCACTGTCCTCCTCTATCTAATTAAAGGCAGAAAAGCCCAAAAAATATCTTTAAAAAGAATTTTCCTGTGTCTTTCTGATTGCTTATTGTTGATCCATGTTTTGTGTTGTATTCCTTCTTTAAGTGCATGTTTTCACTTTTATTCCCATTAAAGTCTGTAGTGTTTCCATTTTTCTTTCTTTCTACACGTTTTGTTCCATTTTCATCCAAGCAGCAACCCCTGGTCTGAAAACATGAGGCAATGCACAAGAGCTAAAATCTGCAATTCATCGAGTGTCCACTAGAGGCTGGCTCCTGAAGTACCAGAAACCACATACACACTAAGCCAAAAAGAAAAACAATTCTCACAGCAGTAATAGACATGTTTATAATATGGTACAAAAAGACTTCAGTCGGATCAACTAATTTCTCTAACAGCACACTCTGTAGAGGTGATTTTTTTTCTCACTCTGCAGTTTAAAAGATATAAAGACAGTAAGTTTGCCCAATCAGAGGCAAAGCACACCTGATTGACAGGTGGACACTCTGCACCTGTTAGTGAAGAGGATCAAAGCCTACTCCATTAACATCACACTGCAAAAACTGAAATCTAAGCAAGTCATTTTTGTCTTATTTTTAGTAAAATTGTTTTAGCATTCTTGATACGAGCTACATTCAACTGATAAGTCCAGGAAAATGTCTTATTTCCAGTTATTTAAAAAAATAAATTAAGTCTAAATTGCTAATAACAAGTCAAAAAATCTGCCAGGAATAAGAAAAAAGTGCCATATTAAGACATCTGTCTAATTTCAAGAAAAAATTTTCTTACCCCATTGGCAAATTTTTTTCGGGGACAGGTGCTCGAGATGGGGTGAGCGGGTGGGGGAAGTAGTGTTGGTCACGTAGATGCGTTTGATGAGGTTTATCTTTTCTTTGAATTAAATCTTATAACAGGGGCAGCAACAGGCGGCAAGGCTTTGTGAAAAGGGGGCAGCTTCCACCCTCTGCCCCCCCCCAGTAGATCCGCCCCTGGTTGCATACAAGAGTTAGAGCAGCTTAGTAGAAAAAAAAAAAGAGAATGACGATATTACCCATCAGCATGATGAAGCATGAACTGACAATAAACCAAAAAATGAAAAATGTGTCTATTTGCTGCTGATATAAAAACTATCATCAGATTGCTGTGTTGTTCAGTATTACTGTTGACATTGAATCACTACAAGACCTTACTGGCCTTTGAATTTGGAATATCAGTCTGCTAACATTTTCCCATTCTATCTCTGTCAGAAATATTTGATTATTTAAATTAAAAAAACGTGTGTTGATTCTGGTAAGATTGAGGGTTTAAAGCCATGGTGATGTCTCAGTCTAAGCACCATCAGCAGCAGCAGGGTGTTTCTCAGCAGCACCAAGTAGCCCAGACGTTTAAATCCTCTCCTGCTGTCACTTTAAGTGCACTTGAGGCCTCATTCATTGCCGAGCACTTGTAAACGTTCCCGTTTCTAAAAGAAGGAGGAAAAAAAGGAGTGTATCTATTGAGGAAGTTAAGTGTAGTTTTCCATTTATCAGTGGCTGCTGAGCAGAGCGGCAGATAGACTCAGAACTGACTGAGCCCTGACTTTCTCTGAAAATGTTAGATCCCACAGTCAGAGATGTAGTTTATGACTGATATAAAAACTATTTCAACCAACTCATGCTTTTAGCTTCTTATCTAACAAACCAGCAGCCACAACAAAGTGGGCTTAAAAAGGTTATAAAAATCATGTTCTTACAAGATCTTTTTCTTAATAATTAGCTCTTTACCATTGAATTCATTGTCTGAATAGTGGTTATTATGATTTCATGTGAAATCTACAGCTGCACAGAGAGGTAGAGTGCTAAATAGTTCATGCCTTCACTAATCATTTTTCATTAAATTACTGTTGAGTATAAAGTCGTCTGAGCTCAGGAAAAAAAATCACACATTTATCCTTGAACTCTTTCATGAATAAAACATTGTATGACTCATTATCCAAATACATTATACTCTGATGTCAGTTTATATTTTTCAAATGTGACCACACTTTTTTTTGCTGCAGCAGAAGCTTGACACGCACACACACACACACACACACACACACACACACACACACCAGTCCCCCACAACTTAGACAGACAGAACTTCTTCTTCTCCTCCAATTGTAACAACCTGAGGTCATAATATTGCTGTTATCTCACCGCAGTCACTCTATTAGGAGCCAGAGTCTTTTTTTTTGTTTTTTTTAAACCAATAAGCTGTTATGATAAATCAGCTTGGTTGGCTCACTTAAGAGCAGAATCTTCTGTTGGTCAGAAACAGACACTTGTAGTTAAATCAGTCCAGAGTTTAAGTTTGTTTTGTTCCTCTCCACTCTGCTCATCCAGCACAGATTGCTTCACGTGTCAACACAGATTTCAACCCTGACTCTTAATCCTTATTGAATTAACATAACAATAACTAGCTATTAAATTATGTGGCATAAATTTTGATTTTTCTTATTATGACCTTAATGCCATGTCATAATGTGGAGACAGGTTTTTTCTGACCTACAACTCAGCTGCTTACAAGGAGGTCAAGGAGCTATTCTCTCTACACCTTCAGGACGCTTAAATAAATGTTTATACACATTTGTAAACCTCTGATGCATGAAATATAAAAGCATGTGTCAAGATTTTTTCCTTAAGTGTTTTTTATTTTCTTAAGGCATGAAAAAAAGGGTTCAATTTTTGTCTTCAAATATTCAAATTGTTCATAAAACTACAGACATGGCCACTCCAGTGGGCGCCACACATCTGAGCATTCAACATTAAACTATATGAACCTCAATGAAAACTCAATTAAACTGTGTTTTTTGGTAATTTATCACAGCGTATTAGAGCCACTAATTTTTATTTCATTAAGTCAGAAAATTTGCAAGTTTAAAAGTGGCAAATTTGCAAATTGTATTAGATTACTATCACCTCGTGTTTCACTGCATCATGGACTGACTCAACAGGTTATACTTTCCACTTGGACTCAACAATAAGGAGATGCTACTGGTTTTAGCTCAGAGTCATTGCATTATTAAACATTTAGACACACGACAGCCATGTTAATGTCTCTGCAGCTCTCAAGCATGAAAGTACATATGCAACATAAAAATATCCTGGGCTGGGGCGCAGATGGCCTTGTGGATATGGCCGCGCATCATGAGATTTGCCCTCGAGCAGGTGGCCCGGGTTCAAATTGGACCTGTGGCCTGTTTCCCACATGTCACTCCCCACTTTCTCCCCTTTCCAACTCTATCCACTGTCTACTCTCCTCTATCCAAAACAGGTACAAAGGCCAAAAAAAATAACTTAAAAAAAAAAAAATATATATATAGATATATATAGATATAGATATAGATATATCTTGGGCTTTCAACTATGTAAATACATAAATTAGCAAGTTTCTCAACTTGCAAATTTAAAATAATGTGACACACTTGCAACCTTTTAAATGCACAACTTTATGACTCTCTATAAAAACATTATTTAAGTCACCCTAATATGCTATTGAAGTAATTCAATTAATAATTATTTCTCAGAATTTAGCACAATTTCACACATTTTACCTTTGTGTTGCAAACATACTTGGTGTTACATTATGTCCCCTTCAGTCGTCACATGGTTAACCATAATTTCCTGCTTATTTGAACCAAAATGATTAGGAATAATAAAATGATACTAGTACTCTGATGTTTCTGGATACCATCATATTTATTTTTACCTCTAGGGTTCTTCTGGAGTTGAAGGATTAACAGGTTATGTGGTGTTCATCATGAAGTCAGAGAAAATTGACTTGCAGTTACAATAATTGACCACTGAATGAAGCTCAATGGAGAGGAGCAGCAGAGAGCACAGTTCACAACTCAACTCAGCTCAACACAAATTCACTTATAAAGCACTTCAAAAACAACCACAGCTGAAACAAAGTGCTCTACATATATGGACAAAACATTAAAACAATGATAAAAAAAAACAGATAAAAACACTTACGTTACTGTTTCATTGTTCCTGATAACAATTTAAGAACAATGAAAACAACAACTACAAACAAACCATAATACACTAAAACAGAGCAGAGTCTCATGCTGGGTTAAAAGCCAAGGAATAAAAGTGGGTTTTTGTGTCAGCAGTTCAACCACAGAGACCATTAACTTTAGGGAACATGGCTTTCATCACTTTCAAATATTGCTTGTAAATAGTGTTAAAGGAAGACAAAAAAGAACTTCTAAACACCAACTCAGTGGGTGCTGCTTTTTCTGTAAATTAGATCCTTAATTTGACTGGTGGTGTGTTCATAACAGCTGGTTTGTATAGTCCAACCCTCTGGTACACAGTGGTGACTGCAGTGTTCAACTATTTCAAAGTCATTTTCTGTCAAATGCAGTTGTCTCTATGATGGAACTGCAAATCAGATCAGCCTGTAGCAAGATATTTTTTTTCTCTAAGTGTTTTGCATTTTCTTTAAACTAACTATAACTATCTATTTGATTTTTTTCAGAAAGTTACAGACAAGCATCAAAGGGTTAAAAAGCTTATCAGCTATATAATATACAAGGTTAAATTATGTCAAACATTTCTACAAAGCATAAAAACAAAAACATAAAATTGGAATTACATAAACATAAAAAACAGAATTGTTTCAATAATTTTTACATGAAGTCCATACTGTTTGATGTTGAATGCTCAGGCACATGTAGTTAATAAAGTAGAGTTTTTCTTCTGCCCTAAGAAGAACAAAAACAATAGAGGAAAAAAATGTTTGTCCCAGACTTTCATATTTCTTGCATCAGAGGGTCCAAATCAACAGGTTACCTACCCCGTGTGATGAAATAACCATGGAAACCAGCAGAAGCAGATTTAGGGAAACAGGTGGCACTTTTTCAGGTTTGGAAATGGAGACACAAACACTCAAGACAACTTTGAAGATCAATAAATCAATACAATTTAGAATACAATTTAGCAAATAATGAATAGAGACACTTGGAACAATTCTTCAATCTAGTTCATTCTTCTTTAGTTTAGCCCTGATCAGATTTAAACATTGTTTCAGAATCTGAACTGTCATGCTTTTTATCGTGTAACAGACATTGTGTTTATTTCTTAAAGGTAGAGTATGTAGAATTTTCATTAAAATTAAAAATTGATATTTTACAGGAATGGTCCTCCTCAATTGTCGTCTCTGGGCCTCTGTACTCGTGTGTCAGTGTCTGTGTGTGCCTCACCATCTTGTAGACCCCCTCCTCGCCTGTTTTGTTAATGTTTTGGTTGAGCTCGGGACGTTTCTGGGCGGAGAGCAGGAGTTTTTATGGGTGATGACCAGCCAATCTCAGCGCGACAAGTGTGCATGTGACTTTGTGTGTTGCCAAAGCGGCTACGATAGCAACTGTAACACAGAGAAAGAATGATTCTATATCCGCAGTGTGTCTCATTTACCTGCAGGAAGTCAGGTGTACGGCTCTTGGATTTTCTCACCAGATGCTGCAGGTGCTGGCAAGGCTGTTTTTTTTTTTACCGTCTTTGGTGTGTTTACAAAGGTACAACTGTTAACCATGCTATTAGCTACGGTGGGGGGCAGTGAGCATGTGCAGCTTCTGACACTGAGCCACAGAGGAGGGGACGAGTCTGGATGCTGTTTGTAAACAGGAAAATGAAACCTATTGAAAATTCCTGCATACTTCACCTTTAAAAGGCCCAAGATTATTTATTTTTTATTTTTGGGATGACTTTTACCCCCCTGTGGACGGAGTGTGACCTCCTGCTTAGGTGCAAGAATCCAACTGTTTCTATTATAGTCATAGACATTACTAACTGTGAATATTATCTGAAGAGAAAATAAAGGTTGTTTCATTATATAGGAAATGATTAGGAATTCAAAATTACAATATCACAGCATCACAATTAGTTTTCATGTGTTTTAGGTAAAAACCCATCTCAGGAGTTTTATTCATCACACAGTGAGGTATTTGAGTGCAGATAGGAGTAACAGGAGGGGAGGGGCGTCAGTGTGGGGGGGTGCAGAGGCAGCATGTGGTACCTTACTTCACTGAGGAAACACATGGGTTTAGGTCTGTTAAACGTCAACATGAGTAAGGCATGTATCACTTTGTTTCCATGATTTCTACACAATTAAATCATTAAGTGTCATTAAGGGACTTGTGTAATAGCCCCTCTGGTGCTGGTGGAGGGCTGCAGAGAAATCCAGCTCAGTCTGCACTGGACTGGAAATATCAGACAACACTATACTTTACTTGTTAATCCACAGGTTATGACAACATAATAATTCTATATGCAGCTGCATTAAAGCCCCGAAACGACTTCCAAAACCTAGCGAGAAGCTGAACTCTGTAAAATCACTGGGGAAGTATGAAGTTTTACTGTAAATGTTGTGACGGCGGGAAGAAAAAAAAAAAGGAGGAAAAAGAGGTTTAATGTTCTGCATCCACTTTGGCAAAAGACTTAAGCAGCGCTGCAGAGCCAGGTCAACATTCTGGAAAATGAAAGAGTCATTATGAGTGGAAACACTTGTATTTAGATCATTACTTCACACAGTAATTATTACATACTGAGTGTAATGAGTCATTGCAAGAAGATTAGTTTGTTAATCTCCAGGAAACAAAGGGCCCGGAGGACACCGAGCGTGCAGGAAAACATCCAGGATTATCAAATAATGTGACTTGCGTGCAAGTGTAAACACAGAGTAACTGATTCTGTTTTTTCGACCAGGAGAAGGTCGAGCTGTGACGGTGCCAGAGCTGTGCAGGAAATTCATTTTGGAGGAAGTATAAGCTATGTCCCATCTTAGCTCATTCTGACATTAAAGAGGCTAACTGGATCCATTAAAAGCTGAGCAGCACTTTAAAGTGTGATGCCTCAAAGTTGAGTAAAAACTCCAACTCATGAAACAAATGTGACCACCGCAGCAGTCTACATGTCCATGCAAATAGCTTGTGTACTCGCTGCTTGGGTAACAAATTGCCATATCATGTGTTACAATTACCCCCTCAGTTTGGCCAGCCAATACATCTTCCCAATGAAATGGGTTGAAAGCTATGAATTATGGCCATATTTCAGTCTAAAAGAAACAAACCACTAATTGCGAAGTGGCCTCTCGGTAATTTCGACAGAGAGCCCAGAAAGGCACTCCAGCATTGGGGAAATCATTTACTGCTGCTGCTGCTGCTTTATTTTGGTTTCAAATAACAGACACTACTAATTTGGTGTGGGCTTGACCCCTGCGCCCCCCCCTCACTCCGGCCCCCACCCCGCCCTCTTTCGCCCCCTCATGCCCTGTGGGGAAAAGTCCAATCAGTCCACATCTCCACCAACTTCCCCCCCCCTCCCTCCTTCTCCTTCAGTTGACTCTCTCTGCTACTAGTGAGCCGAGGACCGCCTCTCTGAAATGTTTCTGCTAATTCCCATTTCCTTTATAATCACAAGCTTTCATGTGAGTGGCCGACCGGGGCCGGCTGAAGGGGGGGCGGTAATTACTCTGGGGTCCCGGGCATTAACCCGACCAGGTGTCACTGGATGGCCTGTTTACCTCAGTGATTAATGAATGGACTGCTAGTCTCTCGCTCCCCCACCCACTGCTCTTTTATTCAGCGCAGAGCGTGCCACTGAATCAATTTGCTGAGCAGTGACAGGTCTGATCCACATCAGGCCTCTGAGGCCATCCGGTCCACCACAGCCCGTCTCTTCTTAGAGGGGGCCGGCTCATCTGTTAGCGGCACTAAGCTCATTAGGACAGAGTTTTAATGAATGGCAGCGTGGGCAGCGTGTGCCCTGAGACAACATTTACAGACTGGAGTTTATTGAAGAGTGATAAAGAAAAATCTTTGTATTATTAAGCCTCAAACCATGGAAACAAAGAAAAAGAGATGACGTGTGAATTTAAAGTCACCTAAACTTGTGATTTTCAAAGGTAAGGTGAACGATTGGGAAGGAGAGGAAAGAAACTCCAAAGGCTTAAATCAAATCCTCCCCTCCAAAATAAAATCACTCTTTTACAGACTGATTATAAAGAGAAAGACAAGAGAAAAGTAAAGGAAGCAATTAAAAGAACTGAAACAAAAGAAAAGGAATAATAGTAAAAGTGTGAGACTAATGCTGTGTGATATGGACAAAATTTTATATCTTGATATATGTAATTTTATATCATGATAACAATATATATCACAAAGTTGTAGTTTTTTTTCATACAATTGCATGAAATGAATGACAATTTTTTTCCTTATCTTCTCTCCATTTATTGAATGAAAGAATTGAGTATAAAGGAAAAAACATATGAGGTCCTTTGTTATTATCAGTGAAATCTCTCAGTAAATCTACAGCTCTGGAAAACATTAAGAGACCACTGCAAATTTTCAGAAATCAGCATCTCTACATATTTGAAAATTTTACTCAAACAAATACCTATGAATAGCAAAATCAGAGAAACTGACTTTTTTTTCTTCTCCATACTCAGTTTGGTTTCTCCAGGATAACCCTTCAGATACCAGAATACCAAGAAGTTTTGTGCAATGGACTTGTTGGACTTTGATTTGTTTGATGTCAATGTTCTTGATTAGCAGTTTTGAGTCCAATCTTGGTAAAGTTTAATTTTGTTTCTAGACCAGTGATTCCCAACCTTTTCCAACTCAGGGCCCACTTTTAAGTCTCAAAAATGTTGGGGCCCACCTTTGACCCAATAAGTACAGAGGATATTTTTATTTTTTTATTGAACCTTTATTTTACCAGGAGTTTTCCCATTGAGATATATAAAAAAAAATCTCTTTTACAAGGGAGTCCTGGCCAAGACAGCAGCACATGTTTCATAGTCAGCCATACAGTCAGTCACATAAAAACAATAACAAGAATTAAGTCAATAAAATGATAATAAAACAATTACTTTGTTTATATAAAATGCCTTGTTATTCGTAACAATGACCTGAAATGTAACAGCAACCCAAAATGTGATTACAAAAAATGTAATAAACCTAAAATGTTATAACTTTTCAATAATATAACAGATGCTGAGCCCAAAACATAATAACTTTTTCCCCAAAATGTAACTACTTGTTACAATTCATTGTTAAGTTTCAGGTCATCTTACCTATTTGGCTGTAACACGCCTTCTTAAAGGACTATTTTTTTTAATATATGAATATCTGAACATTGTTAATTTCCTTTAAACATGGCTGAGTTTTAACATTATTAACATTATTCTGTTTATTTGTATCTTGTATTTACACTTCACTTGGACCAGACTTTTTAGGTGGAATTTGGCGGCCCATTCACAATACTTTCACGGCCCACCGGGGGGCCGCGACCCACAGGTTGGGAACGGCTGTTCTAGACTATAGTTTGATTCGGTCGCATATTTGCATCATCAGAAACTTAGATGGACAGAGAAGACTCCGTCAGCACAGCAAAATCATTAATAGAAATTAAAAACAGAAGGGGCCCAAGAATCAACCCTTGAGGCACATCATAGTGTAGTTTAACTTTCTTAGAAACCTGACAATATCTACAGACATATTGTTCTCTGCTGTTACTGTAATCATTAAACCATCTGGTTATGACATCTTGAAGGTCATACTGGTGGAGTTTAGGCAGAAGGATATTGTGGGCTACTGTGTCAGATGATTTAGAGACATTAAAGAACATGCCAAACATATTTTCATGTAGTGCTAAAGAAATTGTATCTATAAGTGGCGAAACTAAAATATGTTGATTCATGTGAAAGCCATATTGGTGTTTGTACAGAGAATTTTAATCATTCTATTGCAATACAATAAACTGTATTGTCCCTGTGGTGTTTAATGACTCTTGTATATGTTATTTTTTCCATACTCATTCATTCATCTCATTCATCTCATTCATCTGTGTGTTAAAGGTCATAAAAGAGTTCAGTCTCAGGATCCCGAGCTGAGCCGGTAATAAGCCTCTACCTGGCTTGCATTAAAAGATTAACTTTTCATCGTTTCCTTTTATTCTCCCGTCCACACAAAAGCCCGGGCCAGACCTCACCTGGTGACTCTGTTGAAACTGTAAATATGTTTTACCATCTCACAGGCTGCAGCAAAGCTGTTATCCACGCTGCGATGAAAAGGGGTGTGAAAGCAGAACCGTGTCGTCCGCTCACGTCTGTCAGAGAGGATATGGAAGGAGAGGAGCGCGCAGGCTTTGTGTACACAGGTGATTACCTAATCAGCATGTCCTCTTTAAGAGGGGGCCAATGAGGGTTCACGTCACTCAGCCGCCACAACTGAGCCTCCCAAAGTCAAATACAGCCTCATTGCTATGATACTGACACCATAACACAAGAGAGGGAGGAGAGCAGACACAAAGAGACTTTATTTCCAACTGAAGTGCATCTTTCTTCTCGGGGTGGAGGCAATAAACTCTCTGTCATTAATAATGAAGCTGCAAAATGAAATGTTTTACACCCCCGAGCGAAAACATCTCTGTGTAATCACCGTCCAGGAATCTGGTCCCTGGCTTTGAATAAAGAGGAGCTGTCATGGATCTGAGTGGACAAAAGACTCACATGTGGCCTCTGGAAAAGTGCATAAGAAAAAATAACTTGAAAAACTTGACATACTTCCATTCTTTCAGCAAACAAAACAAATAAGAAACATAGTTATTACTTCAGACATGTCTTTCTGAGACACTTAGTATCCTCAGCTAAAATCCAGAGTCAATAGAAAAATAGTTCCTTTTGCTGACTAATTTTTGTGCCAAAGATTTTGTGAATATGATGGATCTAAACTTTTCAGGCAGCAGTGGTTTTCTGTTTTCCTCACAGAAAAAATGGTAACAAAGGGAGTGTAGTTATGGATACCTCAGTTTCAGGATAAGCTGGTTAAACACTTGGGTCAGAAACATTAATTTTGCTCTCAGTACTGTGTACAAGGGTTGAATTTCTTTCTAACTCACCAGTTTAGAACAGTGGTTCTCAGTTTTTTCGAACTCAACGCCCACTATTAAGTCTCAAAAATGTTTACTGTCTTATCGGAGCCTATTTTTTTATGTACTTTTTGGAGGGGCATTTTTTAATATCTTTTTGGAAATAATTGAGTTTTAACATTTAAAACATTATTTGGTATATTTCTTTATCTTTTATCACCCACCCCCAAGAAAAAAAAAAATAAAAACATACTTTTTTTTTTTTTGCCATCCCACTTACAATACTTTCAAGGCCCACCAGGGGACCACGACCCACAGGTTGGGAATCACTGGTTTAAAAGATACTAAGATTATGATTTTGTCCAATCAGAGGCTCAACTCAGCTCATGTGACACACAGGCGTCCTATAGATATTAGAGAGGAAGCTGCATTAGGAACAGAGAGGTGACATAGCAGAGACTACATCCACGTTTATTCAGTCTTTAAGTTAAGTCCATGTGCCCAAATATGAAGACGGAGCAGCTCACCAATCAAAAGTCTCGAACTATGACAGTGGGAAAAAATGAGTTAGCATGTTTGAGAGGGGAAAAGATAATCTGTGGGCGCAAAAATTCTGTCTCTGACTGAGCTTTGGCTGGAGCTACATTTTCTCATGGACTTGTGAGTTTTATATTCACTGAATTTCTGCAATATCCAGCAATGTAACGAGCACAGCAGCATATTTTATTCACATGTTAGGTACAAAACAGATTATGACTGTGTATTTGAGTAAGCATATGTTGAAAACACTGCTCCTAGATACAATACATTATCTGCTTGTTTGTGCTAGTGATTTGATATGGTAGTGATTTGATTTGTCAGTGAAATTTGTTATGGGAGCCAAATTAAGAAAAAAACACTTACTTTTGGTATCAGAGTTAAAAAGTTTTATTGGTTTTCTCAAACCATTACTTTGGTTTAAACATACTCACTAGGTTTAAAACAATAAGTTAAAGTAGCTGTGAGGACTTTTTGGAAAATCTAGCATTAGCATGAGCAACAAAGACTCTGCTCCCCACTGTTGTGCGAGTTTGTTTATGAAAATTGAATGGACGGCAGATCTGCCTTTTAACTCTACTTTTCTTTGTTCGAGACAACTTTTTACCAGATACGTCGCAACAAGGTAATGTGCTTTTGAATAGTAACAAAGAGCTACTGTTTGAAACGTGACAAAAAGCAAACTTTGTAAACTCAGTTTGTACTGTAGTTCAGTGGCCAGCTGCAGCACTACTCTAAGCCTGGTGCTCTATGACATGTCTGTACCATGTAATGTAAGTGAATCCTGGTTATGTCCTACCAGTGCTCATCTACCAACTCCAACCTAACCAGTTTGGTCCAGTCCAACCTGACCAGGAAGCTGGGAAATAGCATTTAGAAATAGCCTATCATTGAACTTTAAATCTCATTTTAAATAGGGAATTTTGATGAGGCACACATCTGTAATCTAAGTTTTGGATTTTGTTAAGTTATTGATAGTCATAGAGTTATCAGAGAAAGTATTTTTTTTAAATCTATCATTATTGCATTACCCCAAATATTGTTTGAAATATTATATTGTTTACCTGCATGTTATTAGTCAGTCCTCTGACTAATAATGCATGCTGAATCAAAGACTGTACTGTTGTCGTTTGGTTGGGAAATAAAAGATAAAAGACAAAAGAACTGTTGCCCAAATTTTTACCCGCCGCCCATGAGACAGGAGCTGCAACACAAAATTAGAGTTACACATGTATAAATGAGACTGTTTCAAGATCACCTAGAAAGTCTCTTTAAGTGAGGGAGTATCATTGCATGTATCTATGCTATCTTTGTTATTATGTATCAAAGTTATGAGGTCTTACTTTAAAAAAAAAAAAAAAAAAATCACTTTTATCTCCGTGGTATAAAAATCAATATAAGTATGAAATATATAACTTTTTTTTTTATCCCAAAACTTTAACCAGAAAACTATGTTGTTTTTTGTTACAGAGTTAAAGTTCAAAGCAGTGAGTTGGGCCTGTCTATTTATCCAAGTTATCACTTCTCACTTCAAACCTTATGAGACACATTCAAGTGAGTCAGTGAGACGTGATAATAAAATGATCCTGTTTGCCTTGATGGCTGCGTGTCACGGCAGAGCACATTCCTACTTATGTATTCAGACTCAACTAGCGTGCCATGACATCAGCTAAGAGTGAACATTAAGACAGGCCATTAACCAAGCTGATGAGTTACAAACTGCTGCTGCTATTATCCCCCAGCTCTTAATGGATTGCATTTTGATTGTGTCAGCCAACACTCCAGCGACCTTTTTACATGACGGCTGAAGTTTTGCTGTGCACTTCCAGCAGCTGTTTTCTACCCACTGTCAAAACAACACGGTTGACTCTGTTCAGATGGAGAAGAGGCGGTGGGGGTTAAATTGTTGTGACTACCACAGGTGGGGACGTGGGGAAGGAAGGAGAGGCGTGACATGCGGAGCTGTCACTCAGGAATGCTGCAGAATAGAAGAAGGTTTCTGTGTTCACAGCACAGGTGTACTGGACGCTCAGATGGATTAATACAGTGTTAATGAAACAAAAACATGTCAGAATTACCCAGCATGCCTTATACTGTTTTAACACCTGTGGTTTTCTCTGCTATTTGCACTTGTATGTCAGTTTACGCTGTGTTTCACATAACGAGGGCAGGCCAGAGGAATTAAGCTATCAAAACATCTGTGTGAAATATTACATTTGGTTCCTGATGGCTGCAAAGAGCAGAATGAGGATCACAAAGGGATCAGAGCGCTGATTAGTATGGAAGACAAAACATATTGTTTCAGAGAAAGTCTCTGCAAATGATCTGTGTGTGGTCCAAAGCTTTTCTTGTTTTATAAACTGTGGTGTGGTTTATGTATTCCATACTGAACAGTGCTGAGGTGAACAATGTGAAGTCCTACAGAAGGAAAGAGAGCGTGAAGAGCCTGGATTGTATTTGACTCAATGAAGGCTCATGAAACACATGGATATGGGTTTTTTTTTTTTGCATTCACAGTTTTTTAGATTCAAAAAAGCTGTGTGTCTGTCCCGATCTCTCTCCCTTTCTTCTGTAGAAGTTGAGTTTTTCTCCACATCAGTCTGTTTCTGTCACATCAGGGCTTTGGTGACTCTCCTCTTTGCCACTTTGACAATTCCTGACTTGGCAAAGTCATAAACTCCTGTAGTTAAGTTGTTGTTCTCAGCTCTTTAGAGGTTCACATCTCTCTCTCTCTGTTTTCTTTCCAGAGTCCAGTTTAAAACCTTTGTCTTCCTACAATTAACACACTAACAGACTTGTTCTGGACTTTGTGGCTCTCCTCTCTCTCTCTTTAAATTTCTTGTTGATCCTTCCCTCTCAACTTCCTTACTCTTGGAAACAATGAGTGATGTGCTGTGATAACTTTGTATACCCCACTTCCACTGGTGTAGTCCAGGGTATATACGGCATATACCTACTTCTTATTCAGTCAGCATTGCGTATATGCACTTCTTAATTCCCCATGATACGCCCAAACCCGATAATAATATCAATCACAATAGACACATAATCAATATCAATGGGAAATACGACTGTAAAACTGTGATAATTTTTTTTCTGCTGTAGAAAATGAAAAAATACACATCAGAATGTCTCAGAACACTACGAATCTACCAAAGAAAATTCTGTTTTAAATGTAACGGATGGATCAGGAGTCATGATTGTGAATATAAGCTGCAGGGAAGGAGACAGTTGCTGATGGGCGATCAGCATTAACTAAAGCTGGAGAGCGAGTGGCGCAATGTATGGTCATAAATGCTTAGGAAGTTGTTTTTCTTTTACCTGGAGAAAAGTTGAGTCACGTCTTTCACTGTAACTCCATTTATTCCACTAACTGAACCCTCTGTTCAGCATAAATACATCGTTAATGAGCAAAGCAACATAACGAACCTGCAACAAGATGACAAGCAGGGGCGTGTCCAGACTGGGGTGCCCTGACCCATTTATGAAAAAGTGGGCATAAATAATATGAGCCCATACCCACTAAACAGAATTTATATTCACTTTTTATGCATAAAAAATGCAGTCTCTATCTAGCAATACTACTACGCATAATAATTCAAAGCTCCTTTAACATCAGCCTGAAATTGTAATAAGTGACAAGAGATTATCTCACTGCCCATGAAACTTGCTTGCTATTGTAAAGGCCTAAATCAGTGGTCCTCAACCTATTTTGTGCCACCGACCACTTTTATAGCTAAAAGTGGTCCTCCAACCTAGATAATGTAAAATTAGACAAGTTTAGTCAGGGCTAAGTAACTTAGCTAATGCTATAATTCAGACCAGAGTTCCCTCACCACTGGGTTGTGTACCAGTACCAGGCCGTGGACAATTGGGATAGAATTGCAAAGAAAGACTAGAGTTATGTTGTTTAAATTGATATGTACAGTATAGGTCAAAAGTTTGGACACACCTTTTCATTCTCATTAAAGTTTTTTGCCATTTTCTGGACTGACTTTCATTTCTTAAAGTAATGATGGCCACTTGTTTTTCTTTAGTTAGCTGATTGGTTCTTGCCATAATATGAATTTTAACAGTTGTCCAATAGGGCTGTTGGTTGTGTATTAACCTGACTTCTGCACAACACAACTGATGGTCCCAACCCCATTGATAAAGCAAGAAATTCCACTAATTAACCCTGATAAGGCACAGCTGTGAAGAGAAAACCATCTCAGGTGACGAGGTCTTGAAAAATGCCAAGAATGTGCAAAGCAGTAACCAGAGCAAAGGGTGGCTATTTTGAAGAAACTAGAATATAAAACGTGTTTTCAGCTATTTCACCTTTTTTTTGTTAAGTACATAAAGTGAAGGATAGTTGTCATTCTGAACTGGATTGATAGATTGATTTCAAGCTATGAGCGTTACAAAGCTGAAGCTCATGATATAAGAACAGCAGGGATTTCAGCTCAATAAAATGTCACTTCATAAGGAGGCTGATGGTTTTGGGCCTGGTTGTTCTCTAATACAGTATTTCATTGAGCATGTTTCCTTTAATTCCATTGGTGAAGTTAATGACACATTGTTGAGTGTCCTGGCTGTGATGATAGTCCACAGGTGTTGGAGGAAAAGGTGTGGAAAAAGTGTCGGCTGATGACTTTGACAGATGGTGACAAATGTCTCATTGAAAACCATGAATTGTCTGATGTATTCTGCCATGTTCCAGTGAGTGAAACTTCATAAAGCAGCGCCAACTCCACTACAGTTATGTAAAAATTGCCACTTTGCTCCATCTTGAATGAACATTAACAACTTTGATTGATGCAAGAACAGCCTTGTCCCAGCGGTGGAAATATTAGAGGGTCAATGAAACGTTCTTAATGAATAATTCTTCTCACTGGTGTCTCATTTTCCTTTCTCCAATGGTTCAATCATTTTTCTTAATAAGAGGCAATCCGTCACTCTCGCTGACGAGAGTTCGCATGCCATTTGGTGACGTAAACTTCAACTGTATCAGCGGGCCATTACTCATGAAAGGAGCTTTAACCGCTCCGACTGCAGCAATTGAGAAGCAACAGTGCGTGACACACAAATCAGCGGTTATTAATTCTGTTACAATATGAGAAGGATGTCGATTTCAGACCCATTTATCACTGTCAGGTTCATCACATATTTTACGCTCCATGTCCTCGATCTCAGCAAATATCTATAAACACCAACATGTCCTAGTTTAGACCAATCCCTGTCCCTGTTTATCATACTGACAGGGTGGTTGCAAAATGTTAGTCCAAAAAGTAAGAGCTCTATAAGAGTTACAAACTTGCTTAAAGAAAAAACCAGACAATGAATATAATGCACTGAGCAAACACTGCAAGCGTTGGTTTGCAGTTACCAGCAGGTGATTGGTCGACGTTCAAAGCTATCTTAAAGTGCAGACTGACAGTACAACTATTATGACCCACTTGAGTGAGTCAATCCAACTTAACCCCCAGTGTTAAACCTCTGAAGACACTACATTTCTGCCTCTCAGAACCATAATGCTTCATTTTTTAAAACTTTGACCTATTAGTGAAATTTAGAGACGCTGCCCTCGTCAACTTTTGGTGATATCACAACACAAAACTCACTTCACAGAAAGAGAAAAAAAAAGTGTATTTATCATCAGTAACACTAATAACTAAACTTCCTCCTCAGGTCTCAGCTGTTTGAAAGTCATGTCATCTTAAAGTCAGTGGTATCTATGGTTGAAGTGAACATCAGCAATTAAACTGCACCACACTTTTTGACCCCTGCTGACATACCCTGTTCATTCTTCTATTCCAAAAGAACCACAGAGGTAAAAATGAATATGATGGTACACAGTAACATCTAAGTAATAGTGCTATTAAGTTTAACTTTCTTTTATTTTTTGAACATTTTGTTTCAAATTAGCAGTAAATTATGATTAACCACGTGATCACTGAAGTCGACATCATGAAACACCAGGTTTATTGAGTACACAAAGTTAAAATGCTTTGAAAATCATAAATGGAAAACATTATTCATGGACTTACTGAAAAAACAATAACTTTTATTTGTCACCCAGCTCCACACAGATTCACTATGGTTTCTATGGCTATGGCTATCATTTTACTATAAGTGAGGAGGGCAGGCAGTGGACATAAGAGCCTACTGTACATGGATATATTACATAAGTGACACAGGCTGTCTATGCTCCATGGCTTAGTCCAGCTGCCTGCAACATAGACTAGATGTCAAGGACATCAATAAATAATGGTATTTTCTTCTGCTGAACTCTTAATGAAAGTTCCTGTGAATGTTTTGCATTAGCTTCTAATTTAAATCATCATGCACTAAATGTAGAGTTACGGTGTATGTATGTGCATTATGGAAAAATTTGGGCAAGGGATGTAGGGAGGTAGACAGCTTGTGACACCTGTGTGATTCACCCATGTACAGCAGGGTTTCATGTCCACTGTGTGCCTTCCTCACTCACGGTTACAAGGTTTGGCAAGGAATTATGGTCAGTTACATCAACTCATTTTTTTCAGTCAACCCAAATAAATGAAACGGAACCAATGCAAGTGCATCAAGTTGAACTACCAAAATGGCTTTATGCTAAAAGAAAGCCATTTAATTGCATGGAAACACTTTCCATGTTTTTTTTTTTGTTTGTTTTTTTAGTTCATTGAAAGATTTTTTTTTTATTCATATAAGTAATATGATTTTATTGAGTTACATAAACTCATTTGATCTAAGTAAATCCAAAGACCTGCAAATTGCCTTCTTTTCAGTATACAATCTTTAGTTGTACCATGAGCTCATGCACACCGGGGCATTAACACGTCTCAGGAGATTTGAAAGTAAGGTCACTTTATACTTACATAAAAACCCCTCTTCACCTTTACTATTATGTCAGTCAGACTCAAAGGTCCAAATTCTGTTTGACCAATCATAGCTCTTCAGCTTTAGCCAATCACAGCACAGTGGGCTGGGACTAAAGGCTAAAATTTTAAGGGGGACAAAGCAAACAGAGAAACACACACAATCTGGTTATTATAATACATTTGTTTCATATCTGTTGGAGCATGTTTAAGAGGATACAACCTGTTTGATTTAACCTTTAGAAGAAAGCTGATGTGTACAGAGACAACAAAAGGCAGCTGGGACGTGACAACTCCTATAAACACACACTGAGAGCAGTCATCAGCCACCATCCATCAAAGAGGATCCTTTGTAGGTGCGAGGAGTCTGGCAGGAGGTCATTGGTCAGAGTCTGGTTTACACCTCTCCCTCTCTGCTCCGGGCTGGAGTGCTCTGAACGCTGGGGGTCATGGTATCGATCCAGGCCTTGGATGGGAGCCCTTGACCTGCACCTCCATTTAAAAGCTATAAAGGAAGCTCTGCTCTGCTCTAATGTTTTCCACTGAGGTGCAGGGAGAGGCGGCGGACACCTGCACTGTGTCAGTGTGTTTGGACTGGGGGCTGACGCTGATAGGGCCAGCTGGGCCCCTCTTTCATCAGATCCAACAACGCTTACAATAACAGAGGAGACGTCAACACAGAAACACATTAGATTTCACCTTATTTATGGCATCTGATGACAAGAGTAGAGCTCACAGTGCGGCCCAGACATGAGCCGGCTAAATTGATGGAAGCACTTACGGAGCTCATCCTCTAGTCTAGTGTGGTCTAGTGCCACGATGCTTGTGTGCTGTAAATATTAGCTTTGAGGGACATTTTGAACTTGTCAAAACAAAAGCCAGCAATCCCTTTTAACGTCTGAAATCTTTGGGCAATTGGTTCAAACAGATTCTGACTCACTCTCGCGTACATCTGTTCAAACGTCGTCCTCACAGTTTAAAGCTGCGTGGCTTCTCATGATGACACAGGAGAAACTCAGATAAACACGTCCTGCTCCTAACCTTAACCCTTTAATTTATCAGGGTTCATACATTGGTCTGGCGATGCTCGCAATGACAGGGCTAGCAATTTGATTTCTGTAAATATGTTTTTTTTTTTTTTCAATAATTTCAATTTATTCGATTAGCATTTAAAGACCAGGCACAACAAATATATCATCGATCCAAATATCACATAATGGTTGAAGCTAATCGAAAGGGTGTAGGCTGAAGCTTATGCTTATTTTGCCTACCCGTTTTGCAAAAAATAAAATAAAATTAAACAAATAAATAAATGTAGAAATAAACTTAATCAACTTAATTACATGGTCTGAGTAACACCATAAGTTTTCTTAATGGAGAAAATATATAAATTTTCAAAACATATTATAGTAGTAAAAATAATCCAATGAAATCCTCAGCAATATTACAACCAAACACAACCCAAGTTCCAACATTTTGTTGTTGTTTTCTTCACATTTGATTTACATATTTTCTTATTACTTTGGTTTTAAACATGTTTTAAATGAAGAAAGTGAATTACACATTTTTAATTCACTGTCACAACTATTCCATAAGTTTACACCTTTAACAGAACCACACCTCTGCTTGATATTAGTTCTGTTGTAGTTCTGTTTGTTTATAATAAACCATTCCCATGACTGCAGGTTATCAAAGTTAAAATACGACATGATGAGATTTCTGATTTAAGCTGTGAAAGTGAGTAGAATGATGCTAATGATGACCACAAAGCTCTTTGTTATGTTGAGACTCATTAATAAATCAACAGGTGGGGCCCAGATAGACATCACATTCAGTCTACTACTAGCATGGTTCCATCCTATTTTTAAGACATCCTGCTATTAGAATTAATTCAGTATTGAAAGTTTGACTAAAGAGTCCATTATTCCAGAAAAAAAAAAAACCTTTCCTTCTTTTATCCAAACAGTCAAAGTAAAACTTTTGGTGACACTACTTTCAGATGATGCTCCAAGACAATGGAACAACCCACTGGAGGGACTGAGAAGAGCTACAAATAAAGACAATTTTAAACCAACAACAGATTTATTCAGTCCAGCTTATATCTATAGGGTTTAGTAATTTTAGGATTTAATAACTTGCATGTCATTTACTTAATTCTATCTCTTATTGCTCGATTTCTTTTTATTTCTTTTTACTATTATTGCAACTTGGTTTTCTTTATCTTCAAGTTTCATTCTTACCCTTTTATTTCATTTTATTTCATTGATTGTAAGCATTTACAATCTCATTTATTCATTCATTCATTTATTCTTTCCTTAATTTAATTCTATCTCTTATTGCCCAATTTCCTTTAATTTCTTTTTACTGTTATTGCAACATGGTTTTTAGTGATTTCATTTATTTTCAAGTTCCAGTCTCACTCTTTTATTTCCTTTTATTTAATTTATTGTAAGTATTTACAATCTCATTTACTTTCAAGAGTTTATCTTATTTTTAAAAATTAAATCTGCCTCAATAAATGTATCTCAATGGTATACATGAGTCAGTTGTTGAAAATATTTATTTAAATATGTTTTGGCTATTTTTAGGAATGATGCTTAATGAATAAGTTGATTTATTGACTAATTGATTTATTGATTGATTGTTAAGGAGTGTACTTATTTCATAGGAGTATCTTAGTATTGCACAAGTTTTAACAACTTCCACCTGCCATTAGAGTCAGAATCTAGAGTTAAATGAAAAAAATGAAGGAATAAAAGTTGCTATATTTCAGGAGAGGGTACATTTTCATATCAAATTTGATGACAGTGAAACTACCAGCTAAGAGATGGACAAAAAAAAAAACAATGTAAATGTTCAAAAGGAAAACTCCAGGTTAACTTTGACCAGTTAGGAACTTAATGAAATATTTAAAGGGTGTCACTTAAGTCTCTTTGAAAGAGGTTCACCAGTCTGTAAGAGACCAGGAATAGTTCATTACATAAATAAACCAACTAAAAACATTGCAAAGAGTTTAAGTGTTTAATCAGCCACAGAGATCTGAATGTGATTATTTGGATGGGGGTGACCTCTATCCAAATAACAATCACATTGTGAGTCACATGTAGCTTTGTGACTCAAACACATGAAGAGTCTCCAGCTGTAAAGTTCAGAACCAGTCAGCCGCATGTTTGAGGGCATTTTAATGATGCAGCTCTAAAATTTTACTGCCACAAAATGATTAAGAAGAAAAAAAAGGATAAAGTCTGCAGCTATTTTCACAAGTCCTTTGGCACATTAAAGGCTCTGAGAGGGAAATCTTGAGAGGATGCTGTCAATCCAGAGACCAGAAATGTCACACTGTCTAACTGTGAGAGATGTGTACATGTTTGTGGGAACCATGACTGTATCTTCACTGGTTACTAAGTTTTTTTCTGTCAGCATTTCTCAATGTTTGATATTGATCTTACCCAGAGGTTCTGTGTTTTTAAAGAAAGAGAGTAACACCCCTCGTTACACAACAAACACTTGTTCTTTGTTATAAATCACTATCATGAATGTAAGATTTTTTTTTAACTGGTCTCACAGAGCTTTGACTGGAAGAGATAAACAGGAAAAGGAAGCAAACAAGAAAGAGTGAACAAGGAAAGAGAAGAAATCTTGTGTGGCTGAGCAGTTTTGGGTGATGTTAGCAGAAAGGCAGAGTGAAATCTGACTGGCTCAAATCTAAACACTGGACCAGTTTGACAAATTTAAAACACATATTATGAAAAGATCAGATAAACACAACAGCCACTCCTGGCTCACTGTCCACCCTCATGTGTGTGTTGTGTGTGTATGTGTGTGTGTGTGTAACCCAGGAGTGTGAGTTAAAGGCCACAGCTAATGAGCAGAGCTGCTCTGTGCTCCTGGATTAAAGACTCTGTAAAGTAAATCTCTGTCAGATGAAGGTGGTGTTTCAAACACAGTGTTAGTGTTTTAATCGTTGTGTGTTTGAGGGTCAGCTCCTTAATGCACACTGTCCCAGGAGTTAATGGGATGAGCTGTGAGATCAGAGTCTGCCCCCCCAGTGTGTTAGCTGGCCATGAAGCGAGACACCCCTGGCACCTGTAGGCTCATTAGGTTTACGAGGGTTTGAGAAATTTTGATATCTTTGATTTTTTTTTTTTGAGAAGATACTAGACTAATGATATTTGGCAGCATCAATTATTCTCACATTTCTGCCAAAACTTTTCAACTGGGCTTCATCAATGTGCCCAATTAAAGTAGAACCTCACATTTAGCTCAGCTCTGAATCATCCACCATTTTCCCAGTGTTTGTAAAATATCAATTAAAGCATCAAAGGTAAAAGATCATTTGGGACGACATCAAGCTTAAGGGTGCTTTGACAAGAAAATTTGTTCTCCTCAAAATTTCAAGGCAACTATCTGAACAAGATTTTTGAGTTTTGAGGCAACTAAAAATTTTGCATTTGAACCAACTAATACGTTTTTTGTTGAGCTAACTAGTTTTTTTTATGTTGTTTAACTTAAAGGTAGGGTCTGCAGGATTTTCCTAAAAAAATAAAATGTCATCTTTCACAGGAATAATCCTCATCCCATCCTCTGCCATTATGTTGATGTTTTGGTTGACTTGGGACATTTCTGGGTGCAGAGTTTTTTCATTTCCCATGTAGGAAATGTAGTGCAACAGGCGCTAGGCTAGTGAGTGTGTTCATGCAGCTACAGCTATGAGCTACATTGGCAGGAAGTGGGCATGTGCTCTTGTTTGCACTAGCACAAGGAGGAGCCCAGTTTGGATGCTGTGTTTACAAACAGTAACAAAAATTCCTGCAGACCCTACCTTAAAAGTTTTGAGTTCAGAAAATGACAACAGAACCAATATTTGATCTTCCGACTATCCAGCAATTGTATCAGCTGTAAAGCTAGGATTTAAATACAAAACTCAAACAAAAATACTCTCCTTCGTGGTGATAAAATCTACACAGAACAGGAGAGATGGTCACACAAGTCAGAAATTAAAGCTCGAGATGAAGACCCCTGTAGAAATGAGCTGTAGACCCTGTTCTTTGCTTAAGTATACACAAAGAATTTAGTTTTAACCTGAAATACCACATACCCTCTCTTTGGGGAGAGGGTATGTGGCTGTGGAGAGGTATAGGTGTTAGTTAGTTAGTTAGTTTGTTTGTATGTAAGTACGTGTTTATCTTGTTTCCTTTGTTTAACAAAAAAGAAAAATATACTCTGTACTAATATCGTTGAATGGAACTCTTGTCAGTTTGAAAAAGCAATGAAAACAGTTTTTTAAAAAGGTACATTTTTCCAAAACTGAAAAATATTAAACATTTCATTATTATACAAATCTCAATAACTTAAAGCCGATCAAGCCTTGAAAGTTGGTGCCACCAATTTCTACAAGTGCCCCAAATCTGTGACACAGATTCCTTCTGTTGGAAAGCTGTTGTGCACAAGCTGTCACAAACTGAAGGTGCTACTACCTGCTTTTTACTGTTATTGTATAAATTAGAGGCCTGAAGTGGAAAGAAACCCCCTTTATTCACTCTTTTTCTTGTATTAGTTACATTCCAGTCGCTGTCTCTAGATCTTGCCTTGTTTTCTCTTCACCTCAGGATGACAGCAGCTAAATATATTCTAGGTTCATGTTCTGGAAATTTGGTTCGAGAGGAATCATGGTCTTCGTACTTAAAAAAAAAATATTCCAGGAGATAAAGAAACCAGAATTTTAATGGTTACCGGTAACTGACACTGGATGTGGACTTAAGTGAAAAAATGGTTCAACAATCAGTCATGCCAGACCAGCCTCACCTGACTTCCTGCTTTGGTCCAATCCAAACTTATTATACCATCTTCGTCATGTGAGCATGTATAAATGTGTAACCTAAAGCCTTGGCTCAAACATGTGTTTCTGATGCTTTCTTTGGAGGACAGAGCGGATAAAAAAAGATGTACAGCTCAGATCTTCAAGTTTGGATGAGGGGGTATTTACTGTAGTTAAGTCCAAGTCATGTCCAACATGTTTTCCATGCACATCCTTTACATCCATGTTAAGGAATCTCTTCCACAAATCTTGCCACTAGTCATGGCTATGCAGCGGTGATTATAACTGTCACCTCTTGTTACCGTCTCCAAGGCCATCATAGAATTACCTACAGTTCCCGTGCCAGGAGTTTGTGATTGTTTTTACTGAAATCCACCAAAAGACATGAGAGGAAACTTCTCGGATGATTCCAGAGCCATGTGAGGCACATCTGGGAGATTACTACGCCTGTGTCCTCCAGCCCAAAAGCACCCAAGGCCTCAGCTATTTTAATCCACTCTGAATATTCCAACAGGCTGCAATCAAAGCAAAATGAGAGAGGATTGGACGTACAACAGAAGGTTGTACAATTAAAAACAATCACTGGAAATGCTTGAGTCTGATTGTTTTGTGCATGTCTTATTAAAATAAATATCCAGACAACACACATGTGTCCTGAAACTGTAACGCTGCACATTTCTTAAAGATGTCAATCCAAGACTTTGTAATCCATTTAATACCTTTTAACGTGTTGTTGTGACATCCTGTAACACTTCAGCTAAAACAAAAGCATGACCGTGAGTTTGGAGCAGCTTTGATCTTTAATGTCAATTTAATCAATGGAGAACGGCTCATAATCAGAATAATATGACGCAGCTGCGCTCAAGCTGTGCTAATATCACAAATGATGAAAACATTCCTTCTCTGTGATAGGTGGACTTTGACTTTCATTTACCCATTCACACACACTTCTCTAACATCATATCAATCATTACAGACTTTTTATATGAGAGAAAAAAAACATAAAAGAGAAAACACAACATGTCAAAAATCAGTGTGTACTTTAGAAATTCCTGAAATCAGTCACTTTTACATATCCTGTACTCTTTGTTTATTTTCTTAATTATCCAAGTGTGTAAAATCCAAAGTGTTTCCTGTCTGCAGCGTAGGAGTAAGAATGTGTTTAATATTAAATATTCAGGAGGAAAATTTGAAACTGCAAGTCAGTGCAGTTGAGAAAATTAGAGGGTGAGCAACAACAAAAACAAATCTGGACTTGAGTTTTTCGATATGGGTCAAGTCATAAAATATGTGTAAAACATCGACATCCCTCAAACCTCCATGTATCCTTTACTTTGGAATGGATGTTAGATACTAAATTTCCCAGCAGGTGCAGCTCACACTGATGATACGTAGATCATCACATAGATGAGGGTTGTCAGTCTCAAATAGAGAAGCTGTGGGCCAACACTGATATTTCTCGAAAAAATCTTCCTCCAGGTACAACAGTGAACCTTGTCATATGGCCCAAAGGGACTTAGGCACTAGATTTTCGTTCCCATGAGGGCACTTTAGCGCATATTTTGACCCTCTGATGTGCTTAAACACACATTCTGGCTCTCAAGAAGGCAATTTAGTACATGCTTGAAGATGACATGAGGGCAGTTAAGCATGGTTTGTAAACCAGCAGAGCACTTTAGTGTGCATTTTGGCTACCTTAAGGACATTAAGGCATACATTTTGGCAATTTTGTGTGCTTTAAGGCGCCTATGAGGGCACTGTGGCATGTTTTGTCAACCATGGTGGCACTTTAGCAAGTGTCTGGGCACCTCAGAGAGCACATCAGCTATTGATTTGGCTCCCATGAGAGCACTTAAGCGTATTTTGGGTTTACGTGAGGGCACTGTAACACGTTTAATCAACCAGCAGGACACTTTGGCATACTTTTTGGCCCCCAAAAGTACATTAAAGCATACTTTTTGGCACCCAAGAGGGCACTTAAGCAAGTGTTTGGACTCCTGAGACGGCAATTTAGTACATGGTTGAAGTTGAAGGCACTTTAGCATGTTTTATCAACCAGCAGGGCACTTCAGCATGTATTTTGGCTCCCAAGAAAGCACTTTTGCAAGCGTTTTTGCACCTATGAAGTGTGTGTTTATTCACAACTCTGTTCTAAACTTGTGCACGCCACCAGATAAGAGTCAGACATGAGGACTTCTGTGGCTCTAAAGGCCCCAGTGTTTCTTCTCTGAGTTTCTCTACAGGTCAGAATGACTCTCTGCTTCTTGTGTTTCATCTGTTTTCATAATCTGTATCTGTTCAGACAAGGAGGGCTTTTCATAAGAAACAAAATGTGAGCACAAAGCAAATCTGTGATGATTTAATGAGAAATGAAGCTGTTAACACACATCTGTGCTGTGACAAGACGCCTGCAGTGAAGATGTGCTAACAGCTTTTTCATAGATAACAGAGAAATTATCAGTGTCTGAAAATTTCAGCGTTCAAATCATGAAGCATTAACTACCTCTCTTTAAGGGAAAATGTTCAAAAAAACAAGTATGAGAGGAGGAGATTTCTGTTTAAAAGGAGAGCAGAGAAAGTCTTTAACGAAAAACAAATGAATAACTGGCTAAATTGTTTGGCAGTGCACCATGGGTAACATAAGTCTTGGAGTTGTTACCAAAGATAGATGGCTGCCCTGTCATGTCTTGCTTTTGGAAAGCCCTGGAAAGAGAGATTGACTTTCAAGCTGGATTTTGAAAGGGAAGGGGTTTTGTGCTGTAATTGCTATATAATGAGGGCTTCACTGACCTCCTGCCGCATCGTGGCCATGTTTTTTTTATTTACTCATCCTGCAAAAGGCAACGACTCCGTCAAACAGATGGAAAAAACGTGTGTGTGTGTAGCTCCTGCAGGAATTCAGTTTCTCCCAACAGCTGTCTTACTTTAAACACAAGCATGAAGTCAGGGAATCGCCCGTCTCAAATCAATCAGGCCCGCTGACGTTTCCTGCAAACGGTGCTGGTGGAGCTGACCGAGGGCGGAGAGGGGAGCATCATCATAGCGGGGGAGCTGATGGGCTCTTGTTTATATCCTCTAATGCCTTCTGCCAACAGCTGCAGCACTGAAAGCTGTGATCTGAGACAGGAAATCACCTGACACCTGCAGCAGAAAACTCCATCAGCTCTGAAAGTCACGATAAAAAAAGCATCTTCACACAGATACATTTTTGAGCGTAAAATCACAGTGAATCACTGGCTAAACTTTGTATGACTTTCACAGAAATCTTCAGAGTTGTTTACAACTCACAAAGAATTTTTGTAACTTCACAGCCTGAATGTTACAAAAATTCGTTGTGACATAACATCTTTATACTGTAGTTTTATATAATAATAATAATAATAATAATAATAATAATAATAATGATGATGATGATGATAAAAACACTTATTCGTAGTAGTAGAAGAACTAATGTTGATGATGATTATTATTATTGTTATTACTATTATTACTATTATTATTATTATTAATAATATTAATAATTAATAATATATATATAATAATATATATAATTAATAATTATATTATTATTATTATTATTACTGTTGATGATGATTATTATTATTGTTATTACTATTATTACTATCAATTACTATTATTACTATTATTAATATTATTATTATTATTATTATTATTATTATTATTATTACTATTATTATTATTATTACGGCAATCACAGCCCTCAACAGCAAAAGTACCATAACCCAGTAGTTTAAGTAGTAGTTTTTTTTTTTTTTTTTGTTTGTTTTTTTTTAACTCTGGTCTTTTAAAGTTATTGTTATGTATGTGTGTACTAGTATGATGGGGAATGTGTGAATGTGTGTCTTTGATGCAACTGAGGCCTGTCATAAGATGAATTTCTGTCACCTTTGTGTCAGACAATAAACTTCTATTCTATTCTATTCTATTCTATTATTATTATTATTATTTACGATGGAGTCTTAGGGCCACATTAAGAAGTTTTCTTTTTTGCCTCATATTTCTGTAAAACTAAAGTTAAAGTATTATTTGACGAAATGCTCTGTGGTCCTCATTTCCTCCCTCTCGTAGACTGTCCTCGATTATATATTGACTTTATTCTTGTAGTAAAAAACATCAGTATTATCAACTTTATTCTCAAAGTGAAATAATTAATCGGACTTTAATCTCGTAGTAAAATATGAATAATAAAAAAAAATCTTAGTGTGGCCCTAATACTCCATTGTAATTATTATTATTATTATTATTATTATTATTATTATTATTATTATTATTATTATTATTATTATTATATAGAAATTATAATAAATTAGTAAATAAAATGAAATAAAATTGTTTCAAAAATTAAAATAAAAAACAGCCTCAGTGGGATTTCAAGCGGAGTAGAGAAAATCAAAAGATTAAGAGGGAAAAATAAAATTTAAAAATTAACTAATGAGGAAATAAAACACACCTCTATGCATTGGCATTTAATACTGGTTAAGTGAAAAACTTCTAACTTTTTTATTTTGCTTTTATTTATTGTGGCTCTTTATTCTGTTATTTTACGTAGCCACTGTTTGTTTACATTATTTTATTTACTATTTGTTTTTATTGATTGTGGATTTATCAATCCTGTTTTTAAGCTTGTACAGTACTTTGGTCGACCGCGGTTGTTTCAAAATGTGCTTCATAAATAAAGTTTGATTTGACTTGATTTGACTAAATAAAAAATATACATACACATCTGCCAAATCTAAGACTGGTACTTTGTTATCTGCCCCCTATATAGTCCTCCTTTTGTATATTTTTTCACTTATTTTAACTTTGTGTTGGGAATATACTTATATAGATTAATAAACAATAGTAGGAAATGATA
This sequence comes from Thalassoma bifasciatum, assembly GCA_008086565.1. NCBI lineage: Eukaryota > Metazoa > Chordata > Actinopteri > Labriformes > Labridae > Thalassoma > Thalassoma bifasciatum. Next base: position 189,915 of record RPOG01001016.1, read on the forward strand.
CTATTACTTAAATGTTACTATATCATGTGTCTGTCTGATGGTCTTCTTGGAGTTAGAGAAAATTGACTTGCAGTTACAGCAATTGACCACTGAATGCAGCTAAATGGAGAGGAGCAGCAGAGAGCACTCCATAGGCTGATATGAAGTTCAACACATTGAGACCACTGACTTTAAGAGAACAGGACTTTTAACAGCTGAACACTGCAGAAACCACAATGAGACAGAGGATTGAAATCAGCAGAAAATTCTGTTACATCATGATGCAAAAAAGAAAAACAGAAAATCAGCCTGAACTAGAAATACCTACCATTGCATTTTCAGAGACAAGTTGAAAATTGGAAAAACAATCTATCAATGAGTGCTGACTTGCAACATTATAATCATTATGACACAAAACTTTTTCCTCAGTTTATCTTTGCTTATCTGAACATTATGTAGGATAAAAAGTGTAAATAAATAAAATCATTAGAAAAGTTGCTCCCTCAGATATTTAAGCCAGCACGTTCTCTCCGGTCGTTCTGAATCATGAAATGTGACTGAGATTTGAGTAGTCACAGAAATGTTATTTATTTAAAGTGCACTCTGGGGTGAGTGCCCTCTCACTTCTAGAAGTTGTGTATAAGTTCTTGTAGAGCGTGATACAGTGAGGACTTTATTCCCCGACACTTCAAACTGCAAATGGAGCTCAGCACATCTCTCCAAGTCAGAGAGCCCAGACCTCAGCCTCACGACGACTGACGGCCTCGCTGAGTTTTTTTAAAGCTGACTCTGTGGATGCACCATGTGTCCCGACTGAAGCGAATCACCAGAGAAATCGATTACCATGCAGAATGCAGAACTGCTTTGGAAACGATTTGTCAAATGTTTGTTTTATTCAGAGAGTGTGTTTAGATCATGACTTTTGGATCAATCATCGCTATGACTGGGAAAGAATATTCCCCCATTACTGTAACTTTGTACTTTTAATGTGCTCTGAATTAGCCATTAAAAGCTCAGTTTAACCTCATTATAAATATAACAACTTCTCACTTACCTTAGCATAATTATCCTCTACCTGCTGAGGTTTTTGTTGGAACGTTCAACAAGTACAACATAGTCTCTATTATCCCGCTCTGTTTACAATTCAGAGTAATGAGGACTCTGCAGTTTCTTACCACCATGGATTGAATATATTCTGCGTCAAGAGTTCAGCAGCAAAGCAACCAGGAGGGCCCACACTTAGAGAAAAGAAGACTTTATAATGATCCTGAGAGCAGCAGAATGTCATTTCCTACTGTCTGTATCACTTTCTTAGGATGAATTAAAACTTTTTAACCAGCTGCTTTTGACTAAAGCAACAATCTGTAATAGGAAGTTAGATTTTTCATTTAAAACAGCTGCTTATTGTTGGTTGATGAGAGCAGACAGAGGCAACAGTGTCAGTTAAGTTACAGCTGTAAACACAAATCAGTGAACTGACAGACACACAGTCACTCCATCAATCTGAGGTCGACTGAATCGTCCTCTGATGAGTCACTGTGGGTTTAGTTTCATGAGTGACTTTCACAATAAGCCAATTAAGCCTTTAACTGTTTATACAGCACTACTAAGCACTTTATTCCCAACTGTATGATTGGTCGTATTAATGATGACATCCTCAGTGAGAGGTGTAGTTTTCAGTAATTCCCCTGAATGGACTCAGCTATGACGGCGGTGTCTTTGTGTTTCAGGGGTTATTCTAGAAAAGTGTGTCTCAGTGGTGTGCACAGAGGGGGGGTAGAGGGGGGCAATGGCTCCCCTCATGGCTCAGATGTTGATAAACAATAGCTAAGGTGCACGCTTGGGAGCCAAAATATGCATTATAGTGGCAGGCAAAAAATGCTCAAGCCAAAGCATGCATGACGGTGCACTCTATTAAGCACGCGCCAAAGTTTCTCTTGGGGGCCTGAACAACGAAAACTCCCTTTTGGGAGCAAAAATGCAAACTGCAGTGCTGTCTTGAGAAGCAAACTTACATTCGTGCCCTCAGTACGACTCAGAAAGTCTAGGGTGCCCTCTCAGAGCATGCAACGAGGGCCCCTCTTCACCCTCAAACGCAGGAAATTGCAATGAAAAAAAATCTACGTTTATATGGAAACACTGAAGGACTTAAAATACCGTAGTCTGCATGTCAGGCCTGTAGATGGTGATATAACTGTATGAGCTGTATAAACAACAATGGTATGAAGGCTGAAGAAGAGGTGAGTCGACCATCTGGAGTTTATATTAAAAACTTCTTCTCCAACTGTAGAAATAATGCAATAGATGCACATTTTGTTGAAAGGCGGCAATTGGATTCAGCAGCACTAGAACAAAACGGTAGCTTAGTGTTGTTGTTGTTTGGTTCCATATCCACTCTGGCAGGCGTTCTCAAAAGTTTGCATTTTAGGTTGGCTAAAATGCCTTTTCTGCGTAAACAGGAGGCTGAAACACAACAATACTTTTGTATTTCACCCTAGAACCGCTGCCATGTAAACGGGGCCTTAGTCCCCTCTTGGGTGCTAGCTTAGGGGTCGTTACATGCCCAAGTATCAGCTTGGGAGTCAAAACATGTGCTAAGGTCCACTCTGATAACTTATGTGCCTTCCTGGGAGCAAAAATGTGCAGTTCCCTTTTGGGAGCCAAAACACACTAAACTGCCCTCTTGGCTGGTTAAATCACAATTAAGTACCGATTGGGAACCAAAAAGCATACTAAAGTGCTTTTCTGAGAGACAAAATGTGTGCTTAACTGCACTCTTGGTGGGTATAAACATGATAAACTGCCTTCTTCAGTGGCAAAAACATATGCTGAAGTGTCCAAATGTGTTTTATGTGCGCTTTTTTTTTTTTCTTTTTTCTTTTTGCCCCTGTCCCTCAAAAAGTCTGTGCACGCCACTGACCCCTCTGGTTGTTTACCGCCCACCCCCCTGCATCTCTAAGGGTAACATATTGAGCAATGATAACAAATCTTCCCTTAACCTCAACATCACTCAGTTAGAATTATCCCCACAAGCAGAATTTGTTTCAATCTTGGTTTCCGAACCAGCCGTGTTGTCGGGGAGCGTCCAGTGAAAACAAAGAGAAGAATGGCAGAGCTAATGTGGAGCTGGGCCTGCTCAGAGTTGGGTTTCAGTCTAATTGGGATCATACGCCGCATGTGCACTTTTGGCACATACGTTAGATTAATCAGGGGCTCTTTAATCGTGGAGAAATTCTCCTGTGCGTGGCTGGGCGGACGCTGGGCCCCCCTCACAGACCCCCGGCCTGCATGGGCTCTGTCTAAGCACAGACCTTTTGACTCTATAAACACCCCAGCTTCAAAATTGGGGTCAACCTCTCATTGCGAGCACCGGAGCACTATCATGCCACCACAAAGGGTCCCCTTAATGATTAAATTACATCGAGTCTAGATGTTGCGAATCTGCAGATTCCTGGCGGCTGACTCTTCCTCCTGATTGTAATTTATGTCGGAAGTCATTGCTGTCCAACACTCGAGCCGTTCAAAGCCCAGGAGAGAGGATGTGCACGTGGACGGAGTCTGCATCATGCAGCCGGCTGCAGCTTTAATCTGCAGCGACCCCCCACAGACTGACAACGGTCATAAATGTGTTTGTAAAATGGGCTGGTGTTTTCCTTTCTTATGGCTGGGACTCTTTGCCAACCTGGGCTCAGCTCTGTGTTTAGGTTAACCTGTCATTAATCTGCATATGATTAAGCCCTGACATACATTTGACATCCAGGGAGAGGACTGATTAGCCATTTACTTGGATGATGATGATGATGGTGTGTGTGTGTGAGTGTGTGTGTGAGTGTGACAGATGTGGATATTTCAGGGAAAATAAGAGCTGTTAGATTTGAGACCACCATGTAAAACAGAGCAACTCTCAGAATAAAAAGATGATGTTTCAGATGATTAGCAGGAATTTGAAGAATCTAGGTTCTGTAATTTTTTTCCAAGAGCTGCCAAAGAAAATTATAAAAACGTTTTTTTTTTCCCTCTTTGAGGTACCACTGCTCATGCTTTTTCACTAAGTGAAACTAATAGGCTATAACTATAATGATATATGTTTCATGATTTAAGCAGGATTGAGCTTGTCATCCACGCAATAATTTGAAATATCCAGCTTTTTGACATCATGAGTCTTTAAAATGTAAAGTGTGTTACTAATTTAGAGAGAGACTTGCTCACAGAAACACCACCTCAAAAATGAGACTCAGAAAAGAATAAGCCAGAAAAAAGTGACCCTGTAATTTTTTTGTTGATGCAAACTAAAACATTTCCCAACACTTAGCCGTGCTTAAAGTATCTTAACCACCGTGAGCACATTGAGGACTTGTTTAAAGCCTGTTTCCTCTGCTTGAATGATCTCGCAGCTCTCACTTTGTTCTTGTGTTTACAGCACTTTAAAAACCTGCTGACATCAGCGCTCATGTTTGCCACATTATGAACCCGCTGCTTATTGATCCCACACGCCGCAACTTCAAGGACAGCACCTTCACCTCAAGGTCATCGGGCTCAAAATGCAGCGTGTGGAAAACAGACAGGGCTAAAACACAGAGAGACACATGTTAGACTGCACGGCCTGTGAAGCATTTAAACATTTTTGCTCTTCAGTTTGTAGAGGTAAGGAATTGTCTATTTCACATCCTGGGCTTTCTTTGTTTGGATTGAAACACTATTTCCACCACCACTATGGCCTAAATGTCATATTTAGAATTCAATTACAAATTTGCATTTTTTGAAGATATAGGATATTAAGGGTAAGTTTGGAATTTGAATTTTTTTTATTTGAAAAA
>RPOG01001017.1:0-194667 GCA_008086565.1 Thalassoma bifasciatum
GTGTGGAGCGGTGGGCGGGGTCAGCAGTTCAGGCACTCAGCTCGCGCGTGCTGTCATCCACACCTGGTGAACGCTTAATGAGGCGGCCGTTACTTTTTGAAATGTAACGGCACAAAGTCACCGTTTGAACGTTACTGGAGGAGATACCGAGGGGAAAAAAGACGGTGAGAGGAGTTTACTCGACGGTTTCTGAGGAGAGAGGAAATTATGACAACTGACAAAGACGATGGAGAAGTGATGGGGATGACAGAAAACACATTCACAAGAGGTAAGACGCATTTATTTAAGCTAAGTTATTTGGCTAAATTGGTGACGTAGAGGATAAACCACGTTTTTAATTTCACAAACTTCCTTTCCTTCGTATTAATGTGTAAGTTTTCTGCAGAGTTTGTTAACAACATCACTGTGAGAGTGTGTTTAAGTGAGAGACTGTTGAATTTAAATGTGACAAACAAACAGCACCAGAGGAGGCTAATGAACTCAAGAGGGAGATTACAGCTGTGGAATTAGGCTTCATCCTTCAGAACCAATACTTTGACTTGTTTAATGTGTTTTCGGAGAGTGTTTCGGTCATTTAATGCTGTGGAAAGTGCTCTGAGAAAACTGAGACAACCAACTTGAGAGTTTCACGATAAACAGTCAAATATAGTTGGAACCAATTGAACTAAAATGCACTTTGGTGTATTTTTTGCAGCTCTTGTTGTTTTTAAACGCAGTTGTATCCTCAGTGTTCCCAATAAATCTCCCAAATTTAGCAGAAAATGTGAGTAATTAACCAGAAAGCATTGGGAATATGAGTAAACAGTGTCACTTGTGCCAAAACGTGTAAACAAGCAGCTTTAAACCATTTAAACTCAACAAACAGTGAAATGTGGCATCATGAGAACACCATGCTCTCCTGTGTTTGTTTTGCCCCATAGCGTCATGTTGACAAACAAGAGCCAGCATGTTTAAAACAGTGAAATATCATCTATAGACAAGTCCAGTGGTCATCGCCACATGTCAGTGACAAATATACTGATGCTGTGAGCTTTGAAACAGTATTAAATGTAGGATCTGATGTGTCTGAATTCTGGGATGAAATCCAAGAGCACAAGCTTCACAAGAAACACATGAAAGGGAAACAGAGAAGTAGGACATCTATGTATATATGAAGCTGTGTTTATAAATACATCAAACATTTTGTGTACATTTTGTGTGCAAATGCTTCAGTCTCAGACTTTACAACTTTTGTGACAATAACAGAAAAATAACAAGCAGCATTTTTTACTCTCAAATAATCATTCAGATTTCTCACTAGGGCCGAACGATATGGACAGAATGTCATATCTCGATATTAATGCCAGATATCTAGATATCAATGCGATACAATATGACTCTAAGTGTAGTGGAAACTGGCCGTTTTTAAGAAAGATAAAAGGATGGTATCATAACAGGATGTGTAAAGTGGGGTGAATTGATTAGAGCTCACTGTCAGTCATCAACATTAACACAAAGTCACCAATATTCATGAGCTTTACATGCAGGGTGAGCTGGGAAAACCTACATTATTGATATCTTCAATATTGGGATATTAATGTCTTGAATTTTCATGTATTGATGCGATTAACAACATCTTTCAGCCCTATTTCTAACTAGGGCTGACCGGTTTTAGAAAAAGATCTAATTGCGATTTTTCTGGCAGATACATCGATTTCAATTCGCTTCATGATTTTCTTTAAATCAAACTTTAGGGAAACTTTCACAATTTACGTTGACATTTACAAACTTGACAGAAAATTACATCAAACCATTGAAACATTATAAGCTTTTACTCTAATGCAAGGATGAAAATAAAAACTGAAGGTAAGAATTGTTTCCGACTTTGTGATAAATGGTCAATATTTTCATATAAAAAGTGGAAATTTTGAGAAATAAAGACAAAATTCTAGGACAAAAGGTCAATAACTTCCAGGGTTTAAGAAATCAATTTAACATTATGTGAAAAAGTCCAAACTTTCCCATTTAAGTTCAAAATTTTAAGATGACAAAAGTCTAAGATAAAAAGTCTACGTTTCAAAATAAAGGCAACGTTTGAGATAAAAGTTGAAATTTTGTTATAAAAGTTGAAATTATTGGATGGAAAGCAAAAAAAAATTTTACAGAAGATTTTTAGATTAATAGTCAAAGTTTGACTTTTCTCATACCCAGAGTCTAACACCTATTCTAGTTATTTCTAAACCAGACTTTTAAAATTGTATGTTTAGTTACAAAATCCGACGAACAAAACGAGACATTTTGACTCTGAACTTTAAAAGAAAATGTAGTGCAAAATATTCTTAATTGTGTCAAGTTAAATAAAATAAAATACAAAACAATTAAAAATAAAATTCAACAATCCCAAGGAAAAAAAGATTTTTCCCAACAGTTTTACACGCGAGACATGTGTGTGTGAAACAGCTGATACAACAGATCCTGGGTCAGTCAGGAGCAAAAATAAATCACAGCTTTAGCGATCACATGATCAGGATGTTTGAAATTGCGATTTCGATCAGAAAACGATAAATCGTTCAGCCCTATTTCTAACCCAACCAAAGATTTCATAAAACAATTAGTAATTTTGTAAATCAACTACTGATGTCCTAATCAGCAATTTTTGACCCCAGTGTGATCCCATTTCCTTGTTTGATACTTAGGTTTGCAGAGATCAACTTTATTTACTGGGTAAGAAAGAAAATATGAATGGAAACACAAAATCCTTTCTATCACTCATGGTTAGAGGTGAAGACATTTATAAACAAACAACTGTTTTTAAATCATAATGACAACAGAAACTTCAAAAATGACCTGTTAATGTTTTTATACACACACACTGATAACAAGCAAATAGATCAGAGGTGAGGATGGTTACCTTTAGTAGACACTCAAACACATTTGTGTTCACTTTTGTGCATTTATCAGGACAAAACCACCAGAGTTGTGTGAACTTCTTAACAGGGTCATTTTGAAGTTTCTGTTGTTATTATGATTTAAAAAGAGTGAACTATTTTTTTTTCAGTAAATGTCTTCACCACCAACCATGAGTGATAAAAAGGATTTTGTGATATCATTCATATTTTCTGAGAAAAGGCCAAAAAATCAGAAAGTTCTGCTGGAGGGGGTGTAAACTTTAGGCACAACTGTAGCTGGATTAAATTGAATGGAATTTATAAGCTCAAGATATGTCTTAGATGTTTTTTTATACTCTGCCTAACTGTTGAAATACAAAACAAATACAGTGTAAAGCTTCACTCCCTTACCCAGTAAATAAAGTTGATCTCTGCAAACCTAAGTATCAGACAAGAAAATGGGAAAAGGCCAAAAAATCAGAAATTCTACTGAGGGGGTGTTAACTTTTGGGCACAACTGTAGTTTTTATATTAAAGTCATCTGATCCATTCTGCATGCTTTCCTTTGTGAGCCCCCTCTGAACATGTGTGCATGCAAGACAGCAGGCTAATATCAGAGGCTGCCCTGAAAAGATCTCTCACTTGGTGTAAATGTTAGACACCAACGCAGCAATCTCATTTTTTTTTAATTCACCACAAACTGTAGTACAACTTCAACTGACATGAATCCTCCCAAACTGTGAAGTCAAGGAATCAATCCAGTGATTTTTGAAATACGTGAAGCCAAACTTAAACTTGTTTGACATGGTTTGTTTTATTCTGAAAGTCACAGGATCTGAAATGGTTTCTGAGCACTACTTCCTGGCTCACTCACTCTTTTACAAGCTGAATTGAGCTCAGCGATCTGGCCTAAACAGGATTCCTGTATATCACTTGAGTATTTGCAAGAAAGATGTTGCAGGTAATAACTTATTGTAATGTTTGGGAACTTGTGCTACATGATGATCAATCACTGTCAGTTTCATGGAAGAATGGATCCTGCCTGATACATAGGATATGTTGAAAAAGAGATCAGCAGACATGGTTTCCCCTAAACAGTGGGGCTTCTCACTTCCTACATGAAACAGAAATCAAGGTGTTTGTAATAGGAAAACTTCAAAGAAAGACACTACAGGCCTTTTGCACCATCCTTTCCCGATTGTATATCTCTAATTGCATCAGACCAGCAGCTCTAAACTCCTGAACCCTTCATAAGTTTACAGCCTTATGAAAGAACATCTGTACTCTCATGACTCTAAATCTCTCCCCAAAACGGGCACTTTTTAACACATGAATGTAACCACATCATCCTGTGTAACTCTAAACCAGGATTATCTTTTTCTCTATGCCATTTGGCTGGCACTTTCATCCCCAGCTCCTGGTGGACTTGAGAGTGCATACATGTTGTTTTTTTTCCAGTGGGAGCCCAGCATCTATCTGTGATGCTGTAAACACCGTGTGCTACATGTTGACCCACTCAGGAGAGTACACCAGTGAGGCTGTGAGTACTATACAGTACACAACAAGACTGGTGTAGAGGTCAGGGCCTGTTGGCTTTTAATGGTTGGATACATTTGAAGTTGAGTTCAGCTGTAAGTTGGTTTTCTTAAAGGCCAAGGTGTGTAACAGCATCCACAAACTTTATTGTAACTCTCATACTCAGACTCTCTGTTGTCTAACCCAACTTGTCTTAAATTAAAGAGTCTTTTTAATCAAACCAGCCCTCCACAGGGATTATTTACTCTGTATTAAAGTGTTGTTTTCTTTAAATGCAGGGTAATGATCTAATGAGAGAGAAAAGCTGTTAAGAGTGACACCACTAGACTGTTCTGTCACACTGTGTACCCAGCATGCTTTGTGCAGTGAAGCAGCAGCGTGCTTCTTCAACCACCATTCCCTCGCTCTCTCAGATGTCAGATCACGAATCCTGTACATCAAGTTTTTAAGAGAAAGAGACTTTTTTACACTCCTCTTACATCCAATTTGTAAAATTTACACATGTAAACATTAGGGGTGGTGAAAAAAGTTGATAATCGATTAATCGCGATTATCAAATGGTTCTAATGCTTAGCTAAAATTTAAAGGGGTTTTAGCTAATACATGTAAAAAGATCAACTCCGTTCAAGAGGCCAATGACTGACAGTATGTTCTAAATTGGTGTCCCACCTCGACAATGGACAGACATTCTCTTGGTCTGTGCCACTAACGCAGACTACGTTTACATGCACACCATATTCGGAATAGGGTCCATATTCTGATTAAGGAAATATTCCGAATAAGGTGTTTACATGCTCCACAGAGTGCTGAGCGAACGGAATATTCCCGTTTACATGTTAATCAGCATATTCTGAATAAACCCTAGCAGTAGTAGTGGTAGCGTCATGACAAGACGGCATCTAGAGGCGTTTTTTTAAAAACACTGCATCGACATTAGCACCAACTGGTCGGAGATGCTTGTTTATGCGCTATTCTGTGAAATATTTCTATCAGTGCAGCTGCTGGTCGTTCAAGAAGCGAAAGTTCATTTTTTCCCGGCCTACATCATAAGTGTGTTTGTTTATTTGTATGTAAATTATACCCTCCTTTTCTTTTGTTATCGTTTTTGATAAAGACAAAGTTTCTGATGATTCGGTATAGCCACCGGATCAGATCAGAACAACGGAATGAGAGACTTTGAAAATGCTCCGGTGGATGTAAAAACTTTAAGATCGCTGATTCGCTGATTCCGCTGTCAATCAAAAAGAAATTCCCCCTCAGACAGATCATCCAATCATCACGCAGAAACCGAGCGTCAGGGCCCGCCCACTGCCCCATAGACCCCCAGAGACACTGAGCGTCTGTCTGTATAAAACACTGTGGAGCTGCAGAGATGAATGAGAAATAAGTCGTGACGGTTTCCTGTGATAAGCAGCTGATTCTCAACAAAAGATGAACGTGTTCTAGCGCATATTTTGTGCACAGTACAGTTTTCTCCTCGCCCCAAAAGTGTAGAGACTTTTGCCTTCTCGCCGTTTTGAACATGCGCAGACGGAAAACATCCTTTAACGCAGTTTACTCTGGAGCATATTCAGATTAATGCGTTTACATGGCCCAATATTCGGGTTAATACAGGCATATGCTAGGGGTGTTATTCGGATTTTTAATAATCAGAAAATGAGCTTAATCGGGTTGCGGCAATTGGAATAAGGTGTTTACATGACTCCCACGCAATCCGAATATTGTCCTTATTCCGATTAATACAGGAATATGGTGTGCATGTAAACGTAGTCACAGTCAGCGAGCAAGTGCTTGAGAGCTCCTCAATTACTCCACGATTGACTCCACTTGCACCACGCCTACGTTGCGGACTTTGTGCCTTTCACTTTTTTGTTGGTCGTTCTTTGTTTAAGTGGGTGGGTTTTTCTCACTATTCCGATGACATTTTACACACATTTCCTCAATTGAAGTGTAAACTAAAATGATATATTCAATGGTATAACCACGTTTCTAGACCATGTTCTAGACCACTTATTCAGTACTTGACTACTCACAACACAATGTGTTGTGCTCTGTTTTGTTCCGTTTTCTATCATAGCTATATACGATGTCTTTCTAATAACATAAAAGATGAAATAATACTGTAAATTCAACAATACTTCCACGTTCAATAATGATTTTACAACAAATGAATAGAATTTGGGCATTATAAGTGTTCACACCTATAAAAAATTTGTCACTTTCTGAAGTAAATTTTGTTTCATTTTGTTTTCAATTAGACCTATAATGTTGATGTGATGTTATGACTTCTACGACACTGTACAATGAGTTTTCTCTTCAGTTTATTAAGTTGTTGATTGACTACAATTTAAATTCTAGTTATTTGCCGTTTTTAGCTTAACTATTATGGCAATAATTGATAATCGATAATCGGCAATAATCGAAAATCGGTTGGTAATCGAATCGGGACTTTAATAATCGAATCGAATCGAATCGGGAAATTAGGCCAATTCACCACCCCTAGTAAACATTGCAACACATTAATTTTTGATTTTGCTTTCATTGCATATTGCAGTCATTTGCTTTCAACCTGCAGTCAGTGTGAAATCATAAATGGTACATTGCGACTTTTAGTGAAATTTTTTCAATGCTGAGAGTTGAAAAATTCGCACCAATATTGTTTTTTCAGAGTCATGACAACTGTGGTATTCTGTAGATTTTACTTTCTCTGAGAAAAACTTTCTATCACTCTGAATAGGGCCTTTGTTGCACGTGTATCCCAGGAGCTTCTCTATTTTTCCTGTCATCAATTTTCCAACCAGCTCAAAACAGCAATAATCTTATTCTACTCATTGGCTGCCATTTTGTTGTCTATGAGGACGGGCTTAGGGTAGGGATGGGTACTGGATTTGGCACTTTTATAGGTACGTCCCAGATTCCATTGGTAGTACAGAGCACCATGTTTTAGTACCTAAACACATCCTTGTGACTGTGAGGGAGCAGAAGAGTAGGTGAGTTTCCATGCTGGACATGGGCATAAAGTGTGTAGAGCTGGGTTTCAATTTGTACATTATTAAAAAAACCCTATGTAGTTACTGTTAGTTTATTAAGTTGTAGTCAATTTTACTCAAGGGTTTTCATATTGAGGAAATTTGTGATGTCATGGTAAGAACAGCTGAAGGTTTTTCATGAAGTTAATGGAGTATAAACTTTATATCTTGAGAAATATTATATTTTAAAAAATGAATATATTAAATGTTCTGAGATTTTATTGTTAAAAAAAATTAACATTATTACCACATAAACTTACACGAAAAAAAAATTGTACTGTTAAGTGTTAATATTGATTCTTACTTATCAGCCAACGAGGGATGAACGATTTGGACAAAAGTTCATATCTTGACATTAATGCCAGATATCTGGATGTTTATATGATATGATATGACTCTGAGGTTAGAGAAAATAAAGTATTCTTAGAAAAATAAAAGCATAATATCATAACAGGATGTGTAAAGTTGGGTTAACTGATTAGAGCTCACTGTCAGTCATCAGCATTAACAAAGTCACCATTAATCATGTGACTGTCTGAGCTTTACATTCAGGGTGAGCTGGGAAAATCTGCAATATTGATATCTTCAGAATTGGGAAATTAATATCTTGAATTTGTATGTCTCGATACATTGATGATCTATCTTTAAGACTTACGAGCAACAGTACCATATTGTTCAAATGTGAAAGGTACCCAGCCCTACTTATTAATGTCCCTTCATCTTACCAGTAATTAACTTATCAGTAAAGTTAAGCTGCAGCATAATCAGTTAAAATTCAAAGCATATCTTAAAGCAACAGCTTGCAGTCACTTTGTTTCACCCTTCCTGGTTTACAGATTGTGGAGCGGGCAGTGATTGGCTGGCTCCTCTTTGGGTTGGGAGGTGACATGAGCTGCACCTGGTCACTGGTTTCTGCAGCTATCTTTGAGGAAAAAGTTTTGTTTCCAGCAGATAGACTTAAACTTTTGTTAACCTATCAGGGGAAAAATGATTGAATTTCCAAGATGGAGACATGACACTTGGATAGATGGACATCCTTAGTGTTGAACTGGTGAGATAGTCAATCTCCAAAGATGCCACTTTTTTCCACTTATTCATAAAACTTTTTTAATCACCAATAAAATTGTCACAGTTGAAATCTGTAAAGTTGTTGAAGAGATTTCTGATGCTTTTGAATTCCAGTTTCTAAATTCATCCAAAATTTCAGCAAAGCTTCCATAAAAACAGTCTCCTAATTTGAGTGTCAGAAAAGGTATTTCAAAATTGGGAATTCAGCTGACTCAAGTTTAAAACATAGTTGACAGAAAGTCACAAAAACTGAAGTCTTTTTGGAGCTCATCCTCCCTGTTGTCCTGCGTGTTAAGAGCCCAATTTGTTTGGCCTCCTTTGTTTTAAATAAGAGTGTCAGAGGTGCACTCATAGACCCAGGGGAGTTTGGTTCTGTGTTAATTGTTTGTTAAGTGTCATACATTATCCTCTGTCTGACAGGACTTCAGCAGGTTAAAGTAGCTGCTGGTGGAGACATTAATCAATCAGCTGAGACACAGAGACTCGCTCGGCTTCCTGCTCTCTTAGCTGCTCTTTGTTTTCAGATACAGATCTCTGTGTGTGCAACAGGCTCAATAAATAGGTCATAAAATTTACACATCAGTCAAGTTGAAATGGTTAAAACTGAAAATTCAAGCTTTAGTGGATTCAAATGAGACCTTTTTGTTTGTTTACTTGCAGAAAACTAAGCTGTGCGTCATTTTTTACAATGGGGAAGAGAAAAAAACGAATATTCCTATTATGTATTTTTGACATAAATACAAAACTTACTTTACTTTATCTTTATCAGTCACTAAATAGACTAGATCGCACCTGAGAGTCCACAAAATACAGGTTTGGACTCGATGTCGTAGTGTACAGTTCACGTCACGTCCATAAAGGAACGACCTACACGACGACACTGTATAACAGTCGAATATGTTACAAGGACAGCCTAAGTCGAGTCCAATAAGAGGTATGATTGTCTAATGGGCACAGCAGGATCCAAACACACAGGGGGGAGACACCTATCAGCTGACAGCAGACACTGAAGTACACTGAAAAGCAAACATCCTTCAGAAACAGATACCTCAGGTCACCTTGGACCAAAAAGTGATGTTAGAGATGAGCATTTTCACATCATTTTTTGGGTCAACACTAGAAATATACAAGCTGATGTTTTTATTATTGTAAGTTGTGTGTGTTTCTTATCTGTACTGCTGCCTCCTGGGGCATACAGCTCTGTTTAATGGCACTACCTGGATGTAAACAAGTACATTAGTAATCCTACCCTCAACTGTACCACAATTAAAGATGGCAACAAACAGTTATTCTGTGTTTTATCATATCATACATATCAACAGAAATAACATCCTGTCATGTAAATACAACAAATAACATAAGACCATTTCATTAGTTTCACCATCTGATTTTTTGAATTGTGTGGCATTATAAGGATATGATTCCAATAACAGTCTGATGCTGAGGCACAGAACTTATGTCATGATTTAAAATGAGTCAAACTGAGTCCTGACACTCCAGGGCTTGAAATGGGTCCCACTTCAGCTCTGCTTTGAACTTTGAAATGGTACAAACAATTGGCAAAATGATTTCTTTTGGTTATTCCATTTTTGGTTTCTCGGTTTTTGGCTTTGGCCAAGGATTTTCAGTTCGGTATATCCTGAGTGTATTCATACCTGTGACTCGTGTGCTTTGTCCCAATTCAGGGCAAAAATGATACAATTGCTGCAATTGTTACTTGGTTCATTTGTGTTCACACAGCAAAAGTCTCTTAGAATCCAAAGTTGTGCCATGTGCAATCAGATTTTTCTCTCATTGGACAGAAATCTTTCCTAGAAGGCAGAAAATTTCCTTTTCCTCATTCATTCAGGTTCTGAACCGCTTATCACGGGGGACAAAAACAGCCACGGAGCATCAGCAGCATGTGCAGTTTGTGTCACAGCATTCATCTGGCTCAAGTGTTCACTATCAAACCAAAAGATGCTTTTTTTTCATGAGTGCAAACTGCATCTGGAAAATAGTGTACTCATCACTCATAATAGTCATTATTATTCATTATCATGCACTCATTTCGCTATCCACCAATTTTTATCACAGTTTGCAAAAATCCAGTAATGGAAAATTGACAAAAGTAAACCATAAGAATTATTTAATAGTTCTGACATCCTAGGGTTGTCTTCCAATAGATATTACAGCCTTGAGCATCAGCCAAGACCAAAATTGGTCCAATTAAAAAAAGATGAAAAATACTGCCACATGGTTGACATCACACTTTCTCCTTGCTACTGTTTTAGCACGTTAGCACACACTTTAGTTGTAATCAGGTGGGCTCCACATGCTGGATCTGGGCGCTGCTGGAGCACAGTCTGGAATATCGGTGATTTCAGATGCTGGCTGATATAATTCAATATCATTTTCTTTTGCTGATATTTGATACCACTATCAAATTGGGACACCCCTACAACATTCATTAGTTGAATAATAGGTGCCCTCTTAGCGGTTAGTATGCAACCTTCAGAACTTCTGAGAAGAGCTTTTGGTTTGTGTTAATTTTTGTGATTTTGTGTCCCCTCTGGACGAAACTGTACCTCTTATCTCGACTGTTTTTTTCATGTGCGTGTACAGTGAGTGTTTTTTAGTGGAAGTTTCACCTTGTGGTCAGTTGTACTCTTCACCAAGAATTTCTGCTGCAGAAAATGTAGGAAAAAAGTTTTCTAACAGAGCTTGTTTGTACAAAATAAGAAATGAATGAATGGATTCAGAAATGGGGTTTTGGTGCTGTATTAACAATTTCCAACATCCACATTAATACAGATACACCATATTAATACAAGTAAAATACATAAAAGTTGTTAATAACCCACCATAAGGGTGTAGGCTTAAACTTCTGATGAAATTTGTTGTGTCTTGTAACCCAGCCCCTCTGATAAATCACTCCACACTGCTCTCAGAGATGGAGAGCTTTCTTTAAATTTGTCATTGTTTGTACACTTGGGATTTCGTGTCAGACGCATTTTGTTATTCTCCTTGGCGAGCAGCCCTTGGACCAGCATCTGAAAACAGACAATGCACGGCTGGAGCCAGTCAGGAGGGGAGGAAATCCCACCCAGTGTTTGTCCACCAACAGTGTCTTTGCGTCTTCCTGCTTGCAGCACAATGCAACAAGGTGCCCTTTGCCGTTTATTGCAGCGCTTTTAATGCGCTCTGTAGGTGCACTGAATTTTAAAGCCTGCTTCACAGCCACACTGTTTCTCTCTACAAGCAAAGCAAAAGGCTTCTTTTCAAATCAAGGCAGCGTAATCTATTTTGATGATAGTGACATGCACTCCGGGAGGAATATTAATAGCACAAAGTAGGAGCCTGTATTCTTGGCTGATAAAATAAGGAACTTCTGCAGACTGGA
Source organism: Thalassoma bifasciatum (assembly GCA_008086565.1). Classification (NCBI taxonomy): domain Eukaryota; kingdom Metazoa; phylum Chordata; class Actinopteri; order Labriformes; family Labridae; genus Thalassoma; species Thalassoma bifasciatum. The sequence goes on from RPOG01001017.1 coordinate 11,883, forward strand.
TCCTGAATGATGATCAGGAAATTATAATTTTCTCCTGAAAAGATGTGTAATGATTAGAAAATTAATTCTTTAACCACACATCAGATAACGAGAGCCACACATGCAGTATTATTGGATCTAAAGGGAGAATTAGTCTCTGATAAATTTCACATATTATTAGACAGTAGAGTGAAAGACCTCTATACCATTACTAATTTCCACTGTTATTGAATTTTCTCATAAAACGAATGCAGAAGTGACTCCAGCTCTGTGTTTAACACATGTATGATTTATCCTGCTGGGCTAAGCCATGTTTTTATTAGATTTCATGGTTTGGTAATTAAAGATTTAATTGATTTCTGCTGTGCTTAGGTTCGTTTTTCTCGTGCGCTTTTGATTTAAAGGGAGGCAGGAGGAGACAGGATGATCTGAGGTTGCTGATGTGACCGTTTCACTCACTGACTTTAAAGAAAGAACAAAGTTTGAAAGTGCCTGTGTCAGCGCTGCAGCCCCATGAGGGCTTTTGGAAATGTAAAGACAACAAACATTTCCTGAGGAGTGCGTGTGTGGAGAGGAAAAAGTTGGGAAACCAGGGGTCAAAGGGCAGACAATGCTGCATCCACACCCGCTCTGCACATTTCTGTCACTGATCCAGGATCAAACAAGCTGCATTTCAGTCTTTATTTATATAGCACCACATCATCACAAACATGAAGTAACTTTACAAAACATGAACAGGTCTGGACCTATTAAACTTAAAAATATTTTATTTTACTAACAGAGACCAAACATCAAGTCAAGACAAGAAGTCTGATCTCATCTTAACCCACCATGAGTACAGACATTTGCAGCATTTAGTAATAACAATGGAGAGGAAAACTTCTCTTGAACAGGCAGAAACCTCGGCCACAACCAGACACATGTTAGACAGACATCTGCCTCAACTTTGTAGAGATAAGACAGAGAAAGTCCAGAGGGAAACAGACAGAGAGAGAGAGGTATACAGACACATCCAGACACAGACAGAGAGAGGAATAGACAGAGAGACAGATGCAGAAGAAAATGGCACTGAGGGAAACAGACACAGAGAGACAGACAGACAGAGAGAGGTAGGCAGAAAGAGAAATAGACAGACATACGCAGAAGAAAATAGCACAGAGTGACACATACACAGAGGTGACAGAGAGATTCAGACAGAGGGACACAGACACAGAGAGACAGACAGAGTGAGGCACAGACACGGAGAGACACAGAGAAAAAGCCATAGAGACTATGAGGCCATAGTAGCTGGAGTCAGGCAGGCCCACGGCAGCTGTCAGTCCACAGCAGCAATCCAGATGAACCTACAACACAAGCTCAGACTTAAAGGAGATCCATGAATAATAACAATAATGGTACATTAATATTAAAAATTAGACTGACACAGAGGAGAAAGGGAAGCAGAAGTCTTGTGTGTTAGTCTAGACCTATAGCTGTATAACAAAGAGCTGTTTCATACATGATCCAGCACTGTAAATATATGCTTTATCAAAAAGGAAAGCTGTAGAGAAAATTGAGATAACAAGTTTTAATTTTTCAGGCTTTGCAGTATGCCTACTCACAGCTTAATCAAATCCTCAATCTGCAAGCTGTTTTTCTCAACATGCTGTCATATATGTACCAGTTTTGAGCCTCTGTTGTTTCCAGCAGAGGGCAGTGTGTATGTATGTGTGTGTGTGTGTCTGTCTCTCTGGACAACATCATTTATCCCTTTGAGTGTTCTCGGGATGATATTCAAGATCTTTGGCTCTGAAACCCTTAGTCATTTGGATGATTCAGGCTTCATTTGCATTGCTGTTTGAGCACGTTCCCGTACTAGTGTCGGTATTTTCATGTAAACAAGAAGCTGCACAGAGGTAGTTCAGACACTGTTTGATTCCTCTACAGGACTATTGATTAAATCTGCACACATACAGGCTGTATATTTTGCTTGTTGCAGTGGTCCGACTCAAGCAATTTGCATTGAGGAGACATTTACAATGCCACTTTTTATTTATTTACCATTCATATCCCAGCTTCTGACTTTGTTTCTCCTTGGGGATATGTGAAATCCATCCTCATCAAAATTTTATTGGAGGAATATGGATAGAAGGTGGGGATGTCAGTTGTGTCTTTGTGGCCAGAGGGTTGCGGGTTTGACTCCAAAACCCTGGAGGGAAAGCAAGGCAGGAAAAGTAAATAAGACCCAGTCACGTGCCCTTGAGTAAACAAGGCTGTTGCATAAGTTCTCTGTTGCATGTAAATGAGCGAGTGCTGTAAGCAAGAAGGTGCAGAAAATGTGTGTGCTCAGTCATCCTTTCTGTTTGGATGAGGGTTAAAACTTCACCATTATGCTTCCTGCTCTCCAAGTCTGCTTTTTACACCTCAGGCACTTGTGTCATGCAGGTTTCCAGGACAGCTTAGGTTAAGTGAGCAGGTGGGATTTATTGGGTGGCACTTTGCGGGGGCACATGGTTGTTATGGGACACGTGAGGATTTGCTCTGTCAAACTCGAGGCCACCTTTGCAAACATTATTTTAATGCCAAACAAAAAGTTGCCTGAATCAACAGCAGCAGATTGTGAAGAGATGCACCAAAACCCTGTTGAAAGGAGCCCTAGCTAATGGATGGAAAAGATTTCAGTGTTGTTCACAACCCCAGTTCGATAAAGTTGGGACATTGTGTGAAACATAAATAAAAACAGAAAAAAATATTTGCAAATGCTGTTTAACCTATTTCAATGTTTAACACTACAAAGACAAAAAATGTATTGTTCAAACTGATTAACTTCATCGTTCAATTGCAAAAAAAACCTCACTCATTGTGAATTTGATGTCTGCAACACATCCCTAAAATGCAACAATACAGTTTCATTTTCTCCGCAGTCCGTTGATGTATTTTCAGCTTCATAATGTGCCACACATTTTCAGTGGAAGACAGGTCTGGACAGCAGGCAAAATTCCCTTGATTGTACATTTGGAAACATTGTTCTTAAACTGTTGGACTATTTGCTCACGCAGTTGTTGACAAAGTGGTTAACCTGGCCCCATCCTTGCATGTGAAGGACTGAGCCTTTTGAGGATGCTCCTTTTATACCCAATCATGACACTCACCTGTTTCAATGAACCTGTTCACCTGTGGAATGATCCAAACAGCTGTTTTTTCAGCATTCAGCAACTTCACCAGTCTGTTGTTGCTTTTTGTTGCAGGCTCTAAACCCAAAATAAATGAATATTTGCAAAAAAACAAAAACAAAAAAACCCCCAACAACCAATGAGGTTTAACAGTTGGAACAATAGATATCTTTTCTTGTGGTGTATTTAATTGAATATAGATTGAACAGGATTGAACAGGGGTTGTATTTGCACCAAAGAGAAATATAACTTCATATTGTCCTTGTGATGTGAATTTTGTGAAGCTGCCTTTGAATTTTCATGCAGATGTGAAGCAACACAGTTGTCGGTGAAACCAATTTGCCACAAGCTCCCTTAATCTAACTACAAGTAAAGAAATGGAAGAACAAGCTGGTAAGAAATCACATTATACAGTCAGGATTAATTTGTTGGTGAAGTTGTTTTTATTTCACCTTTGTTCATCCAGGTAAATCCATAGAGATCAGTGATCTCTTTTTCAAAGGATACTCACGTATAATTGATTTTGTGTTCAGCTCTAAAACATGGGCTTCAAGGATGTTGCCAATAATGACCTTGTTGTTGACAACACAGTGGAAATGAGCCTGTGTGTTTCCTGTCGTTTTTGGGGTCATTACTGTGCTGAAGCAGCCAAACTTCAAGACAATGGAAGGTCAAAGGGCACCAAAACCTAAAATCATGAAACACGGAAAATACAGCAGATTGTTTCCTACTTTCACCATGACAGGAGAGAGCAGACTTTACACACACTGAACTCTGTAATAGTCATTGTAGTTCTTCCCTTTAAAGTGAAGACATGATTAAGCAAATAAATGAACCTTGGGAGGAAAAATTCTTTTTTCCAGTTCACCCTCAACCTTATAGGGCAGATGGACCTGCCTGATTTATTTTTTGAAATCCTGCAGAATCCTTTTTTTTCAAAATTAGAAATAGAAATTAATAAAGGGGGTCCCAGATACCAGTGCATGGTGAATTGGGGGTTGCGACTCAAAAAGGTTGAGAACCTCTGGCTTATACGAGGAGCTGTCTTTGCTAGCTCTCATGCTCCAAAGATAGAAACTATGGCGACCATGCAGCTGCTGTCATCATGAGTTTCTTGTGGGGTAATTGTAGGTTTAACTCAGAAATAAAGGTCTTTGGGGATTTTTTTTTTGCACCAGAGGCTTGATGTACTCATAGTCATGTCTTTATATACATTATTGATCTTTTGCATGTGTCTTGTTTTGAGTCTTTCTGGATTTGCAGTGCACACACTTGCTGATAATGTGGCTTTGTTGGATTTTTGCTCCACTAGTTTCTTGCATTTCTCCTGTAATTCTGCATGTACACCAATGAAGTTGCCTGATTTCTGAATTTGCTGCACGTTTTTAACAAAATGCATCTAGGCTGTTGAATATTGTGTTGCAGGTTTGTGAGATGTTGAGAAGTTGCTTCAAACGACTAATGCAAAAGTATCCTCAGACATCCACCTCTCATTGCATGTATGATGAACAGTGTGTGTCATTACTTTTCCTTTCTGTGTGTGTGTGTGTGTGTGTGTGTGTGTGTGTGCTCACTGGTATCATCTCAGTTATATTTCTCCAAGTCGTTTTGGCCTGAGAGAACATAATCAAGTTTTTCCTCTATAAATTAAATCTGCAGCCAGTTTGTGACCTGAAATATGCCCTCAGCTGCTTTGGAAATACTAACAGCACTGCACTGGTACACACACACTCACACACACACACACAAATGCACACACAACACACCCATACAGGGGGAACTGGAGGCTGTATTCTGATAACTCCTGCAGCAGTGTGTGTGTGTGTGTTTCTGTGTGTGTGAGGGGGAGAGAGAGAGAGACAGCAGAGTTACAAGGACCAGCTGCTCCCCTCTTTCTCCTCCTCCTCCTCCACATCATCTTCATCATTCCCCTCCTCTTCATCCTTTTTTACTTCATCTCCCTTGTTCGTGTCTCTTCTGTGGTGTTATGATAATTTCCGTGCTCTCTCTCTTCTTCTGCCAATGTCGAGCATAAACGGCAACAAAAACAACACTGATGGTAGGAAAAAGAATTGACTTTTCAAGAAGCGCACACACACGCGCAAACACACGTACACAGACAAGCAAGCGCACAAAAACTGACAGGCACACGCAAACAGAGACAAAACAGACACCTACGCAGAGTTAGAAAGACAAGATAGACGCCTACGCATGCAGACATGGAGGTGTAGTCAAAGAGCACACATACAGTAGACCCACACACACACACACACACATAGACTCTCTCGCAGCTGCTAATGAAGGTTGTTCCCAGTCAAATGGAGGGAGCAGGATTCCCTCACTGATTGATGACTCACTGAGGCAATAGCTGTCGCCGCTTGTGCATCATTACTTACTCGGCTGTATTACCATTAATACCACACAACTGCAGACGCAGCTACCTCAGGAGCCCCGTGGCTTCTCATAACGGAGTCTGCAGGCTTTAAAATCACCAAGTGAAAAAGTCTCCATCCTGGCACCGAGGCACGTTGGCATCCAAATGAGTCGTGCACCACATCCTGACTAGACCGTGTTCCTGTTTTCCTGTCGTGTATGTGTCGTCGTCGTAGTAGTCGTCGTGTCTGGACGTGTTATGGTCTGATGTTTAGTCAATTTAGTGTAGTAAAGACGTCCGGAATTGAGGTATGACGGTAAACCTGGACCGACCCGGCCCCTTTATGTAAGTAATCGTGTTTAATTGTGTTCTCGTGTGTTGAGACGATAATTAGCATATTATGTCATGCCATGTGTCAAATTAACAGTTGTTCAAAAAGCTGATTTAAGCAAATCACCGCTTCAAGCTGAGGGAGTTTGTTTCAACTCATTTGCTAATGGCTGATCAACTTCGATCTTCGTCATCACACAATTAACGCATCATGCATCTTTACACTTGCAGCAAAATCTGGATAGTGTCAGTGAAACTTGATGCCCCGAAGTGTTAAAGCTGCGTTAGATCTTATAGTAGAAGCTATTTTTCTAGATTACTTTGAACCAGAGTTGTCACGATACTAAATTTTCAAACTCGATACTGATACCGAGAAAAATATTCGATACTTAAGACCATTTTTGATACCAGGTGATGAAAAGTGACAAACACTTAAAAAGGCATGAAAACATTTTTATTAACATGAAAAATGGAACCCCAGATAAAATATTGATAAAATAAAATGATTAAATAATCAGAAAAGCAAGACAATCACGTTTTCAATGAGTGAAATAATTAACCCAAATATAACAGTTTGACACTGTTCTAACGAGGTATCATTATTTTAACTTGCAAATAATCAAAAAGTCTCTAAATTACAATCGCAAACAAACCTACCACAATTACAACACTCTCTGTTGCCCGAGGTAAAAACAGACAAATGAAACAACAATTAGACCAATGTTATAAGGTGTTAAACTCTACAAGTAAACAACAATCAGTTAAATTGAACATCACTTGATCCTCACAGATGCACTCTGCCACAGCAGTTTACATTTTAAGCTTCAGGAGACTTGGGGTCATATTCTCAGTATTTTTCCAGTAGCAGGTGTGAAGTTAGGCTGTGATGTTTTCAGAGTATCGATGTTTTTGACAATACTAGTTTGGACAGAATCTTGTCTGGTCCTGGAGTCCTAGATTTGAGGATTTGCTGCTTTTCTTGTCCATTGTTTAAATTTAATGGGAAGTTTTTAGGTTTACCTGATGGCTAACCATAGAAAATATTACAACCTTGAGATCTAAGATATGGAGTTATAGAGGTTTTATTAACTGTACCATGAAGTTACGAAGGCAAAATGAGTGACCGTCAATGTAGAAAAGATTGATCGATGATGAAAAATAACTAATTGCAGTATCTTTTTTTGTACTTGTGCGTTAGTTTTATGTTAATATGTTTGAAGCTATTATGCAAGTGCAGTTTCTTGAATATTTGGAGGATTTTCTTCCAATCAAAATATTGTTCTAGTATATTTCTGAAGCTCTCTGTTTTGACAAAAAACATTTTGTTGAAATCTACAAAGGTTTTCAATATCCTTTATTACAAACCATGTTTATATAAGTATTTCACATTATTATGCAAGTCCTTTTCCCATTTTAAACTGACCTGAGAGTCCAATTATCAAGAGTCTGTGCAAGGGAAAGTCTAAAAATGTTATACCCAAGAAATGCAGTTCTGTGGCAGTACCAGTGAACCATAAAAAAGAATTGTTTAAGAGAGTCAGGATGGGAGAAAGTCTAGAGTAGAAAAAGCTTGTTGAACAATATGAAACTGAGACCTGTAAAGAACCAAACCAGAGATTCTTAAAAAAGCTGGAGCTTCCAGTAAGGCCATGTATGAAGCTGTAGGGCTGATGATGATGATGTAGCCAGGTCTATTGAACGTACCACCAGACACCAGCTTTGAGCTGCGAAGGTTCAAAAGACAGAGACAAGACCTCCTTTTAAGAAAATACAACTAACAGGGGCTATACAATGCTCAAAACTGACTTCCCCACAGTTAAATTCAGTTATAGCCAGGTGACCCTGGATGGATCAGATTGAAAGCATCTGGTTGGATTTTAAATAGCCCTGCTGCACCAAATTACTGCTGTTGTTGATATTCTCATTTTTCCTCAAGTTATATGTTGTTATCACCAACTTGCAAATTTGGTACACTTGTTTGTGAAGTTCCTGAGTTTCATTAAAAACAAAGCCTGTGGCAGTTTTAAAAGTGTAATAATAACCACACATTTGAATATGTCTATTATTAACTGAATTAATAAAAAAAGAGAGTGATTGTTAACAGTTTTTAGAATATTTTCAAAAATGAAACCTGCAAAACAGTTAATACAAGTGAGCAAAACACTTCACTGTACTTAACACCAGTCAGCTGAGCTACTCTGGTTCACACACACAGTGTCGGTGTTGTTTTTTGTTTGCACTTGTGATGAGAGCATGAGATCATGAGAGCTGATCTCCGGCTCAGGTGTTTATAAAAGGTGTACACCACAAGGCTGTGGGTTTTCAAAACAATGGTTGTAACTCCAGTGAAAGCTCATGAAGTCACTATTTTACTTAACACGAACAAAAGTGACGGTGGTACAACTTTATGATCATTTATTTTGATTTCATACTATTTTTTTAATGTAAAAGTCTTGATTCTCTGTAAGTGTTTTACTTTAGTGCAGGAGGACGACAGAAACAACCAGGCTTAACTGAATCCCTTGAATTCAGGTCACACCTTTTTCTATGCAGCCGCCCTGTGGTCTATGTGAGAGTTACACCCACCCACATATAAACCCTCTCTTAGTTTCTGTGCCTTTCTGTGTTGCTTTCTCTTACTGAAGCAGTAGGAGGTCTGAGAGGGTTATGTTCACGATAAAGACTGTTCCGACCGGACTCAATCTTGGGCCAGCAGGGGGGGGCACTGTTCCAGAGGCAGGGGTCTTAACTGCTAAACTCTTTGTGCACCTGATTGTTTTTTAGTGGTTAAGGCCTTTCACAAGTGGTGATCCATTACTCTAACACACAACGCACACATGTGCATTTATGACTGGGAACTACCTGGAGGCTGCCCCCACCTCTTTGCTCTTAGCACCCAATGATGGGATCAGCTGAGCTGCTGCAGGGCCATTCCAGACGTCTCCTCCTGAACTCAGTTACCCAAAACTGATATTTTATCTCCACTGAGACATAAATACTGAAGAAGTCACTGTAAGGTTGACAGGAGACATATTTACAGTACATTTGTGTGTTTGGAATAGGAAACAAACATACCAAAAACACAGTGAAATAAAACTTTTTACGTTGAAGACAACCTAGAAACCCCAATCACACACTTTTTGTAGATTTTATGATGGCTCTGTCTTCGACAACTTCACCCTAGATCACTGTCGTCACATGTGCACAACATAGCAGCTAAAGTACTAACAGCTCTGAAACTCACTCTGTCCAAGCCTGAAGACAAACATGTTTAGAATCATCTCGTCAAAGTCACTCACCTTGGTTAGTGGATCTGTGCCTGACAAAAAGCATGTAGTTTCCAGATAGTTTGAGATATGAACAAAAGTACTGAAATACATGGTCTTGATACAAAGGATGCGTATCATTTTAATTCCATTGATTCCTAAATCCAATAGTATGATTTTGGCTGTTTAGATTCTCAAAGTGAACTACAGACTATGAGAATGATTTTTCCTTTATTTTATTTATCTTTCTTGTCAGGATAGACGGAGGAAAGTGACAAAGCTAAACTCTTTATGTAAGTGAAAAAAGAATATAATGAAAAAACATAAGAATATAGAACATTGGACTTCCTAAATCCTTCAACTCTCTCAAGACCTCTCACAACTCCATCACTGCTGAGGTTGGACGCAGTAAGAACGCCATCACAGATCCTGATGATTTCTTATGGAACAAAAAAGTCAAGTGGCAGACACCAAAAAATTTCACAACAATGAGTCGGAGGATCTGATTGGCTGTCTGTGAGGACACAGGACGATTCTGGACCCAAATTAGGGCCGTTACTGGACTGGACTTTGACAAAGAGCAGTACACCTGGGCCAACGAAAGGTGGAAGAAATTTTTATTCTGGAATAAGAAAAAATGTAACCTTGACGGTAATGGTGTCCAAGGTTACTGGCGTGACCTTGAGATCCCACTTGAGATGTTTTCTAGGTGGCACAGTGGAGCAGGCGCCACCATGATCTGCTTTTTCCTTCAATAGAACAATGGAGTTTCAGGTCGTGCAGGAGCGTCAAACAGCGACTGGCCATGTGGGGATGTTGCAGGGGGGCATCCTTGGTGACTGAGGGCCCTGGACTGTTTTGTTTTTCCAACAGCACAACACACAACATCAGAAACAGAGTATTTCCTCAACCTCTACTGCGTCGAAGCTTAGCCAAATTCCAGAGCCTTCTGCCATGAGCATTTTCCCGTGACTTGGGTGACATGCTGCATCATATGTGATCTAATGTAACGCAACACCTCAGGCCCTGACAGATCAGAAAAGCTTCATGTACTGCCAGGTACTTACTTAAGTTTAATCCTGAAAAATGTATGTCACTGTCAGGGACATGTAAAGGGCTCAGCTCCATTTATCTTGTCAAGTTGTTCCAAAACAGAACTGGTTCTTGATACTCAACCCTCCTTGTTACTAAGGCTGTGTCTTTGATTGTACTTGTGGGTTTTATAGGGCTTAAAATCTTGTTTATTTTTTCAGGGCATTTTTGCCTTTATTTGATAGGACAGCTGGAGAGACACAGGAAATGTGGGGAGGAGACAGTGGGGGAAGACATGCAGCAAGGGGTCATGGCCAGTGGTCAAACCAGCAACCAGCGCCATGAGGACTCTGGCCTCAGCTCACACGCGCTTTAACCATGTAGCCTGAAAAAGAGTCACCACTCTCAGGCACTTTCACATTGAAATCATTGTAGTAAAAGGACACCACGTGAGCAGTTTTGTAACGTATCAGCTGACAGAAACAGNACCTCAGGAGCCCCGTGGCTTCTCATAACGGAGTCTGCAGGCTTTAAAATCACCAAGTGAAAAAGTCTCCATCCTGGCACCGAGGCACGTTGGCATCCAAATGAGTCGTGCACCACATCCTGACATCTGGCACAAGGACAAAAGGACAGCACATACACAGCAGCAGCATCATCAGCAGCACAGACCTGCACAATACCAGACTACAAATCAGTTAAATCACATCATTTCTGCAGGCCTTAACTCCATACTGCCATTTGGACCTGGCTGGGCCGGGGAAATACATTCATTAGCACAAATTAACACAAGAGCACACAACTCTGCTACATTAGCATATTATGTCATGCCATGTGTCAAATTAACAGTTGTTCAAAAAGCTGATTTAAGCAAATCACCGCTTCAAGCTGAGGGAGTTTGTTTCAACTCATTTGCTAATGGCTGATCAACTTCAATCTTCGTCATCACACAATTAACGCATCATGCATCTTAACACTTGCAGCAAAATCTGGATAGTGTCAGTGAAACTTAATGCCCCGAAGTGTTAAAGCTGCGTTAGATCTTATAGTAGAAGCTATTTTTCTAGATTGCTTTGGACCAGAGTTGTCACGATACTAAATTTTCAAACTCGATACTGATACCGAGAAAAATATTCGATACTTAAGACCATTTTTGATACCAGGTGATGAAAAGTGACAAACACTTAAAAAGGCATGAAAATATTTTTATTAACATGAAAAACGGAACCCCAGATAAAATATTGATAAAATAATTAAATCAAAAAGTCTCTAAATTACAATCGCAGACAAACCTACCACAATTACAACACTCTCTGTAGCCCGAGGTAAAAACAGACAAATGAAACAACAATTAGACCAATATTATAAGGTGTTAAACTCTACAAGTAAACAACAATCAGTTAAATTGAACATCACTTGATCCTCACAGATGCACTCTGCCACAGCAGGTTACATTTGAAGCTTCAGGAGACTTGGGTTCTTATTTTCAGTATTTTTCCAGTAGCAGGTGTGAAGTTAGGCTGTGATGTTTTCAGAGTATCGATGTTTTTGACAACACTAGTTTGGACAGAATCTTGTCTGGTCCTGGAGTCCTGGATTTGAGGATTTGCTGCTTTTCCTGTCCATTGTTTAAATTTAATGGGAAGTTTTTAGGTTTACCTGATGGCTAACCATAGAAAATATATTACAACCTTGAGATCTAAGATATTGAGTTATAGAGGTTTTATTAACTGTACCATGAAGTTACGAAGGCAATACAAGTGACCATCAATGTAGAAAAGATTGATCGATGATGAAAAATCACTAATTGCAATATCTTTTTTTGTACCTGTGCATTGGTTTTATGTTAATATGTTTTAAGCTATTATGCAAGTGCAGTTTCTTGAACATTTGGAGGCTTTTCTTCCAATCAAAACATTGTTCTAGTATGATATTTCTGAAGCTCTCTGTTTTGACAAAAAACATTTTGTTCAAATCTACAAAGGTTTTCAATATCCTTTATTACAAACCATGTTTATATAAGTATTTCACATTATTATGCAAGTCCTTTTCCCATTATAAACTGACCTGAGAGTCCAATTATCAAGAGTCTGTGCAAGGGAAAGTCTAAAAATGTTATACCCAAGAAATTGCAGTTCTGTGGCAGTACCAGTGAACCATAAAAAAGAATTGTTTAAGAGAGTCAGGATGGGAGAAAGTCCAGAGTAGAAAAAGCTTGTTGAACAATATGAAACTGAGAACTGTAAAGAACCAAACCAGAGACTCCTAAAAAAAGCTGGAGCTTCCAGTAAGGCCATGTATGAAGCTGTAGGGCTGTTGATGATGATGTAGCCAGGTCGATTGAAAGTACCACCAGACACCAGCTTTGAGCTGCGAAGGTTCAAAAGACAGAGACAAGACCTCCATTTAAGAAAATACAACTAGCAGGGGCTATACAATGCTCAAAACTGACTTCCCCACAGTTAAATTCAGTTATAGCCAGGTGACCCTGGATGGATCAGTGTGAAAGCATCTGGTTGGATTTTAAATAGCCATGCTGCACCAAATTACTGCTGTTGTTGATATTCTCATTTTTCCTCAAGTTATATGTTGTTATCACCAACTTGCAAATTTGGTACACTTGTTTGTGAAGTTCCTGAGTTTCGTTAAAAACAAAGCCTGTGGCAGTTTTAAAAGTGTAATAATAACCACACATTTGAATACGTCTATTATTAACTGAATTAATAAAAAAAGAGAATGATTGTTAACAGTTTTTAGAATATTTTCAAAAATGAAACCTGCAAAACAGTTAATACAAGTGAGCAAAACACTTCACTGTACTTAACACCAGTCAGCTGAGCTACTCTGGTTCTCACACACAGTGTCGGTGTTGTTTTTTGTTTGCACTTGTGATGAGAGCATGAGATCATGAGAGCTGATCTCCGGTTCAGGTGTTTATAAAAGGTGTACACCACAAGGCTGTGGGTTTTCAAAACAATGGTTGTAACTCCAGTTAAAGCTCATGAAGTCACTATTTTACTTAACACGAACAAAAGTGACGGTGGTACAACTTTATGATCATTTGTTTTGATTTCATACTATTTTTTTAATGTAATTTAAATGTAATGTATTTTTAAAGTCTTGATTCTCTGTAAGTGTTTTACTTTAGTGCAGGAGGACGACAGAAACAACCAGGCTTAACTGAATCCCTTGAATTCAGGTCACACCTTTTTCTATGCAGCCGCCCTGTGGTCTATGTGAGAGTTACACCCACCCACATATAAACCCTCTCTGAATTTCTGTGCCTTTCTGTGTTGCTTTCTCTTACTGAAGCAGCAGGAGGTCTGAGAGGGTAATGTTCACGATAAAGACTGTTCCAACCGGACTCAATCTTGGGCCAGCAGGGGGGGGGGGGTGCACACTGTTCCAGAGGCAGGGGTCTGAACTGCTAAACTCTTTGTGCACCTGATTGTTTTTTAGTGGTTAAGGCCTTTCACAAGTGGTGATCCATTACTCTAACACACAACTTACACATGTGCATTTATGACTGGGAACTACCTGGAGGCTGCCCCCACCTCTTTGCTCTTAGCACCCCATGATGTGATCAGCTGAGCTGCTGCAGGGCCATTCCAGACGTCTCCTCCTGAACTCAGTTACCCAAAACTGATATTTGGGGTGAATTCCAATTCCTGTCTTAACCCTCAATCTTAACCCTCAATCTCAAAATGCGCGTTCCCGCGAAGTGTAAGTGCTGTCCCGATTCTCAGAAAGTTGAGGTTGAGGGGCAAGATTGAGGGCTGTATCTCCCTCAATATTGAGATTTTCCGAGACCACCCTTGGGATTAAGGGACATCCAGAATGCATTGCGTATTGTCGGTAAATAAACATGGCGTCCAAAGCGGCAGAGAAGGCGAGCTACAAATATAGTATTTTCTTTGTTAATAGAGATATAAATATTACGAAAACCATTGTATTATCTTAGTTTAGACCCATTTTATGGATTATTTACCTCGTTGTTGCAGAACATTTATTTTTTATTTTACGATCTTTTGTCAATAGCGTCCGGTGCGGACAAGCCATGTTGCTTTCGTTAAAGTTAGTTAACATTACAAAATGGTCATTTTTCTCCGTGGTAATATTATTGTTTTAACAAGATAACAGCCTATATAACATGCTTGTGCTGATAATGGTATAAGATAACCGGGCTAATGTCATCTCCTGTAGCTGCAGAGTTATGTAACGATACTTATAGCTGGTGTTTACCTTTCAATAAACTATGGTTTGCTGTGACAGCTGAATATGTCCGTGGTTGTGTTATTTATACAGATATTTTTTTGATCACGCTAACCGAAGGAATAACTGACAGACAGTGCACAACAATTTCACTTGCATTTAAGGGGTGTCCCATTTCCAAGTCACAAGATAGCCCTTAACACTTGGTTTTGAGGGCCACTGAGATTGAGGGTTGAGCTTGAGGGTTAAGATTGAGGGTTAAGAAAGGAATTGGAATTGGGCCTTTATCTCCACTGCAGACATGAAGACTGGAGAAGTCACTGTAAGGTCGACAGGAGACATATTTACAGTACATTTGTGTGTTTGGAATAGGAAACAAACATACCAAAAACACAGTGAAATGAAACTTTTTATGCTGAAGACAACCTAGAAACCCCAATCACACACTTTTTGTAGATTTTATGATGGCTCTGTCTTCGACAACTTCACCCTAGATCACTGTCGTCACATGTGCACAACATAGCAGCTAATGTACTAACAGCTCTGAAACTCTCTCTGTCCAAGCCTGAAGACAAACGTGTTTAGAATCATCTCGTCAAAGTCACTCACCTTGGTTAGTGGATCTGTGCCTGACAAAAAGCATATAGTTTCCAGAAACAACAATAGTTTGAGATATGAACAAAAGTACTGAAATACATGGTCTTGATTTAAGGATGCGTATCATTTTAATTCCATTGATTCCTATATCCACTGGTATGATTTTGGCTGTTTAGACTCTCAAAGTGAACTACAGACTATGAGAATGATTTTTCCTTTATTTTATTTATCTTTCTTGTCAGGATAGACGGAGGAAAGTGACAAAGCTAAACTCTTTATGTAAGTGAAAAAAGAATATAATGAAAAAACATAAGAATATAGAACATTGGACTTCCTAAATCCTTCAACTCTCTCAACAAGACCTCCCACAACTCCATCACTGCTGAGGTTGGACGCAGTAAGAATGCCATCACAGATCCTCGTGATTTCTTATGGAACAAAAAAGTCAAGTTGCAGACACCAAAATTCACAAAACTGAGTCGGAGGATCTGATTGGCTGTCTGTGAGGACACAGGACGATTCTGGACCCAAATTAAGGCCGTTACTGGACTGGACTTTGACAGAGAGCAGTACACCTGGGCCAACGAAAGGTGGAGGAAATTTTTATTCTGGAATAAGAAAAAATGTAACCTTGACGGTAATGGTGTCCAAGGTTACTGGCGTGACCTTGAGCTCCCACTTGAGATGTTTTCTAGTTGGCACAGTGGAGCAGGTGCCACCATGATCTGCTTTTTCCTTCGATAGAACAATGGAGTTTCAGGTCGTGCAGGAGCGACTGGCCATGTGGGGATGTTGCAGGGGAGCATCCTTGGTGACTGAGGGCCCTGGACTGTTTTTTTTTTTTCCAACAGCACAACACACAACATCAGAAACAGAGTATTTCCTCAACCTCTACTGCGTCGAAGCTTAGCCAAATTCCAGCGCCTTCTGCCATGAGCATTTTCCCGTGACTTGGGTGACATGCTGCATCATATGTGATCTAATTTAACGCAACACCTCAGGTCCTGACAGATCAGAAAAGCTTCATGTACTGCCAGGTACTCACTTAAGTTTAATCCTGGAAAATGTATGTCACTGTCAGGGACATGTAAAGGGCTCAGCTCCATTTATCTTGTCAAGTTGTTCCAAAACAGAACCGGTTCTTGATACTCAACCCTCCTTGTTACTAAGGCCCTGTGTGTCTTTGATTGTACTTGTGGGTTTTATAGGGCTTAAAATCTTGTTTATTTTTTCAGGGCATTTTTGCCTTTATTTGATAGGACAGCTGGAGAGACACAGGAAATGTGGGGAGGAGACAGTGGGGGAAGACATGCAGCAAGGGGTCATGGCCAGTGGTCAAACCAGCAACCAGCGCCATGAGGACTCTGGCCTCAGCTCACACGCGCTTTAACCATGTAGCCTGAAAAAGAGTCACCACTCTCAGGCACTTTCACATTGAAATCATTGTAGTAAAAGGACACCACGTGAGCAGTTTTGTAACGTATCAGCTGACAGAAACAGAAAGAAGGACTTCAAGCTTGTGTAGTAACCACCTACATCATAACAGGATTGTTAGATCATCATATCTGAAGGCAAAGTGACCAAGCTGCTGGATTTGATATATATGTGTAAGCCAGAACAGGCTGGGCAAGCTGCTGCTTGTTTGGGAATGTATTAAACTACTGGGAATTGACTTTTCATTACATAGGCTCCAACAGCTTTGGGCAATCACCTGAACAGTAACAACGCAGACATGAAGCTAATTTACAGAAAAATCCTCCTGAACACAAGAAAGTGAAGCACAGAGCCCATGTAGTGCCATTGAATGTGAAGTGTTATGAGTTATGATTTGAATTAGATATAAATGTCTTTGTGGGACAACATGTACTGCGTTTAATATTCAGACAAACATCATGTTCCTTCATTACAATGAAAAGAAATGTTTTTCTTACAGTTTAATATTTAAAAATTGAGAAATTGGTCCTAAAAGAGAATCCATGCATGCACAATGAAAAGAAAAGCTCTGAACATTTAATAGGAAGGAATTAAAACAAACCCATTTTTTTATCGTCTTGAAACTGTAGTGTCCTAAAGGTAAAGCTAATGTTGGGCAGAGATGCCTGACAGCAGCTCTTTCCCCTTTTTAATTACAACTGGAGGAGTTTATTTACCAAAGCGTTTAAGTGCAACAGTTTTGATGAAGCTATCAAAAAACTTCAGCTCTAACATTTAATGATCAGGAGTGCCTATTTACTTCAAGGAGAAATTCATTAGTTGACAAAGTAAGAGAATGTTCTGCAGATACAAACTGAAATCAGGAGAGACATAGTTTCTTTTTCTCCTGTTGGCTTCATGGAGAGCAGATAAGACTCAAGTATACACCTGCAATACGAACGCCAAACTGTGAGCAGTGTTTGTTTTTTCACATTTCAAAAGGGCAAACTGTGAAAGGTTTTAGGTGTGGTTAAAATTTACAGATAAGGACGAGCTAATGAAAGGTGAGCATTGTTTAAACATGACAGATGAAACATGAGCAAAGACCAGTTAGAAGTTTTTGAAATGAATACTGATGACCTCAAAAAGTACAAGACCATAAGCGACAAGATTGATTATTTATAGATAGATATTTTCTATGCTTGCCACAATGGCTGCTGGGTAGGTGTCAGAAGAGTTACAGCTCACTGAGTGATGAGTTATAAACATCTTTGCAACTTTCTTCTGGCATGGACCCTGGTCTCAGTTCAGCCCCCTTACAGGTTTTTTAGTGGGATACAGGTCAGTCAGTGGAGTTCACTTTGGTTTTCTGGAGCTAGTTGGTCACGAGGAGCCTCATATGTTTTGGTTTGTTTTCATGTTGGGAGACAAAGCCACAACTCAGACCCAATTTTGCTGCTGACTGCTCAAGGTTACAGAAGATTCTTTCTAAATCTCCTCATATCCTTCTTTCTTTATGACTCCTTCAACCTTGAGGGGATTTCCAGTTCCAGACTGGGCCCTGAAGCAAGCCCACCACCCTGTTAAACTTCTTTCTCCAAACATAAGCAGCGTCTCACTGGCTCTCCAAAGAGCTCCAGTTTGGTCTTATTTGAACAAAGAACTCTTGGTCTAAAGAATCCACCTCCAGTTGATCCTTGGCATGCCTCAGTGTGCTGGCTCCTAGGTGTCTCTCTTTCTCTCTCTTCAGTAGAAGTGGAGTTTGTCTTGGCCTGCATCCTCCACAGCCATCTAACTTTGGGACATCAGGGCTCTAGTGATGGTGTTCTTTGACACTTTTGACAATTCCTGACTCGGCTAAGTCATGAACTCCTGTAGTTTGGTGGTTTTTCTCAACTCTTAAGAGTAACATGAATCTCTCTGTAGTTTTATTTCCAGTTGCCAGTGTGTAATTTTTGTAGTCTTGCCTCTGGCAAACTGTTTCTACACTATCTCCCTCCCTTTTTCTGAATTTCTTGATGATCTTTCTTGCTCCACTTCTTGACACATGGAAACAACAATGTGATATCTTTGTGTACCCTTTTCCTGTTTTGTAAGCAACAACATTTTTTTTTTTTAAATTCCAGTCTGAAGTGACTTCTTTATTTTTGGTATTTTGCTCCAGTAGCAGCTCACAGCCTGAGCAGAGGTTTTTATTCTGTGTGTAAAGTGGAGGTAAACCCTCAGTCTGAACTTGATTGATTGGTTGATTACAAATGGTGAGCACTACAAAGTTAAAGCTCATTGCTTAAGTACAGCAGTGATTTGTGCTTTGGCTCAATGAAAAGGTCTCTTCCTAAGGTGGGTAATGATTTTGACCCTGGTAGTTTTTGTTTTTTGTGAAATAATTGTGTTTCTGTGTGCAACAGTTGCATGCACAGTGATTTTGGGGGGCAAGGGCAAAAGAAAAAAGGCACAAACAATGCCCCAAGAGGGCACTGAAGCATGTGTTCTAGTCTCTGAGAAGCTTTATCTCCCAGGGGGCTAGTTTATCATGTTTTAACCAGCCAGGCTCCAAAGAATGCACTTTAGAGTGAGTTTGGTTCCAAGGAGGGCACTTTAGGGCCTATTTTGGCTCCTAAGAGAGCGGTTCATCTTTTGTTTTCATCAGATTTGATCTGTTTGCCAACCAGAAAAGCACGTCAGTATGTTTTGGCTCCTGAGAGGGCACTTAAGCATGTATTTTGGCCCCTAAGAGGGTACTCTAGTGTATTTTGGCTTCAAGAGGGCACTTTAGCACATGTTTTGGGTCCCAGGAAGGCACTTTGGCACAAAGAGGAAACTTAATTGCACATTTTTCAACAATTGGACCACCACTGGTGTTTAAAGTAAAAATAATGTAAGTCTCCACAATGAAACTGAGATGGGTGTGTTAAAAAATCATTGATCTGTTTGACTGCACTTGAGACATTTTTGAATTTCATGGGTAGGAGGATCGATCATATGAACAAAAACTGTGCAGAAGATATTTTAGGATGTTTCAACAGTTGAACATAAACTAAAATATCAAAATAGCAACAAGATCAAGGACAGTCAAAAAAGTAAAGTTAAAGATTAAAGGTTAAGATAATTGAAAACACGAAAAATATCAAAAATAGTTCTGTAATAAGAAGAGTTAAAAGAAGATGAGACAATAAATGACTATAATGAATAAACAAAGACTATTCAATTTCATATACTCATCTGTATCTGAGTATTCAACTCAGATCAGTTAAAAAAAAACTGAGAATGGAAGGAATTGTTGTAGCTTCCCTTTTGAAAGCTTAAGTGTCAAGTCATTGTTTACCGACTGTACTCAACTTGCTCAGCACCAAACGGCAAACAGACATGTTAGCAAATAGCATTTAGTAGCTTAAGAGTGGAATATTCCCTACAGGAGTTGGAAGAGACAGAAAACAGAGCAAATATTGGCCTTAGATTTATTCTGAGGCCAGAAATACGTCTACAGGTGAATCATACAGTGACTCTGTGACTCCTGGATGTGTGTATAAGCAACTGTTGGCTCACAGGTTTGTCTGTGTTCAGCTTCAGAGAGACGGCTGTGTTCGCCTCATTATTCCATTCACTCATCTCTCATGGACAATTCAGTTGAATCAACTTCAGCGAATCAAATTCTGTTGTTGAAAAGTGCAGTCAGGAGCATCAACAGTAAGTTACTAGTGCAGCTTTCACTGTAAATGTAAATACCCTATGTCAACCCAAGAGACTTAACCTCTGCAGACATGAGCCCTCAGAAACCGGGCTCTGAAGGCTTTTAGAGGCAGCAGGACAGGTCTGACATGACACCTGACCCCTGTCAGTCAGCGGTCAGGCAGCCTGTAGGCACTTAACAATAATCCTTAGAAAAGTAGAGTAAGCACACGAGACATGCCGGATTGTTCCAGTGTCAGACTTTTACATTTCCTTCGGGCTGCTCTGTTCTGCAGCAGATCTATCACGTTTGTCAAAACTGAGAAAAGGAACTGAGAGGAATTAAAACAAAGGTGACATTTCAAGGAGGAAGGCACAGCAAGCATGAAACACAAGTATTAGAACTGATAAACCATACAACATGACTGTTTCGTGAATAACTTTAAGAAGGCTTTTATTGAGGATTGTGAATTTTCTGTGCTGGCAGGAAAGTTGATGTGTATTTGGAAAGCTTCAAGTCATCTTAATTCTAATCACAGGATAAGTATCACGTAGAGACTTCTGGGAGCTTTAGAATACCCTCTGACATCAGTTTTTGGTGTGGCACATTCACATGAAATAGGCAAATAATATTCAATGAAAACTTTAGGGCACACTGTACACAATGTAACTATCCCAGAACTCAAAAACTACAATGCAACATTTCTTTCTCCTGAGCCCAACCCCAATATTCAATCATCAGAAATAATATTGACATGTCTGCACAAGTTAGTTTGTGAAGCAACATTACATTAAGTGCTGCGATTTTATTCAATTCTAAACTCTGCAAAAAGGACAGTTTACCTTGTTTTCTGCTGCCGACATCATCATAATGTGAATACTTTGTTAGCCCTACAAAGGCGATGAACTTATTACTTGCCTTGGTCTGCAGTAGGGCTGAACGATACGGACAAAATTTCATATCTTGATATCCATGGCCGGTGTCTCGATATGGATACGATATGATATGATATATTGTGACTTCGGTGTGTCTATTCCCACAGGATTACGTGTGGACCTCAGGTAACGTTAAGTGTGACACATTCACACGGGATAAGTGAAGCCTGTTTTCTGTATGTTGCTGATGTTTATGAACAAAGATGCAGCGCAGACCCACTCTGCTTTAGCAGCAGCGTCTCACTCAGCAGTGCACAGCCAGACATACATTCAGACAACAGAAGGAGACATCCACACACGGCTCCAGTCTAAAAATGTGCACTGAAAACTACTGGATATGCAGAATAAATGTAGTTATTTTAGAACTTAAAAGCTGCTGTGCAAAGATCAGTTCTTACTGACTTGCCTCGATATTCAACCATCAGCTGACGCGTCTGTGCGAGTGAGTGAGTTAAAGTTAGAAAACCATCGGAGAAAAGCTCTGACTCTCCATACATGTGTAATAATCTACATTTAGGCGCAAGTAAATAGAGAAACCAATGCTGTTTTCAACAATATAGCTTAAATTTTACCACCAGCATGACTCTGCGCTCTGGCACAGCGCCTCAGTGAAACCTGTTGGGCATTGCAGAGTGAGAGAGTGAGACGCTAAATCACATTTTAAGCTCCGTGATTTTAGACCTCTTGGGTTATGGAGTTGTCCAAATATTTGTCTTCAGTTTCTTTTGACTGTTGTTATCATGTTTACCTAATATACAGTGAATGAGAAATCCTTGGTAATTATTACAAATGATCAGGAGTCACCATGTGAAACTAATCCTGTGTGAACAGGGCTTTAGAATCAGATTCATTGAGCCTAACACATGTCAAAGTTAGGAATTCTTGCTGTCAAGAAACTCAGAGAATAGATCAAAACAAAGATGTATTTCAACCCCTTAAGACTTGGCGTCCACATGTGTGGACATTACATTTCTGCCTCTCAGACCCATGAAACGGCATTTTTTAAAACTTTAATCAATTAGTCATATTTAGAGACATCCCACATCATCTTTTGGTGATATCCGGACTTTTTCCCCATTTCAGGGGGAAAAAAGTGAAGTTAAGAACAATAACACTTATAATTACAAACTAGTAGCTAACTAATAACACTACAAACGTAATTTCTGGTACAAAGACCAAGTTTAATTTTGATACTAATTAGGTCTTACTGATCCTAAATAGCAAGGAGAAATAAAAAATGCACAGCAGACAAATGCTCAGGTCTTATGAGGTTAAAGGCTTGCGTCATAGTATGAACCAGCTTTAGAAAGGTTGGATGTATTTACAACAGTTTTGAATGGGTATACAAAACAATACTGGGTGCCAAAATCTGTCAAATTTAGTGAAATTGCAGTTTCTATTCCAATGAACCAACATGAATATATTTTGCACGAGGCATACAAT
Organism: Thalassoma bifasciatum; assembly: GCA_008086565.1. Lineage (NCBI taxonomy): Eukaryota > Metazoa > Chordata > Actinopteri > Labriformes > Labridae > Thalassoma > Thalassoma bifasciatum. Next base: position 34,286 of record RPOG01001017.1, read on the forward strand.
TGGAAGTGTTCAGCTGCACATATTAGCTTCAATTCACAGCATTTTTTCCACTCTATTGAGTTTAACTTGACACCGTATCCCAGGGTGCACCTAGGAGTCATCTTGCTAACAAGATATGACAGTGCAGGCTGTAGTAAAATGAGCGAGATGAAAACAAGTGTAAATCCAACCTCAAGGCTTCAAAATAACACTTCATACATCCACAGGTGAGAGGTGATCCTGCCACATGCTGCCCACTCAGTCACCTCTGTAAATATTTACCTGAGATGGTTTTAACACAGCCATATCGTAAATTAGACGTCACCCGTCCTGTCACCTGGGCTGCAGGTTTGTGCTGTGTGAGAACTCCTGAATTATCCTGCAGGTAGAAAGCGCCCTGGCTCACTGAGTGACGCATTTGCCCCCAAAGCCTGAAACAGTTCTTATGCAAAGCAGACCCATCGGCCATACCACACACAGTGATGTTATATTTGCTGGCTTATGCAAATGTCTGACCTTTCACAGAGCATTTACATCAGGGTGGGAAATTAACTTTGTGATCCTGGGTGTCTGGAACGGCTTTTTAGAGGGAAAAAAGTCCTGATGCATCGAACTGTGAACTGGAACTGTTTCAGTTAAATCTAAATTAACATTAGACCAATGCTCAGATGAAACAGCTGATAAGTTTGAGCCATGTTATGACCTCTTTGTCCAAATATGACATTGGCAACTTCAGTGCGCTAGTTTTACAAGAAATACTCTTTTTATTGGACTCTATAAGTGCTGTGGCAAACGTCCTCCCACCATATGCCACTTCTTCTAGGTTTTTGTTAATAGATTATGAAGAACTGCACAGGAGATGCCTCATCTGAACTTCATATATTAACCTCTCCTTGTCCATGTCAAGGATTCAAAGGTTTTTGGCATCAGTTTTCTATTCATATAAGGACATACAGAAAAATGAAAATAGTGTCCCTCTCTTTACACAGTGTCGACAACCTGTAGTGCTGCAGTGCTCTGTTTAAACCTGATAGTCTGTCAATGAAATGAAGAGCCAGGTTACATTTGCTCTGCTTTGTGAGGTTGGAGTTGGTAGATGAGCACTGGTAGGACACAACCAGAATTCACTAACGTTACAGACACCTCTGAATGGAACACTACACAGATACTCGGCTCACCTTCTAGACACTAAACTTCACTGCAAATTGAGTTTACAAAGTTTGATTGTTGTTACGTTGTTGTTAAGAGAAGATCTGCTCTCCAAAACAAATATGCAAGACTTGGTAAGAGTCATGTCATATCATTTCATTCACCATTTTCATTCACCAACACAAGTTAAAAAAACCCAGCACACTGTGGGCGTCCTTCCCCAAAGGTTGGCCAGCTAAACTGACAAAACATGGGTGACATCAGCACTTTGTTGTTATCGTGCATGATCTGAAGACCTAATGTGAGTGCCCTGGAGTCATCCTGGGCAGACCTGTTTACCGTTACTCTCTGGCCTCCAGGGCTCTGACCTGTTATGTCAGAACAATTGGCTGTGAAGTAACATTGCCTATAGGATGCATTAAAGGGTCATAGAGAGGAGACAAAGGCAGACCTGCATATTTAAGAGAGAGCAATCTTTCCAGTCAGTCGCATGGATATAATGTAAAAAATGATGAGTTCATAACAGTATTCAGTGTTGAATATGTTAAAGGGATGAACCATGGTTGTGTGTCTGGAGATGAAGACACTAAAGCTTGACTTGAATTCTCCCAGGCGGTGTGAGCTCATTTTCTGGACAGAGTTTGAGGTTACCTGTCATCATGCTTGGCTGGAGGTTGTGGCGTCAACACAGGTCTGGTGCCAGCCTGTGTCACTTCACTAAGGTTTGATGGACTGCTTTGTGTTCTTTGCCGTCTTTTTAGCTTTTCAGGTTTTCAATCCGACTATGGTGTTGCTTTTTTACTTGGCGTTATGTTGGCATATATTTGAACTCCTCAGATCACATCAAGGAGAAGCTTTGATGCCCAGAATACACCTTTTCTATTCTAGTCAATTTTTTCATGTCACACTTCCTCCTCTTTGTTGCGTTCTAGTTGTGTCTTGGCTCCGATGGGTTGGAGCCCCCCAGATCAGATACACCAGCCCCTGATTTTTGCCACATATAGAAGCAGCGACACGTCGGTTTACAGAAAAAAGATCAAGTCGAACAGGATGTAATGCACAGAAACCTCCTAAACACACCTGGTGACTTTCAAAATAAAACAAATTGCATCAAAATCAGACGGCACCAGGGACGGGTGAGCCTCTTACTGATGTAAAACTGCTGCGTTGGTTATTTCAGTTTTTCCCCGCCTGTAGTTCTCTCCACTAATCCATCCATCCGTAAGGTTTGTAAAATGTAATCAAAACTACAACAAAGTACCATCTAATTTCTGGTTTTGTAATGTCTGTCTCAAAGTTTGAGGAAACATTAACTGTCATTCATCCTCTGTTTCATCAACTGATGCTCTCAGGAGCTAAAGCTAAAGTACCTGCGCTAAACTATCAGCCCTGGTGTGTTGTACACACAGTGTTGGGAAGGGTGCGTTTGATATAGCCACCCACTCTGCCTTGTTTAAAGAACAGTTATTGTGGATGGGTGCTATTATCATCAGGGTAGGACATTAATTTCAGAGTTGAACTGCGCTATGTATTGTGCTGTGCAAATACAGTGCAATAAAAGTATAACATAAATCCTAATAGTTTTCAAGATAATGATTCCAGTGGTAACGGTCAGATATACCAATTCTTAGAGGAAAAAGTGAAAAGACAAGCATCAGAGAAAAAAGGTGCTGTTTTTGTGATGTGATTCTTTTGTGATACTGTGAACAAAAGTCATATCCTATCATGGTTATTTTTGTATCCTAAGCCCAATATCGTATTTTGTATTGTGTTATGAGTTGACTCTTTTAATACAACTGTAGAGCAACGCTGTGGAAAAATAGTTTGTGTTGAAAGATAACACGTCTAAGTGTGGGATAATGTGCATTAACCAAAATGGAGGTAGAAGGTCCAGTTAAATGTTATTTTGATTTTTGCCACCATTGTCAGCCCTCGATGGTACTTAGCTCGACGCTAACAAAAACCAACATAACGAGTACAGCTAGACCAGGATTAAGATTTTACAGCCCAACATAAACCAGGAGAGGATCATTGTTGGCGTGAGAGGCCCAACTTTTAAAAGGAACGTGTTAGAAAATTGTTACTCCTGGGATTTGTCTCTTTCTAGGTTTGTGCTGGCTCATTGGCTTCAGTATGATCAGGGTGTTTTTACCTCAGGCTGAGATTCAGGGGCTGTCACTGAACTATGAGAATCACCTTTTTACACATGCAACATGCAAAGGTCGAGTGTGTGATGCCCTGGGCATGCCTCCAGATCATCTGTGTGATGTTAGACATAATTTTCAATTGCTCATATAAAATTCTGAAAAAGTGGACTGACTGGGAATAAGCTGTTTCCAAGTTTTTAATTTCTCCAGCTTTAAGGATCTGTGACAAACTAGACTTCCACAGAAAGAAAAAGAAAGAAGAGCTTTAAAAGGTGGTTTATAATTGTAGAAGAGCATAATACTCATTCATAAGCCCAACAAGGAAAGCATTATCCAGTTAATGCTTGCATACACACACAGACAGATGTGAATGAGATCATGGAGAGAGATAAGCTTGTATTACAGAAAGAACTAGTTTGGTCAGTCTAAGTGAAGCGACAAAGCAAGGGCGACCAGGTCAGTTTGTGTGACTTCAACAGGATGACATGTTGCATGTGCTGTGTTGGGGAGGTGTGTCCTGACGCGCGGTCTGCCTGGCTGCATGCTGGCCTCCTATAGGCTGCTGCCTGGTGAGCTGCGATGGTGAAGCGGAGAGGGAAAAGAGAAGGCACTAGGACCCAGCGTCGCGGCAGTGAACGGCAGGCAGAGCGGGGCTGAGTCACTGCATGTGTCTGAGAGGCAGTCAGAAACAGAGCAGAGCCAGGGAGCAGAGGTGATCTCACACTCATCAGCACAGGATAACACAACCATGATGGGTTGACTTGGGGGGGAAGGCGGTTGGAGAGAGGAAGTGTGCGTTTGCCACCACTTGCTCAGCCATGGAGACCAACAAAGTTCTTCATTTCGTGCCTTCGGGTAAGTGAATCCAAGCTCTGAGATCTGCTCCTCAGCTGAGCACGACACAGCGTTCAGTGGGAGAACCTTGGGGTTCCCTACCTAGTGAAACCTGAGAACCCCTCTGTGCAAAAACATGTGCAGCACACCTCCACTTCCACTGTGAGGGACGGCAGATGTTTGGCAGTGCATGTGTTCCTCTCTACATACTTGGTGTTTTTTCTGTTTGCGCTTTCTGTGTACTTAGGCAATGTTCTGTTTGTGACAGAATCCTGTTTTTATTTTCCAGAGGAGGAGGAGGAGGAGGGGTCCTGGAAGCCTTGTTGGGCTCCCAGAAATGCAGATGTTTTTTTGCCTGTTTTTCTTTGAAGCATACGCATTTACCATTTTTCTTTTTCCTTCTTCCTCTTCTTGTTTATGTCTGGTATGCGACACCAGGGGTTCCTGCATTGTGTTTTCTCCAGTTTAGGAGCTGAACCTGGTGAAAAAGATTGCATCTTAAAGCCACTGAAGGCTAGTTTACCTGTCGAGCACAGACAGCTGGAATGCAGAGGAAGCCCGGGCGCATAATGCACTTTCTCATGTGTTGCACTGACGGGTCTCGTGCAAGCGCTCGCTAGACACAGAGTGGAGGAGGAGGGGGGTCAACACAGCAGCACTGTGTGTGAATGTGCACATGTATTTGTGTATAGTGGGTGTGTGTTTGTGCATGTGCATGAGAAATGGAGGGAAAAAAAGAAGTGCACACACATATTGGCATCTCTTGTGTGTGTGTTTGAGCGTCTTTCTAGTTGGTGTTTGTGTGAGATGGAGGGAGACAGATTAGTGTTGGTGACAGCCACAGGAGAGCAGCGACTTCCCCCTTCACCCAAAGTCCTCTGAGAGACCAGAGCCCATTTGAAGGTGTGATGCAGCTGCCTCCTCACTTTCATTTTGTCTGGGAAAGCAGAGCGGGATACTGCGTCTGTGTGTGTGTGTGTGTGTTTGTGTGAGTGAGTGAGGAAAATTCATGTGCAGGAACATAATATCAGCTTTTAATTATGTGTCATTATTTGTATTACACATATCTGGAGTGACGTGCGGGAAAATATCTATTTGTGTGTGGTTTATAATTGTCAGAGTTCAGTCGTGCTCTCATGAGAATTGCGAAAGTGTGTGTGTGTCACGCAGCGTGCACACTAACTACACCTCAGTGTGTGTTGGGCTGTGATGGACACTGCTGTGGCTCGTCCCCTGAAGAGTAATTTGTATTCATTTGCTTGGAGCTGATTAGAGGCAGGAGAGGACAGGTTTGATCCCTGCAGCAGAACAATTTGCTTCTGTGATCAGGAAAGGGATTCAAAAGGTTTGTTAGCAACCACAGGAGAGGTGGAGGTATGAAGAGGGTGGATATTGATGAAGAAAAATCAGATCTGGTTGTGTTTCATTGAGTGTTCCTTTTATTAACTTTACCACAAGTTAACCTCACCGCCAATGCCGTTATTTAGATTTTACAGCGCTGAAGGTAAACACCAAAAAATATCTGCAGGAATTTGATGCAGTTATTGATCAGCGCCGGTGACTCAACAATTACTTTTCTGGAGGATTGGATTTCTGAAGTCACTGCACTGCCCTCTGGATTTTCAAATAAAACGCAGGAAGATGTTTTTTACCTGCGTAGCACCTTTCAGCATCCATCACAGGAACATGACGTCCATCACAATTCTCATGTCAGAGAAAGTGTTTGGAAAACTGTTCTCATTTCTGTTGTCACCTTTGAGTTTGAGAAAAGCCTTATTGCAGCATATTGTGGGCAGTCTTCCAGATCGTGTCATTAAGAGCAGCAACCTGCTGACAGGTGAAGGAGCAGCTGGTGCTGTGGGAGGAGGTCAGGAGATATGTGATTCACTTTATGGAGCTGTAAATTACCACAGAGCCTCAACGTATGATTAAACAGAGTAATGATACTGCAGTGAGCCTCGGAATTAATGCAGAGCTGGAGATGAAGTTGCTTAAATCACTGCATCCTTTAACATGCCACATGGGAACACGCATTAACTCTTACAGTGATGTCACTAAAGATTGTTTTGTTAGATTATCAGTTGAAATCTCATATTTAAAATCGTTTGGGTTGTAATTATCTCCATTAAAAGGATTATGTTCCACAAAGTGTGTTCGTCAGCAGGATTATAGAAACTACTTTTCTGTTTGTCGTTAAACTTGATGAATTAGATCCGGCTTATTTTGCAGACACTGGTTTGATTTTGACTCGTGGGAAGATTTATTTCTCATCAACATCCCAACATGTTTGTGATGATAAATCACTCGTAGCATTGATGGTGACAAATGCAGATTTTTGTTGGATGTTAACTATGACAATATTTCACTCTAGATGCACAACTAAACAAATAAGACTACAGACAGTCACAACCTTAATTGGCAGAATTGTTTTGTTATTTTTGATTCACTCAGTATTTTTTAAAGAGTTTTCAGTTGTTTTAGTTGAATTTCCATTAAAACAACCAAAAACAAATAAAATATCCACAAATCCATCAATTCAGATGGATCAGCAGCTTTATTTTCAATGTATAAAAGCACAACAAAATGCCATTTGCAGCAATCCTCACAGCTCTCAGAGAATAGGTTGACATATGTATCCATAACCAGACTTGTAGTAACATAAATTTGAGTAAACAACTCCTGAGTAGATAATAAACAGTATGGGCAGTAAATGAATGTCCAAGTATTTATGTATCGTCCCTGGACAAAGCATAGAAAAAGATATAAAGCAGTTAATTTAATAATAATTATTATTGTACAATGAATGAACAATGAATAAAATGAAAAAACAGATATAGAGTAGGGCTGGGAGATTTTGCATTTTAATAGCATTTGGATATTTTAGGCTGTTTCTTGATAATATCTCATTATTTTGCCTTAGCCTTGAGAATGACACGTATTGTTACGACATGTATTGCTGAGTTTTCAGTGACGTAATTTGCGTTTCCTCGAAGCTTTATACCAATGTGTCTCTGTAAGTTTCTTATTTCTGGCACAAACTCACCTGTGGGATTTCACAATTATTTATTCCTTTTGATTTAGTGGATAAACACACTGGACCTAAAGTTGCAAAATAAATCAATAAATAAGAATAAAACAATTAAGAAGGGAATTTTTTTTTTTCAACTGTTGGAACCACAAACGTTAGAATCATTGTTTTAACTCAGAAAGAAAATATTGATTGTGAATTTCAAAACCCAGTGTGTAAATTAAGCAAAGAACAATTGAATACAACTATTAGCCTCAAAATACTGGTAATTCTCTGGGTTTTTGGACCACTATTTACCATCAGGTGTCACCATCAGGTGTCATGATAAGATTTTATCGAGGAAAGGTCTTGAATCAGCTCATCACTCAGACACCCACAAGGACAAAAAATACACCGCAAATCAACAATGTAATCCAAACGAAACAAAAGACACAAATCAATCAAAACTGGATTTTGCCCATGCCCCGCTTCTCTTCTTCCCCTTTCTCCGAGCAACCACATCAAATTGTTATTGGCTGATTTGGTGAACTTTCTGCCAATAAGAAAGCCGTATCATCTTTCTCTTGTGTTTAACTAACTAGACAGATGTTTTGTTCATGGGTTAACATAAGTGTTGAAGTTCTCAGGAAATTCATTCTTTAACTGTTTGGGGTTTTTCCTGGCAGAATACAAAAAATCTAAATCACATAAACAGGGTAAATTATAATAATAATAATGACACCTTTACTGATGTAGTTACAAAGTGCTTCACGGAATAAAAATTTGAATTCAAAAGAAATATGAAAGGATACATAAAAGATAAAGGAGAAATAGAGCAGAAATGCAAGAAGTAGAGGAAATACAACAAATATATAAAAGGCTAAAAACCACCACCTCATAAAGGGGAAAAAATACCAGAAAAATAAAACCAACTGCAAGATTACACACAATTAGGATAAGGAAAGAGGAGAGTTTTGAAACTCAAACAACCTAACTGTGTTTTTAAGGCAGGGCACATTTCAGCAATTTAAAGTGACATACAAATAGTCATTTAAAAAAGTCAACAAAACCCAGTAAAATAAAACATTTTTGCTAAAGTGATGAATAAATGATGAAATTAAAATGCAAAAGAAAAAGACGGTTAAGAAAAATTAAAACCACATTTTAGAGTATAAGCATACAAATTACAATTGGGTGGGTCTCTAACCTTTAAAAACATCATGTGGGGCAGTTGTTCAGTCTTGACATTTGTTTTATTATTTAAATATTGCCTGAATGTGTTCATATCATCTGGGGCGATCATCAAGAAAACACAATTTTGGGACTTTAATTTTGAAACCACCTCACAGACAGGGCATTGTATCAACCAGACACATTATAGGAGCCTAATGAAACACCTGGAAGGTTGTTAAATTTCTCTCATGTTTGCAAAGAAACCTGTTTTTGAACTACTGTAATGTACTAACTACTTTTGTGTATAATGTGGAGCGACTGCCTGCAAAACTGTGAATAATAATCTATTCATATAATTACTGGTACCTGTTGAACTACTAGTAATGCTAAAGAAATATATTGATTTTGAGATAAACTATGATTGCCTCAAATGACTTTTTCTCAAGGCTGTCCTTTTGATTCAACTTTAAAAACACTTAAACACTATTTTCACATAAAAGCATGTGTACACTACATTCCAAATGTTAAAACAAATTTATTTCCTTATTTTTAGTCCTTAAAAAACGGCCTCTTCAAAAGTCTTATCCAACAGTGACCCAGGTCAAAGTATTATAATGACAGTTTTGTCAAATCTAGCTGGAGAAGTGAGTCAGACTCATCTATGTATATATAAGGTTTGAGGTTTTAAGGTCAACATGAGCGTCTTATAGCATAGAGAAAGGTTTCAGCATCAGTCTCAGGGTATGTGAAGGTTCTGTGGTTATTGGCTGTCAACAGCAGGGACAAGGAGATGAAACCAGTGAGAGATGTCGAGAGAAAGAGACGTTGACCGATTCATGCAGCGACCACAGACCACAACATGGCACGAGCTTTGGCAGCTTTACAGGCTACCTTCAGGTTTGGATTGTTAGTGGTGACAGGAATTAAGGATTTAGAAACGATTAGAATTTCAGTTCATTGGAGGTCCTGAGATCGTCGTCGTCATTGATTAACCAGTCCAGAGATTTCCTCATCGATTCAGTATAACGACAGTCAGGCCAGCTTAGCAACATTTCTCCTGACTTTCATAAACATCTTAGATTAAGCATCATAATTACAAGATAAAGCAGAAACTCCCCGGCGTGCTGCCAGCAGGGCGCAGACTGCAGGTGTGACGGACAGGTTGGTAATCAGAGCTGCAGCCGTGACCTGCAGAGCTGAGAAGTATCAGTATGGAGGACATATAGCGCCCGTGTGAATTAGTAGTTCGACCATGTGGAAGTGAAGGTGTGTGTGAGAGAAGATGGATGACATGTTTCCGTGTGTTAGCATGTATGTGTGTATGTGTGTGTCCTGTAGATGTGACAGTGATCTCTGATCAGTATTCACCGCTGGCAACAGATCTCAGAAGCTTCCAGCCTTCGAGCTGCAGCCATCTGGGCAGAGGAGAAATACACACAGTCACACATGCACACAAATTATTATACAGCACTACACACATGCACAAATATACACAAATACACATCAGCGCCGAAGTATCACAAAAACACTTCCACGCAAGACACGACAAGACAACTAAACACACACACACAAGCAAATTCACACATCAGCATTTTTGGAAAAATACCCCCCTCTCTCCTACACACACACACTGATTGATTTGCACTACTTTCACACTAACTGTGTCGCAGATACTGTCCATACACACTGCACGTAATTATACACACAATTCATTCTATCTCCATAATTTGTTGGTTTACACACGCTAAACAATTATGTAGATGTGTCAACAGAGACAGTCATCATGCACAGTTCAAGGAACACAGAACGGAGAAGACCACAAGCTCATTACAATTACAGCTCCACACACACACACACACACACACACACAGACACACACACACTCACACACTTCTTGCTGTGTGTTTATAGATCTCTTTCTGCATCTTTGTACTTTCCCTCCCTCTCTTTTTTCTCTCCCACACACACATTTACATACAACTTTTTATCTTCAATTCGTAAAATACACAAGCACACTGACAGGTGTGTGAGTGTGTGTTTGTGCATGTGTGTGTCTGTGTGTTTGTGTGTGTGTGTGTGTGTGTGTGTGTGTGGTGGGTAAAGGAAAAAGTAAACAAGGCGAAATACTTGAATACTGCAGAAGTGTCTCAAGCAGAGTGCGAGTTGTTTTCTGCATAATCAGGCCTGCAGTGCTGGAAGTGTGATGAAAACACTTCCTGTCATTTAGCCGCCAGTGGAGTCAAAATAACTCTGATGTCTTCAGGGTCGAGGTGATCGGTTTTATTATACTTTGAATCTGTTTTGTTGAGCTGCAGACGCCAAGTTGGTTAGTGAGCTAAACTGCTTGCAGTTTATACATCGAAAAAACAGGAAAACCTCAAAATATGAGCTTCCTACTGAGGGATGGATATTGATCAGATTTTATTGATACCAATGCCTTTATCAATCCCACTCTTTATCGTTTCCCTTATCAGTTCCCTTATTGAATTTTCTGTGTACAAAAAGTATCTTTACAGGTTTTCTGTCAACATTTTATCGAGTTATTGAGTAAATAACTATGAAGTTGGTCAATGAATATGTACATCTCTAGATGTAATTTGATAGAAGTAGGTAACGTCACATGTAGTTGATGTGCTGTTTTGTTATGCTTTATGGACTGAAATTGACCACCAAACAATACTTTGAGTTATTTGGAACCAATATCTATAAAAGTCATGGACGCCATGTCACTAAGGCTCTAAGTGAGGTTGCTGCAAAAACTGCTCCCCCTGGTGGTTTGCTGTAGTTTAGTATAGGTCAAAAACTCAATCTTCCCATTTATTCCAGATAGGAGGTGGTTTAACTTTAAAAAATATATACACCTCATAGAAATGTTTCTCACATGCGTATGCGGCGGTGATATTTAAGGATGCACAGATACTGATATCAGTGTTGATACCACGCTAGAGTACTTGTACTTTTTCTTTTTTAAAGATATTTTTTTGGGCTTTTTCTGCCTTAAATCAGATAGGTGAGGAGGACAGTGGATAGAGTTGGAAAGGGGGTAGAGAGTGGGGAATGACATGCGGGAAACATGCCACAGGCGAGAATCGAACCCGGGCCACCCGCTCGAGGGCAAGCCTCAGGGTGCGCGGCCATATCCACTAGGCCATCTGTGCCCCACTTGTACTCTTAAAAGTACACCAAATACTATGACATCAAATACCACTATAAGCAAGTTGGTTTGCCATTGGCGCCGAGGTCGAGGACTGTGATAACGCAGGGAAAACAGTCGCAATAAAGCACAATTGCAATATAGTGAAAATAATTGCATTTCATTTACTTTTGCAAATTGTTCAGCCTTATCATAAATTCCTACCTCTCTTTTTGTGCACTGGCAAAGCTGCATATCCATGTGACAGCCAACAACTGCTTTTTGTGTCTGAGTGGTGCAGCTGTTGGGTATTTTGGTGTAATTTTTGTCCCTCATTGTGCTCTGTCCTCTTGTCAGCCCTTTATCTGTTGGCGCTCACAGCTGTATTTTTATACCAGTATGCCTGGATGTCCTTGGAAAAAAAAAAAAAAAAGTGTCTCATCAATATTTCACCAATCTGCATCAGCTTCCTGAGCATTTTCAATATGTTGGATGAAACAGCTGGTTCAAAGCGGGGTCTGAACACCCACCCAGCACATCAGCACATCAGCGAGATGATCTCCAGAGCAGAGACATTAACAAGACTAACACCAGGTCTGTCAATTACTGCGTGAATTATATTCTCAATTCAGTCTTGTTTTTCTCCTACAAGTCTTCTGTTGCTCCTCAGGGTCCCGTAGGAGCTATGATTTAGACACAAATAAGACAGCACAAGTCCAAAATGAGATTCTCCATATTCTCTTTAGTGACAGGAGGAAGCAACAGTTAAGACAAGCTGTTTCCTCCTTATTAACCATTTCTGTCATTTTTGATGAAACCCATCAATCAGCGTGAACAGTAATGAAAGGATTAACCATCTGAAGAAAGAAAAACACCAGCTGCCTTAAATTTAAGTTAATGTTTCAGATGTAGAGCTGTTTACTGTATTTTCTAATATTTATTGGACAGAATTTTTCAAGAAAGCAATAAAAGTGCTGCAAAAAACCTGATTCAACTGGACAAAAAGTTGATAAGTGGTTCATGTGGGTTTGAATGAATTCTGTACAAGTAAACACCTCTTTTCTGACAAGAAACTAGATTTGTGTTATTCATCTAACTTCACTTCTATCTCACAGACTGTCTAATATCAGTGTTTTTGAATTGTAGTTATGCTGATTCATTCCAGTAGGCGACGATAATTCACTTAAACCTGAGTGCCACCTGCATTGACAAACAGTGTTAGCACTGTGCATTATGGGAAACAATATGCCCGGTTGACTGGTTTGCTGCATACTGAAAAATCTTCCCAGATCAGTAGGACATGCAGGAATTTTTAATTTACTGCAGATCTCGCAAGTTTTCACATACTGTCTACTACTGCCTGAATTTCAGCCAAATCAGTAAACACTGCTAGTGATGGGAGTTTAGAAAACAACCAATCACTCAACCACACTGTTCTTTTTCTCTTGCTCTCAGAGCAAGCCTCTGGGCAAAACAGTGCCATCTGCTGGAGTGGAGGTTGTTGTGATTCCAGGGGTTTCAATGAAAGAAAGGACATTTTCAAACATGGGGATACTTTCCCTGAGTGATATTTCACAGCCTTGTTAAACTGAAGGTTCAGTTTTTCAAATTCTTTCCTCTTTGATTGGAGATTGGAGGAAAGGCTCCAGTTCTTGTGTTAAACTACCTTAAACACCACTTACAAATGGAACTTCACTGTTTTGAGCTTCCCAATTTGGATGGAAGTCAAGTGACCCTACGTATCACAGCGAACTTTAAACATCATCTTTAATCTGCAGTGAAAGCTCAGGAAAGGTTGTCAGTAATCATCAGAAATGGGAAAATTAACTTGCTTCTTCGGAATACAATTTTAAATTTCTCTCAAACATTGTGAGAAAATAGCTGACGAATTACCTACAATTCCATCAATTGCAATCCCACTTATGAGCAATGTAAATATTATTATGAGTGTAAATAGACTAGATTACTTTTCAGGCGTTTCAAAACGATTTCTAATTGGCAGTTTCTATATCATCCAAAAATGAGCCAAACATCAACTCAGAAAGTTCTCACTCCACTACAAAGCAAACAAAGTTAATCAGTTGAATAAAATGTATTTCTGGAAACAAGTCTTTCCATCCAATCTGTGCTTCATTGTTGTTACCAAAAGAGGCGCATCAAGCAACAGGAAGAGACTCTGAGTAACTCAAATGTCTCCTGAATCAGACCTGATTTAAACTGGTGTTGCAACATTTTAATTCTGCATTTCTTGTGTCCTCAGTAGCCGTACAAAAGGCATCTTTAATCCCAAGGATGAAAAAAAGCAGCTGTCTTTTTAATGCTCCAACAAAATTGGTGTTTGAATTCTAGTTTTCTGTGTCTGAAAAGAACGAGCAGTAATTCTAAATCAAGTTGTGCTTTAAAAAGTTGTTTAAACCCTGATTATAACAGCAGGAAGTCACTGACAATAAATGTTCAGTTCCTTTTTATTCATAATAAACAGCTCTTGTTCCTTTTTCCCTTTTAATTCTACAACGTCTGCTTTGTTTAAGCCCCGGATTAAATGTTTGACTTTAATATTATATAAGTGGTTTTCAGTGGGTGAAAGCAAAAGATGAGAAACTGACCTTATGGGGCCCCGTAGTGTAGATTTGATCCACTTCAATATCACATCAGAGCGAGGTCCTGTCTTAATCTTATTGAAAATACAATACATGCTTTTATCTCCGATCATTTGTCTCAGAAATAAGCAGATTGTCTTCTGTAGATTTAAAGTTGGGGATCATTTGCTGAGTCAGAATAAACGCATGCAGGCACGGACATGTGTGTAATCTCCTACACACAGCACTTACACACACACACGCACACACACAAACAGATGTAAATGCACATGTTTAGAAAATAAAAGCACAGCGTTGGTGGTCCTCCTCCGTCTCTGGCCATGACATGCCGCTGTGGTCTGACGTTATGTAATTAAGCTCCAGTTTACCGCCTCCTGCTAGCATATACACACCCAGTCAGTGCAGATTAAAGCCTATTCTACAGGTTACAGCACAGGAAGCAGCAGCAGCGAGTATGGGCGAAGAATTTATCATAGTTCTTGTTTTAATATCGGCCTCATATGGTCCACTAAGGCTGCAGAGTATTGCCGGCGCAGAACAAATTACACCGTGCAGGGTACTTTCTCCTTTGCAGAGAATTTAATTTAAAAAGCATGAAAAAGAACACAACAGCGTGGCTGACATGGTGCTCTCTGACTGCCCCCTTTTTCATGTGCGCTCTTTTACCAACATAGTAATTATTCCAAGATGTCTGAGGGTGCCACTGTCAATGGATTCCAAAATCTTTGTTGTAGAGTTTTGGAAAAGAAAGATCAGAACAAATAGTGCGACAGCAGACCTGAGGGGTACAGTAGCCAGGAGGGGTCCAAAGCTCAACAACAGCAGTAATGATATTGATGAATGTGAATCATACTCACAAACACTGACCATCCAAAAGCAAATGCAAACATCCAAAGCAAACGGCTGAAACACGCAGCAAACGAAAATAAAATGCACAACAAACAGCAAAAAAAAAAAAAAAACCTGCATTAACTTTCATATTTAAATAAAGCAGACTTTCTAATTAGGGGGCTGCAAGCTGAGTTGCCACTCTCGTCTTTACAATTCAGTTTCCTTCAGTGTTCAACCCTCACAAGGTTCAAACTTTTCCACAGAAGTCTCATCTTTCTCAAAGTCGACAGACCCAATGGTTACAAGCACTGGGAACAAAATGGAAACACAATTGTTTCACATTAGTATTCAGTGCTTCTCTAATACTTTTCATCACATCATGGGGTCCTGTTTAAGGGGGCTGCTTGCTGAGCTGCCTCTCAGGGCTCTCTCTGTTTCTTCAAAATTAACAGAATGGATCATTAAACCAGACAAAAAAACACTAAAGAATCAGTGTTGTGTTTGGAAGCAAAGTCTTTCCAATGCTCCTTTTCAAAACTGAGGATATGAGGAGAATCAGACTTATGTTCATCTTGTTTTTGTCTTGTCACAGTTTTATGATTTTTACCCTCAGTGAGTTGTACATTCCATAGTAAGTAAAAACACCAAGTTTAAAATCATCCTGAAGTAAGTTATTGTAAAAATATCCACAATTTATCAGCAGGAATTTTGCACACGGCAGAACATAGCTCATTCATGTATGCAGCACGTAAACACACACATACCTCACTCACCCCAACAAGTTCCGACCTGTCAGTAGTTGCAGCATGTGTTAGGATGAAACCCGCTGATATTCTGCTCTGTCCGCGCTCACAGAGCTCGTTTATCCCAGACAGTTGTTTTCAGCTGTTGCATGCTGCGTTTGCACACATGGCATGTGCGGCTTTTGTCTGTAAGCTGTGTTCTTCACTGCTCCATCACACTGCGTTGGGTGTCCTCTTTGTCCTTGTCGCTTGTCGAGACATCAATCATATGCTGCGGCACCGACCAGCTTGTTTGTAATGCAGTATCTGTAGATGAGGTTCAAATTGTGCAACGGTGTCAAAAGAGTGAGACTGAAGAACGCAGCCCATAGACATGCAATGAGATCCCAACTAGAAAAGGAAGGTTACGACAACTGAGCTCCAGGAGGCGTTCTACTTCTTAAGTAAATCACTAATCTAATTCAAAGCTGTTTGCTCTGCCGACTTTTATTTTGTTTACTGGTCTGTTTGTTTGTTGTTTTGTTGTTGTTTTGACCCCCAACATCCACATTGAGACCTTGAAAGTTTGTTATTGATGCGGGGAATACACCAGACCCCTGTCCATGCTCTGTTTGCTCTGTTGCATTTTGACTGCCCGCTCTCTCATGCGTCAGCTCTCACAGCTTCAGTCCATGCGGCGCAACCTCTTAACAGCTGGAGTCACAGAGCAGGGAGTTCCCTGGATTCCCACCTCAATAACGATCCTCTCCTGGTTCATTTTGGGTGTTAAAACCTCAAACCTGTTGATTCCTGGCCTGGCTCCACTCACTATGGACCAAAATTAACTGTATTTCCTGGGAAAATGGAGTAAATTAATTTTAGAGAATCATGACCTTCAAGAGCTTCCATACTTGACTTTCTAGTGTTCCAACTAACACGTTTTTTGAGGTAGGATCCGTTTCTCAGTGGATTTTTTTTGCTTATGGTAAAAGCTTAAATTTGTGTTACAAGCTAGCTTCAGATACCCCATTGCTGAAACACGGCAACATCTGCCAGACATCCCGTGTCTCACTTGTTTGCTCCAAGTGGTTAGCTTGTGGTGGGAGCATCAGTGTTGTGCTACCAGTTATTTTGCAAAACTTTCAGACTTTATTTAAAAAAAAACACACCCAGGAAAAGTTGCAACTGTGTGTCTGACAGCGCTATTTAACAACACTTGCCTAACTCATTTTGAAACATTCTGAAAGGGGGGATGAAACAGACTCATTGGATCAGTTTTTATGGAAAACACCTGTAGATAAAAGTGAGACAACATGGAGAAAAGGGCAAAAATCATCCAATAAGTTCAGTTAATCAGTTCAGTCTTTATCCCTCACCTCCATCAGCATCTTTTAGTCGTGTGATCTCCAAGCTAAATGCTTAACTAGTTTATTCTAGAACATTTTATTATATCGTACTTTATACAGTATGTCTTATTTAAAGGTACTTTTTAAAAATTTAAAAACATGCACCAACGGTCTGAAACTGATAAATAGCATTTCAATTCACTTCAATGGGGAAAATAGGTTTGATATACTGTATAGGTAACAAAAATCTGTGATAGTCCTTTAGTACGATGCTTAATGTCATGCTTAGCTGATTTAACAGGCCCTTTAAAGCATGGTTAATGCTTACAGTGATAAGAAAGAAGTGGACTTGGATGGAAAAGAGTGTTGAAATGGATAAACTCAGAGTCTGTGGGACAATAAGCTGGTGAACGGTAGGTTGCAAAGGTGGCTTCATTGATATTCTCTGTGTGCGGTACGGGACATAACTCAAGGAAGCAAAGACTGGTCTGCAGAACAGGGCAGTGACACTGCTGAGGTTAGTGGTTTGATTTCCACCGGGGGCCCTGCATATTAAAAAGGCAGGAACACTCAGCTGAAAGGCACGTTTGTAGATTACATTTCATGTTTATCTCGTTCTAAATGTCACATCCTCTGAATGCTTGGAGAAGGCATGTAGGAAGAATACGTTCAGTCTGAAGAGCTCTCCAATCGTACAGACAGCTCGGCAAACCAGACTCTACGTCGGCATTTTCTCTTCCATTCCCCACATCGATCCAGCTGAAATCCTGTGTGTGCGTGTGTGGGGAAGACCACAAATGGAGAAAAAATAATGTAGATAGGGCGTCAGATGGGGGGCAGACTAAAGCTGCATAGAGTACAGTGGAGGACGGAGACATGAAAGAGAGATGGTGGACTGGCTTTAATTGAACTGGAGGAAGAAGGGAATGTGCAAGCAATTAGCAGGAATCCCCCAGCACTGGTGTTTCTTTTTTCTATCTCCATGCCTTCCACAAAAATCGAGGCAATTTCTCAAGCGAGTGGTTAGCTGGTGTGTGTGTGTGTGTGTAGTGGAACAACACCCTCGATCACTCACTCACTCCTTAGCTCATCCACTAACTGGCTTTTTCACTCCAAACACACACACAGGGAAGCGTCCTTGCTGCAGCACCTGAACATAATCCCACACCTTTGTGTGACTGTCGCCGATTGACGGAGGAAATAAAAGCGGGAAAAAAAGGGATGTGAAGGAAATATTGGTCTTGAAATAGAAAGACAGAAAAGATGAAGAGTATGGGGTGGATGGGCGTAAATTGGAGGGTGTTTCTGCTCTAACCGTAGTCACGACGCCTGGGCTCACTGCGCCGCAGACAGACCAGATTCATCTGTTGACTCACAGCAGCCGACTCACTTTAACTATCAATCCCTCTCAGGTGAAAGGGCCAGAGGATTACTGCAGAGCTGTTCACAGCCCTGACACCCAGAGATGGATCTCTCATGCATGGAAAAAAATAGAGGAACAGACGTGCTGCTGAACTGCACCGATCTGAATTCTCAAACAGAAAATCTTTAAAAATAGATTTAATTTGTTGCAGAGGATTCTGTCAGGCACAGAATGAAACGTTCTCGTGCTAAAGCGGTTGATTTATTTTGATAAATGGCTTGGTCATGTTTTCATGTGACTTTGAATGTTCAAGCTTTGCTGTGCTCAGCCCAAAGCAGCTTTCTGTCATATTCTATGACAAATTTGTTTATCAGGCCCTTCAGGAGTTGCAGCCTGGTTTTGGGATTGTTGCAAACAGAAAGTCCTGTTTTAGAAGCAGATTCTTTGAAACGTAAAGTGGAAATGTTTCAATGCAGTTTTTCCAAGTGCTATTCAGCAACCTTACAAAAAAGCCTCAAAACATTCTGGTTGATGAGGCGATGAATGCTTGAGATTTTTGAATTTGGATGCTACTACATACAACTCTTGAACCCTGGACAAAAAAAAAAAAAAAAAAGATCTCTCAGCTTTTGCTTGAGCTGGAAAAGTAATGAATGCACTAAGCCATAAATTCTCCACAAACTTCATATCCAAGCAGAGAGCATCTCTGCACCCCGGTTGGATATTTATTATTTTGATTATTTGGATCCATTGAAATTAGGACTGGGATGCTGATGCCTTACTTGCAATTATTTAATTAAAGACAAACTGTTTTTAGAAAAATTAATAAAATCGAATTCTGATGAATTCTGATTCTGATGCACGCTAGACAACACAGAACATTTCTTACTGCACAAGTTCATGGAAAGTGCCCCAGGCTGAAAGCAAACAATGTGGATGGAAACTGATGAGATGGTGTTGGTCGAGACAGTGGATGGGCTGCGAGAAATTCTAGCCTCAGGTATCACCTGAATGCTCGCCAAGTAACGCCGAAGCACGAGCATGCACTGTCACCAACCCAGACTCAAGCTTACAAGAAAAAAATTAAAATTAGACTTTTTTCATCAATTCATTTGAAAAAATTAGCATTGTTTTGTTGCTTAAGCTTCTGTATAGGTCTATTCATTGATTTAGTCTTCTACTATTTAGACTTTAAGTTTCACTCACGCGTCAGATATTACAATGTGATTAGAAGCAATTAAATGCAAGTCACTCATGGCTGCCTGCTGTTTACAGAGCATTTTGAACAGTCGTTCAACACCCACAGAATCTTGTGTTCTATGGTGAAGTAAACACTTAAGAAAGAGTAGAGTCTCTTCTCCCATCAGGAAGAAAGTGTGTTTCTGCCACTGGCTGGTTTCACCAAAACTACCTGTTTTTGACCAATAAGCAGAGAAAACAAGCTCTGATCACATTTAGAGAAAATATCTAAGGAGATTGTAGAAACTACTTAAGTTGGCTTAAAAACGGTCCTATATATTAAAAACTGGAAGGAACCAACGTCTTGGGCACATCAGGGTAAGAAGAGAGGCAGGTGAGGTGATGCACCCATCATGCCTAGTGCCTACTGTACAAGCCTGTGGGGGCAGTGTTATGATCTGGGGTTGCTGCAGTTGCTCAGATCTAGGTTCAGCAACAGTAAGTGCTCAAAGAATGAGGTCAGCTGACTATCTGAATATATGACCAGGTTATTCCATCAATGGATTTGTTCTTCCTTGATGGCACGGGCATATTCCAAGTTGACAATGCTAAGATTCATGGGGCTCAAATAGTGAAAGAGTGGTTCAGGGAGCATGAGACATCTTTTTCACACATGGATTGGCCTCCACAGAGTCCAGACCTTAACCCCATTGAGAATCTTTGGTCAGACTCTTCCATCATCAATACAACATCTTTGTGAAAAATTAATGCAACACTAGATGGAAATAAATCTTGTGACATTGCAGAAGCGTATCAAAACAATGCCACAGTGAATGTGTGCTGCAATCAAAGCCAAAGGTGGTCCAACAAAATATTTAAGTGCATGACCTTTTTCTTGTTTTGGCCAGGGAGTGTATGTGATTTTATTGAATTCAGTGAATGAACGTGTGTCATATGTTGAATCATGCATCATCTCTTCAAGAAAAAAACAAATTCTAAACACTGACATATGAAGGTGTTTAAGCAGATATCAACACTCCCCCACACACACATATGGCCAAGCATCTCATCTCTCTCTCCTTCACCTGTTTGTGAGCAGGGACACAGCTGTCTGCAGCCGAGCCTGCAGCTCTTCCCCTTGATCAAACAAAGTCTTTTATGAGGAGAAGAAGCTCAACCAGTTTTGTGGATGTAAATATAGAAAGAGTGACACATTGAGGCATCAAGAGTAAAGCGTTGAGGATAAATCAGATGTATGCATCCGTGTAATGGAGATTTTTGATTGAATTATTCTTTCACCATCAACCCAGCTCAGAGCTTTCTGCAAACACGTGGCTCATCATATCCTTGGGTTGGATTAGGGAATTCAAACTCTCTGCTTCAAGGAAACTGAAGGACGATAACAGATATTTTATTCTGAGTATATGAAACAGAACATTTCAAGAATCTCTGGATGGAACAAACATCAAATCAAATGTTGTTTACCTCAGGTATCTGGCTGGAGGACGAACCAGTACAGTACGGGTTTGTTTGTTTCTCAGGAATTCTCTCTGACTTAATTCGTCAGAATATGTGAAACTACAGATAGTGGTGACAAACTCTGATAGAGGACAGTTTGTTTCAAAAGGACGACATTTTAAAGCAGGCTTCTTGTTAAATTCAACAAATAGTGCATGACGTGCTGAAATGGAATCAGGATGTCATCAAGCAAATGTTTAAAGGTTCACTATCTCTTTGTTGCTCCTGTGCTGTACAGGCATGAGACAGCAAAGTCTCTTCCTGCTTCCTTGTATCACTCATCGGGGTTATTCGCTGTGGGAAATGTCAAGTTTTGGCAGCATATTTTCTTAAATTTGTCTGACACTTACCTGGCAGCAAGGTCACAAGGACGAGGAATTTGAAAGAAGAAAGCAGAAATCTTGTCACATAGTTTTGTTTTTATAAGTCATACAGAGTTTCAAACGAGTCAAAGTACAAATAAAACGGACAGAAATCAATCATGAAATTCACACGTTAATGAATTACTGAATTTCTTTTGTGGCTTTGGGTGCAGTCACACTGGCCGTCTGAAGGCCAGAGTGGTATTTCTCAAAAGCACCACTGCGACCACCGTTGCCATGTAAACAGCAAGCCAGAGTTTTCAGAGGGAACGCCGACATGCATACAAGTAAATAACGGAATATCTTTGGATATTGCTGTGTATGCTTGAAAACTGTTCTAGTTTTATTTTAGGGTAAGGTGACAGCCTTTTTGTGTGTGTTCGTTTGTTCTTTTTTTCCCATTACTTTGGCCTTAGAAGAGTCAGAAATCAAGCTAGCGGTTTTTGCTTTGGTTCTTTTTTTTCCCAAATAACTGTAGCTTCCAATATCTAGAAATATTTGGAAGCTCTTGTAAAATAAGAACATCTTGCACCAGTTATTTCCTGTGATTGGAACATTGTTACACATGGATTTCTATCCAGTACCATAATACTCCGCTATCTCTTTAAAGCTTGACTTTGTTTCTTTAAGGAGCTGTTTGAATTTTCTAGGGAGCCTACATGGTTGAGGAGTTGCAGCAGTTTAAGAGCACCTGTAGAGTTGGAGCAATGAGGTGATTTTATGATCAATTTCAGGCCAAAAACCATATGGATAATTTTTATGAAAAAAAGGAAAAATTTTGATCTGCTGTAATTAAAATAGTCTAAGGAAGCTTGGTTGATCTTTGTTGCCTGTCTCTGAACATTCATGTTTTATCTATTGCAGTTGAAGTTTCAATACAAAGTACAATCACAGAGTACGTTGAATAATTATTACCACCGTCGGAAGGCTGAGGCTTTCAAATAAAGTGGCACATCGCAGTGGAAGTGCGAGTGTGATGAGAGACGAGCAGAGACTTGTCCTGATGGAGTGGATGAAAGAGGCTGCGACCTTGTGAGGTTATGATGAGTTTAAGAATCAAGCCAAATCATGTTTCCCCTCATATTACATCATCTAAACCACATTTGGCTTTTACGCCGCAGCTCAGCGATGTAGCGTGATGTGCTTTCAGCAGCTCGGGGGGTTACAGTAGAACACAAATCCTCCTTGTAGACCGCCGGGGTGCCTTCCGACCTGAACAAACCCTCCATCCATTTTTTTGGCTGCTTTTCTGGGACAAGATTAAAGAGGAGTCCCTTCAGAAGCAGCAGCTCCTTCACAGACACAGTTATATGGATTTTTCTTCTTCCTGTCAGAGGGGGTAAAGTCTGTGACACAAGCGGTTACGCTCGCCCTCCCTTCTAAAGAGTCCATGAGTAGCAGGGGGGGATAATGCAGGGAGATGTTTGGAGGTTTTATGACAGATTCAAGTAAAGCTGGAGCTGTTTCTTCTTCTTCTTATGATGTGAAATCAGCGCTGAATGCAAACTGAAGCTTGACAGCGTACAACTGTGAGGAGATAATTCCTGCTCAGTCGATCATTTGTTCGGGCATCAGTTGTATTGATTTTCCATCCTTTCCTATTCAAACAGACATTTTGCTCTGTCTTGAAACTCCACGTCTTCATAAATGGTTTGGATTACTGAAATACAGAAGTGCATGTAAGTAGATGGAAGAAAATCTGCCCTATCACCTCTCTCCAGGCTCCAGTCTGCCCCTTTGCCTCTTGGGAAACACCGTGTGAACACGTACTGTAAATTGCCCTTTACAACGTGCGTGTAATTAGCATGCTGGCTGAACTTCTTTGAAATTCCTGAAGAATTAAAAAGACAAAGGCCAAATGTGGGCCTGCTGTTTAAAGCGTGTATACGAGCAGCTCGGAGCGGAGCGTGTGGAGGAATTCCCTCTCCGCCCGCGCTCTCCAAACGACCACAGCTCCAGAGACAACCAGCGCCAAAAGAGCCTGCGGGCACAATTAGCCAACCAAAGGCCCGGCCCCCTCCACGCTGCAGGCCCAATCCTCCCAGATTCTCCCACAAACACAGCAGGGGTGCCTTTTAATCTTCTGCCCTCTTCACTTCTCAGCCTCACCTCTCCCTTAAATTCCAGGTTGGTCCCTCCTGGGGGCTCAGGCATCTGTTTTGCATGTACCTGCAGCGGGCTGCCCTGCATTCGATCGGCTCACACAGGGGGAAGGAGCTTGGCTCTGTTTCAACCTGGCTGCTTCATTTACACAGAGGGTCGTATAAGTTGACTTCCTGTTGTCTTGGATGTTTTTAAACACTCACCCAAAGACGTTTAGTAGAAAATTAGGTCAGTGTTTGTGCTGCTGGTTGAAGGATGATCCCCTAACACCTGATTAAAACGGCAGCAGGAGTGTGAGGTGTTACATCTGAAACAAACTTTTCTCTAAGATGAAACCGCTTAGCTTCTGGTTGTTATGAATATATTCCCTCATTGATTTATCCTCAGCTAACACATTAGGTACAAAACATTCTCTGCTTTAGCACACCGCATTCCTTTAACTTTGTGAATCTGGTTTATTGATGAAGAGGGCATCCTGAGAAGTGTTGAATATCTAAAACCTCGATGCTTTCTCTTTTCCTGCTTTTTGAGGCATAAAAATGTTGGTAAGTCTGTGTTCTGGACCTGTTGTAGGGGATTCACATCCTCATGAGGAGCACCATAGTACGATCCATCTCAACAATAAAAGAATATGTAGACTATCCTTGAAAAGTTAGTGTTTTTCTGGGATAAAGACTCCATTTCACATGAGCATTAGGGGGTCAAGTACAGATACCAGATGTTGGTATTGGGCTGATACTGGCCTTATTTCAATGTGTCCAGTGGTCGTGAAGGCTGTCAATGCCAGCTAGTGACATTCAAGGCAGAAAATCTTATGATTGAAGTAAACATGCACTGATCGATCGGCCTGGATCAGTACTGCCTAGATTTCCTTAATTTTGGAGGATCAGTGATCGACCAATCCTTACATATAAAACAGATCTTCAGTCAATCTAAAACAAGAAAATCAATGAAACTCTGGGAGTTGTTAGTTTTAATTAGCATTGTAATTATTCTAATTTATTACAAACAAATCATACACGCAGGGAGAGTTGTTTGTGTTTCGTTTTGGCAGAATGACTGTGCTGCCTTTTTTTCCAGAAATAAAAATCCTTTGTTCTAAGTGATTTGTCATTGTGTGAATTGAAGTTTTATGAATCAAAAGTAGAAGTGGTATCAGCACTTGGTTTTGGCACGCTGTATCAGTACTCGGTATATGTGAGTACTTGAGGGAGTGCATGTACTGGCATTGATCTGAAAAAAAGTATTGATCATCCTGGAGATGAGTATGGATAATCGATCCCTGTTGAGAATTGATTCAGAGTGGTTTGATGCATTGACATCATTAGCTTTTACACTTAACAATTCCCTTATCAACTCTTGACCGTATGGAATTGTAGCCGCACCTTACAGTCACGTCATGTGTCATCGTTTTTTATTTACTTTCAGAGATATCCAGATCTAGGTTCATATTTATTTACTCATAAACTTGATAAAACATTGTTGACACAGAAAAAGTTGTAAAACCTACTTTTTTGTACACAAAAATTCAAAGGAGGAGTTGATGAGGGCTTTGGTATCCATAAAATATTATCAATACAGATCCCTAATTATCACCACTGTTGTAACAGCGTGCATTTGTTTAAAGGGTTGCTCCTTTTGAACTTTTCTCAGTTTAAGACTGAGATGATGTATTATTAATAGTTCTGTAGTGCTAATGTTTGAGGCGTGACGACAATCAAACTCTGTAAGCTCAGTTTGTAATTTAGTGTTCAGAAGAGTGTCTGCGTGGCATTACTCACAGCCCGGTGCTCTGAGACGTGTCTGTAACATGTAACTTAAGTGAATCCTGGTTGTGTCCTACCAGTGCTCATCTACCAACTCCAACCTCACCAAGCAGAGCAAAGGTAATCTAGCTCTTCATTTTGTTGATAGACTCTCAGGTTTGAACAGATCACTGCAGAATAACTGTTGCATGTGGGTTGGAACAAACATCACAAACAAACTTAGCCTGTGTTTCAGCCTGTGCTCTATCACTCTCCTGTTTAGTTTTCTTCCGCCCTGATGTCCTTTTTCTGATTGAGCTCCAGCTCCTCTTTCCACCGTTACTACAAAATAATAAGAAATCCTTCTGTCCCAACCTGATCCTGGACATATATCATTGTAGATCATGTAAAGGCTTAAATTTGTGACTCTAAGTAAGTTCTCTCTCCTCCAAAGCTCCTACTTTGTACCGGTTTTTAAGTGTAGAGGTGATGGATATTGATCTAACATCGACCCTGAGTTCACCCCAATCCATTCTGCCTGAGTCTCGTTTGGAGACACACTGCTCCAGAAGTGAGTTCATGCCTCGGGCCTGAAAAGTTGACAGCATACGCTCCTGTGAGCAGAGCTGAGACTCATGATTTCATCATTTTTAGGAAATAAAGAGTATAAATATCATATTCTGTTCTTATTATCTTCTTTGAAATGAGCTCAATGTTTCTTGGTGTTTCTTGCAAACGGTTCCCTTTCTACATGAGTGTGTCTGCTGGGAGGGAAGACCTGCTCTTCTTGCAGTGGTTTAGAGCTGGTATATCATCTTTAATATGGGCGCACGCACACCTACAGGGCTTTGTTTGGATCTTAGCCTGCAGCATCCAGATCACTCAGACCATCCCTGACACTGTGCAGATGTTCTTTTCTCATGGACTGTGCAAAGTCATGTTCCCTGTACAGTTTTTATTCCCCTTTGAAGACAGAAGGATCAAAAAGAGATTTCAAAGCACAGAAGACTGTCGGCTTGTGTTTGAATCGTAACCCGAGGGGATATTTGTGGTTCCAAAGACAGAAATCACACGTCTATCTCAGGTAACACTTTCACTGCAGAGACCCTCATGTCTGTCTTCCTCAGACAGCTGTTATTCGCTGCATCGATTCTTTCTCCTCCATACGCTGGTGCAGAAACACAATCGTTGTGAAGGCAACAAGCAGCTTCCTGCAATCTTAAGCTGCGGGTCGACAAAAATTCAGCATTATCAGGAGGAAGAGGGCGCTTTGTGGTCAAAACTGACACAGCATCTTGTGATGAGCAGATGTTGAGACGCTTGTGGCTTTGTGACATGCAAACCTGACTGCACGGAGGATATTTCCTACATGTTCATATTGTGCAATCATGAAGCGACTGAGTCTAAGTAAAGAGACTCACACAGACGCAGCAGCACACAGCTTTTTACCTATAGCTGTGAGATGATATTTGAGCAGACAGTCAGCATGAAGAAGTGAGTTTAGTTCCTACGCAGTTATTACAGAAAAGTTCTGAATTTCTCTCTGAAAATCTAAAAGGCTTTGGGGGGATTTCAGAAAACTTTGCAGGCTTACAACTTTAACCTTGTGTAACTCTAGAGATAGAGTGTACGCCAACCTTTTCAGTAGATTCATACTGAAAAACATGTTCTAATCATAATATATTCATGAAAGTGTCAAAAACAAGTACAGAGTTTAAAAACTCTTAAGAAGTTTGAATCAGATCTAATTTAGTTCCTATATAATTCACATCATTCATGGTTGAATTTTGTATTTCTGGGGTCTTATAAAGTCTAACATTTGACTTCTGACTTGAAATCTACAGCAGTCTTGAGGTAGACTCAAGCAACCCAAGATCTTTATGAGTCATTCGCTCAAATATGCTTTAAAATTCGATGCATCTCAGCAGCATAGGGCGTTGGTTTGGCTCTGTGGTTAAAGTGTGTCTCTTACATACAGGGGCCAAAGTTTTCATTTGCAGCAGTTGCTTGTCCAACGCTGAGGTGCATGTTTCTCTGTTCTTCTCAAGTCATAGCATTTTCTGTCTCTCTTAACATCCTTTTTGAACTGAAGCACAACAAAAACAAAGACATTTCAAAAAGTTTGCAGCCTGAACAGAAATAATAAGACTTGTATAAAGAACAACATAAAAACGCAATATTAAGGTATAATGATTATAATTTTTCTGGAGTTTGAATTAGAGCCCGACCGATTAATCAGGCCGATTATAGCGTGTCAACATCAACATCGGCTGTTATGTAGCCGATGTATAACCTTTTTTTTTTCTGTGTGGAGATGGTGTCATTCCTGTTCCAGTGTGTCTGTGTCAGGCTGCATGCTGCTCTCTGCCAATAATAAATACTCCCATCAATACACACGTCCACTATTACCAAATATAAGACCATAATATGGCATTCTAATATCGTGTAAGATGCTTTTTTTGCAAAATAAACAGAGATAAATGCTCCTTTCACTACACGTCTACCTTTTTCTGATATAAGACCATAATATGGCGCTTTAACATCGCTCTGTCATACCCAAAGTCATAATTTGGGTATTATAACAGTTTGTGTTCATGTACAGTACATATCCTGTGTATACCAATGTTGTCAAATGTCTTATTTCATGTATCAGCAGATATGTGGGATATTGGCCAATATATCAGATATCAGTTTTCTCTTGCCACCAATATCAGTATCAACATCGGCCCCAAAAATCTCCTATCGGTCACGCTCTAGCTTGAGTACCCTGACATAAAAGCATATGTTGATCTCGTGACCCAAAGTCCAGTATGGATCCGTACAGTTTGGTCAGATCAGAAAAGGCTGATCCTGTTTGTGTTTCCACAGCCAACTGTGCCCTTCTTGGTAGGCAGTGTGTAAGCTCTATGCCAATAGCTGCGCCATCTACATAACAGCAGTGTGACTAATGGCCCTTTTCCACTGACTCGCCTTGGCCCTACTCTACTCGGCTCTACTCGCCTCTACCCGGTTTGTGTTGCGTTTCCACTAGCGCGTTACTACCCGTCAGACGCCAGTTTTTAGTACCTACTCTACCCGGGTTCCAAGCGAGTAAAGCCGATACTAAAACGTGACGTGGACGGACTGCCGGTCACTCATTGGTCAGAGAATGTCCTCACCGAAGCTTCTGACTCTGTAGAATCAGAGGCAAACGAAGAAGTCAGTGACGGGTTTTTAACGACATTTAAACCCGACGGCACAGAACCAGATTGAATGAAGACAAAATACAGCCCTAAAATGCAACTTCATGATTCCTAAATAAGTTTAAAGTCCTTTTTAAACGAAAAAGGAGTTAACAGCAAAGATAGTTCGGTTCAAAGAGTCTTTTAAATTAAATCAAAGTTCGTCGGCGCAGGAGCGATCTGTCTGCCACGAGAGTCTTTAAGCACCAATCAGTCCATTAATCCACAGGGAACCAAAAAGGAAAACTAGTTCTAGGAAGAATGATTGATCAACAAAAAATCTCTGGTATATCAGGCCCAAAAATCAAAAATTAAAGTGATCTCTCAGGATCCAGGGAAGAGTTAATGTCGGAAAGCAGCTCCTTCATTTCCCTCTGCGCGCAGCAGCACATGGCTGTTGTTTACCTCCGCTCCTGTGTCATGCCGCACCACATTGAGCCGCTGTATTACTTTAATGAAATCTTTTGAAAGCTTTGTTTTTTCCTTTAAAGACCACGGTGGCACATATGTTAGTACAAAATTATGTTTGTGTCGCGTTAGAGATGAACATGCACGCACTTCTGCGCAGCACTTTAGCGCAGCTGTTATAAGATCCACGCCCACCGTGAGTCTGTAGTCGGGCTAGTGGAAAAGCAAACCAAACCGAGTAGAGCTGAGTAGAGTAGAGCCGAGCCGAGTAGAGTAGGGCTGGAATTGCATAGTGGAAAAGCGCCAATAGTGTACCCGGCTTGTACAAAACAGAACACAGTCAACAAAGAGCAACAGTTGAAGATATTCACCAGTTCATCTTCTTTGTGATTGGCATGTGGCTCTTTGTTACAAAGTGAAATCAAGCTTTGTTTCAGGCAAGAGTATGTGTTGTTCTTTATCACTCCTGTTGCACGGGAAGTGACAATTCTTTCAACTAACCAACAGACTGCAGCGTTTCTAACTCCACCTTCTGGAGTCATATCAGTGTCTGTCACCAAAAAGTGGGATGGTACAGGGCAGTAATTTGGGTACCTGTCCTTGTTTTAGTCAAAGGAAATGCCACATAATGCTGAGACAAACCAAACTGAACCAGGTGCTGGAAATGGGGCTTTACTCTATTCAGCAATTAGCGGGTACAACCATGAGCCCCTCCCTCATTCAAAACCACTCACAGGTGGACAAGTCTTCCTCATTCAAATAGTTCTTCCCTTCATGCACTTGTCAATTATGCAAATTATAAGATGAAACCATTTAGCAACTTCTGGGACAGTCAATAGCTACTTTTCTTGGCAATGCTGGTAGCATGACCTCCAGACAGCTGAAGTCAGGAGACCGAGGAGTTCCTGCCTCAAAGATGATCTTCTGCTTCATGTTCCGCAGTAAAACCTCAATATGTCGGTTGGTTGTTGTGGTCAAAATAAATACCATCTGTTTTGGATACTGTCTTTTTTTATTTTGAAAGACAATGGCTGTTGTAATATGATCCCCGTGTACAACTTGTAAAACTTCCTGTCCCATCAGTGTGCATTGTGCAAATTGATGCATCACAACTCCGGAATTCTGCAAAAATAGGAGTCTTATGTACCGAAACTGTGTCTAAATACCTGGTAGATCTTCAGATGTATGCACAAGATAAACTGTTGGACAAGGAACAAGGAAGGTAGAGAAACATTTTTGAAGTAATGAGGAAACTGGAGAAGAGTTTCTGATTGTTTCAAGTGTCATGTCATGAGGAAACAAGTGCTCAACAGTTAGAGGTAAAATATTTCTCTTCCCATGACAGAGCACAGAACAGAGTTTATTCACAGAGGAGGAAACGCTGAAGCACAATACATGACTTGTTCTGTTTGTCATGTCATAACATGCCTTTGCCATGATGAAAACTAGCCACTGCATCTAGAAAAAAAAAAGGGAAAAAAACACAAAGATAGAAGAAAAACTGATACCTTGATGAGCAAAATAAAAATCTTTTTAGTCTCCAAATCCAGAAGTAGCATTTTCTCTTCTTCATCCCCACAAAACCTATCCACTCATTTGCACACATTTTATTTTGGCTACCAGGGTTGCAAAAGGCCAACATCAATCAACAGGAGTACTTTGAATTTCAAATGAGTTGTGACTTTAAGGAACAATTGTGCTCACACCTCATATCAGTTTTCCTGTTACATTTCGTTTTCGTGCTCTCTTTTAGTCATCAGCCTGTCTTAATTTAGTCAATTTAGGTGAATCTGCTTCTGATTTCACAACAGAACAGACTGTCTGAGCTTTTTAAAGCCATGATCATCTCTTATATCTGCACGGTTTTCAGGAGGTTTATTAACCTTAAGGAAAACAAACCCCTGCAGCCTAGGCCACATCTCATTTAGCATCTGAAGATAAACATTACAGGCTAATTTAGGAGTTTATTGTTGAGACAAAAAGGATGTACCAGGTGACTCACTCCCTGAAAATAAAACTTCCTGCTGTTGTTTATTTCCCCTGAGTTAGAGTTACTTATTTGCGTGCTGAATTTCGTAACAAAGCTTTTTATTTGGTCTTAAAGTGAAGCTTGTTGCTTCACATCAGAGGACGCTTCCCGCTGTATTTATATTGATCTGACAAAGCCAGTACATGGCTAACATGCATTCCCCCCAATCCTTCTAAATCTCTCGCTGCATCTGTCAGTGCCAAACAGCTCAATACAAGCAGAGCACATGAGTCTTCATGATGCTAGAAGCTTCTGATCACAGCGCTGAGACAGTTCAGAGGAGCACAGCGTCCTCAGGAAGTTGGCATGATGTGCTACATAAATAAATAAGCGGTCCGATTGAAGAGCCGCTGCGGGACACAGACGGATTTGCTTTTGTGCAATGATTTTCTCACAGTTTTGTGCTCTGTGGACTAAAAATAGTCTTTATGCAGTCATTCCTGTGCCAGCTTTTCAGCAGGTCTGTAAACAGGTTATAATTACTTCATTTAGCTCTTTGAAGAACCTTCAAAGAGCCCTTCACACTGACCTAAATAAGACTTCTTTTTCTGACACACATTTTCATTATTGGGATCATTTTACATTAAGAGTTTGGAAATGAAATGACAGTTATTGTTCAAAACAGTGGATGGCGCCACTTCTTTTCAAAAGAGGTGTAACCCTCACGATGGAGGCCAGCTGCCAGTCACAACCCCAAAGCCAGGGGGATGAGAGATGGAGAGACACAGTGATCAACTGGTGCAAATCAGCTCAAAAGACGCCAAGTTGAGTGACAGCTTGGGTGTTCTTCTTACAATTTTAAAGAAAGTTATGATGGTTAAACTTCAGACATCCCAACCTCAAGTATTGGCCAATACCAATAGTTGTCCGAAACAGTATCAGCAGGAGTGATGTTCAGCTCTGTCTGTAGGTCTCCAAAGCTTGAATGAGCCTTGGGATAATGTTTACAGTTTAAATGTATTAAACTTCCTCAGTTCTGTGCCACCACGGGAAAGTTAAGCACAACAAATTTTACACTCAGCTCCAACTTCTTCTGCAGACTTTAACTAAAGATACTGGTGTACAGTCGCCATCATTCCTACTCCTCGCTACTCTGTTAGCACCTTAGCACAAGATGTTGTTGTGGTCACGTGGCTCCTCATGTTGGATTCATGTGCTGGAAGCAGAGTCTGGAATAGAGTTTGGAATTCATTTTTTTGTTGGTATTGGACCAATATCAACATTAGATCAGGACACTCCTAAGTTGTAGCACCAAAAACCAAAGGTTGCATTTACCTGCCGGTCGCTCAAAACCATGCACAATTTTTGTATGAACCAGCATTTTAGTGTTTTAGTTTTTAGTTAGCATTTAGTTTATATAAGATATAATCTGGTTTTGACACAATTCAATTCATTTTTAATAGTTCACTGATTGTTTTTGTGTATTTTCTCTGTATGACTTCCTGTCCCGCTTGTTCTGCTTTTTGCAAAGTGACACGTCACAGCTCTGGCGTCCAGCTAAAATTGGAGGCAGCACTACTGTGAATTGACGCGTTGACTTCAGTAGAAACTTATACGATCACTTGCCTGTACGGAGAAGAGCAGGACATGATAAATGCATCTGCTCAATTTGGGCTGTAGGCTGCAGTTTTGACTTTAAAAGTCCAGAATATATTTACCAAGCTCAGTAAAGCCCAGGAGTAGTTTTTTAAAGATGCCATCCCTTTAAAAATGACAAAAATGACAACAAAACATTGACAAGAGGCACCAAGGGGCAGATTGTGATATGATGCATCTGCCAAAAAATGTTATGCTCATGGGCAAAAATGTACTGTAGCTGTTTTGTAAACTTTGGGTGGAGATATGAAGTTATTTCAGCATTCTTGAACTGAACTGAAATGAATTGTGCAACTTTTTGCTGAGTGTGGCAAGTTTTGTGCACGATTAAGCACCAGAAACACTCCTAAAATGCCATTTTTTAAAAACAATTTCTGAAGTGTCTAGCCAAACCAAATGAAACCAAAATGAAGCAATAACATAGATCAAATATTGGTCTATAAGCCGCTTAAAACAGCCAGAAATATTGTGACTAAATCAGATTGATTGGGCAACAGGATTTCAGAGGTTTAGGGCTAAAATAACTAAGGGTAGATCACCTTTTGTTCTTCAGATTGCATGACCAGTGGGATGAACAAAGGGCGGAGATTGGGGGATGTGTGAGATTGATGGAAGAAGAGATAAGACACGTTTCTCAGGGCAAGGTTATGATGTTTGGTTTCAGGTTTTTTTAAGTTTATCTGTGACAGCAGAAGACTGATTCAAACACTTGTATGTTTGAAATAAATGATGTCACTTCCAGGGATATATCTAGTGTTGAGATGACCAATAATAGTTAGTTTACCAGTCTACTGCTTCAGCTCCATCCACTGCTCCTTTGTGACGTCCATTCTTTGGAGAGCAGGGGCTGGTTTCAGCTGCTTTCTAACCCTCTGAATACATGAACTTTGATGAATTTCCTGATACATTTCCTCATGAATAATCAATGAGACAGAGATTTCCATGGCCTATTTTGCAATACCCAGTGAGGCAGTAAGTTGTGACTCTTAATTCCACTTTTATTTGCTCACATGCCATCGAGTGTTTTCCTAGAAAGTCATGAATGAACATTGTAAGCAGAGAAGAAGTAATCTGATAATTATTTCCACAGACTTTGAATATTTTTCAAATTATAAAATTATCCAACTGATGGATAATGAATCTCATGAATCTCATAAAAGTGTTAGTTACCTAATTGAGAAAAAGACCATCATTTATTAGTCTCTGCATCTCAAATAAAGTGAAGAAAAGTGCTAGAAAAATAATCAAAGCGTAAAACGGAAGAGACAAATGATGTGATATATGTGAATCTATGAATAGAGTCAATTTAAAGCCTTCATCAGCTGCAATCTTTATTTTTTTCCTTGTGTGTTTGTTTTTGTATCTGACACTTGGCTCACCCTGCGAGGAGAACAAAATATTTTTATTGACTGATCTGACATCAGAAGAGTCGCCTCAGCAGTAAAGATTGGCTCGCTGTTTTTTCTGTGATTTATTTCACTGGTGCATAGGAGATGATAACAGAGCGATACGTACACACAGTTTTCTTAATAAGGCTGAACACAAACATGTTTGCTCTCTTACAGTTACTGCTGCAGCCTTCACATCACTGTGACAGCCTTTAATTTGGACGTGTGGAATAAGCATGACTAATGTTGTGACAAGTATGAAAGTTCATAACCTTTTCCTGTCTTTACTGGTGTTTTACCTGATGACTGTTGGGATTTTTGACTTTTGTAGGAAAGTTTCTGTCAGCTTTATTACTTAAGTTGATCATCCAAGAATCATACAGGCCACCTGGACTTATTTTAATTCTTGTCTTAAGAGAGTCAGAAGTCGTAGTCCTCTTCTTTTCTTTCAGACACTGCTTTTAACCCCAACAGGTGAAGAGTTTCGGTGACCGCTTGCAACAAGTTTTGCCCAAAGGGCAACATCTGGTTTAGAAAAATGAAGCCTATGTGAGAGTAGCTGTTCATGGAGAATCCCCTTGAGTCTGGCTCCAGAAAGACCAGAAACCACATACACATCAAGCCACAAAAAGGCTTTTATTGTAGTGAAAAAACATGTTTACGAACTTTTTAAAAAAATGTCTTGGGTCTGAAATTCTTATTTTGCCATCTGCACGCACTGTACAGGGACTGACTTATCTTCCAACTCTGGTATAGATGGTATTAAGATCATTGAGTTTGTCCAGTCAGAGATGCAGCTCAGCTCATGTGACTGGAGACTAGAAGCTCAAAGTCTGCATCATATCCAATATGCCCCCTCTGCTTCATTACTCTTCATCAAGAACATTTGAGTGATGTAGCTTTGACTACATCTGTGTTTTATACAGTCGAGGGTTTTTGCCTGTAATTGGAACATTGTTGCCCGTGGCAGCTGGAGAAAAAAGCAAACTATGTTTTTATTGTTATTTATTTTATTTCAATCAGTACAGATACCAAATATTGGTATCGGGCCAATACTGACTTTATTTCATTGTATCAAGTACTCGAGAAGGCTGCCAATGCCAGCCACCAACACTCGAGGCAAAAAACTCTTATGATGAGACAGTGAAGCAGCTTAAAGTATGAAGCTTTGTTCTGATTTTGTGCCCTAATTTTGCGCCTTCGACTACATCTCAAGGAGCAATACCAGGGATTTTTTATTTACTTTGCACTTCAGTTTATCATGAAAAATACTAAAACTCAGAGAGCTTTTTGTTTTATTTTGCCCTTACATTAACTCATTACAAACAAGTTGTGAACTCAGAGAGAGTTGTTTGTGTTGTATTTTTCACTTTTGTAAAATTATTACACATTAATGGCAGAGTGACTGTGCTGCCACTTTTGGACATAAAATTATCTGTCCAAAGTGGTCTGTCATGGTGTTAAAACAAATTCTATGTATAAAAAGTACTAGTGGTGTCATTACTCAGTATTGGTGAGTACTCCTACTGGTCTAGAAAAAGTTGTGTTTCACATTCATACTATGAATACTATTGAATGTTTCTGCTTTCAGGTGCTGAAAAAGATGCCTTTAAAGCAGAAACAAACAGACAAACAGCCAATAAGGGACTGTTGCTAGGACAAGATGTGGTTGATTTGGCCATTCAGGGTCGCTAAAGATTATCCTCAAAGGGTGATTTTGAATGTGCCCATTGAATACATTCTGTTAGACTCGATGGTTGAAGTTTGATAACCTCACAATGACGCACGCTGACACTGTAAACAACTCTGTATGATCTCCTCTACAAAATTCATTCCATAGGAGAAATGGACGGGATCAACCAGACATTAAATTCAGGCAAGACAGAAAGACAATCGGGCAAATTCCTGTTTAAATAAGATGATGATGTCAGTATGTCACTTTTACACAGATGTTTTTACAGTATTCAGATATATCAGTAAAGACTGTCTTTTTGTTCCTGAAGAAGCCGTTTGAAATTTTTGTCAGTCCAAATAGTAGAGGATTTACGGTAATTTAAAGAGTGCACATTTAGACTTGAAAACTATGTCCTACCTAATGAAGCAATCATTAACTCTATGACAGCTAGGAGGGATACATGTGTGTCAAGATAAACAAAAAAAGAGGAAACACCTTAGGCTACAGAAAAACTGTTCAGTCAGTTTTAAACATGCAAATTTAAGCTGCAGAACAAGTCTTGTAGGTGTCAAAAAATAACCTCATGCATAGGGAACTACTAAGAACTAAACCGAGCAATGAAGTTGAAGTGATACAACACTTTGTGCCGTAAATGACGTTGAAATATCTGTTTAAACCCTTTCACTGTGCAGGGATCAGCCAGACTCTATTTTAAACAAGCTGTTGTCAGGTAAAGTGAGAATGTCTTGGCGTTTCTGTGAGAGGCTTATTCAGTGAAGGTCTCTGACATTTCAAACTCTTTTCCATTAGTAACCAGTCAGGCCCATGGCCCTGAAGGTTACAGCATTGGACTAGTAAATCAATTTAATCAATTTCGTTTTATTTCAGTTTGAAAAGCCAGGGACGGAGCGTTTCTCTCTGCTCAGAAGGAAACTGTGATGTGACAAACTCCATCGCTGACTAGAAACAGTAAAGGCTGAACAAAATAACAGTAAAAAAATAATGTTTGGATAATGTTTTCTTCCACTCGGGAGTAAAGGAATGGGTCGAAGTGTTTATATTTCAAGATAAGCTGATGATATCAAGCGTAGTTTACTTACATTTCTTTTCAAGCCATAGACTGATGCTGATTGTGACAACAGTATTTGTGTTATATCTCAATGTCCTCTGGAGTCTCAGAGGACAGGATTGACAGTGTGATGCAGTCAGAGAAATATCCACATGACATGCTGTTTATATTCAGATGTTTCAGATGTAGATAAATGTGAACATTTTGTCTCAGTGCTCATAAAAAGCCTCACTGAAGTCCGGCGGTACAGGCCTTCTCCCATCCTCCTCCTCCTCACTTCAGCACGAGCCCACAATGTCTCAATAACCTTCAAAGCCTGAATCTGTTGTTTGTCTGTTGGTCCACGTGCTGCATGCGTCCACAGGGCTGCGTGACAAACCCCTCTGAAATGTTGGACTATAAATTCCCCCTCTGTGTATTTGTAGTCGAGCTTTTCACCAGATTAAACATAATTCCAAAATGAGATATCAACCATTTTATAAAAGCTGTACCTACTATTGCAGAATGGTTCCTGGTAGAGGAGATCATGGTGGATTATCACTGAATCCATTAGTAAAGTCAGGACCTTTGTTGATTAACAGAATGCATATTGCCTGTAAACATTTCTGAGTGTAATGAGAATGTTAGGAATGAAGCCGCTGCGGTCTTCAGATAATGGTTTTCGTCACCTATAGGACATTCTTCTTTCTCTCTTGAACTACCAGGTTACTCAGTTTGAGCTCATTATGTCTCTGACCATTATCTCGATGGCTTCACCATTCAGTGAGAACGACAGCATACCACACCTGAAACAGAGTTTTTATACTCACTCTTAGCACATTATTCACTATATGATGACAACAAATGTTCTAATCTTAAAGGAGACAATCAGAAAGAGAAGTCAGCAGGTTTTCAGAACAGATCAGAGTAAAAAGTTAAACCTCATAGAAGAGAAGTGCAAGTATAGTCAGCTGAAAGATCACATTATCACTTTTAGTAGCTAGCAAATAATTTCTAGTCAGTGAAACGCTTTTACCACTACAATGTTTACAAGTGATGCTGCTGCTGTAAACCTATCTGTCACAGCTTTCTTGTTTGGGAGTCAATACGACTTTTAAGGCATCTTCACTTGATTACAACAAAAAGTGGCCAACATGTGGATCAGAGCCTTGTTTTTCTGTGCAGCAGCTTTCATGTTACTAACAGATTTGATAAGATCCAATTATGAATTTTTGTGCTGCCTTTTTTGGTGCTGAGTGGTTCAGGATCAACCAATCAACTTAATCTATCTACACCAAGACTACACAGTCAGTAGCTGTGTTTCTATTACTCTTTTTTGCTAAATAAAAGCAATATATCTGAAGTTTTTATAAAGTACAACCGTGCCTTGCTAGTGTCTCCATTACAACCAGAATTGCGCACAGTTTAAGCAAAATCTTGTCACGCAAAATTCAACTTGCGGAATGTGGAAAAAGGGAGGAATGTGACCCACAGTAACCGTGTACACCACAGACATTTGAAGTGGTCAACTGTCACTTTGATGGTTGTAGCTGCTGCTGCTGATGTTGTCAACGGACAATGGTGGAGGGCGTTTTAATATGAAAGGCAGAGCCCCCCCCATGTGAGAGGATCATGGCCTAGGAGTCCAAAGGCATCTGTTACTTACTTGCAGTGACATCTTTTGGCAAGACAGATGTTTCCATAGTTTGCAAGAAACTTCAATATGAAAACTTTTAAAAAACCACCTCAAGAGAGCATAAAATCTTTTCATGCAAATTGAAGGGTTTTCGTAATTTGATAAAATGACCATTTTTTTATTGCAATATTTAAGTTTTGTGATTGAAACTTGGCTGATGAGAAAAAGAATGTTTAACCTCTGATTACCCAAGAATCTCCCAGGCTACCTGGAATCTTTTTATTCACTTATTTTTTTTTATTTTGGCCTTAAAAGATTGAAGAACCATGTCCTGAAAGCTCAGGTAATTTTCTTTCAGCCGCTGTTTGAATTTTATTGCCCAAATAGTTGAAGAGTTATGGTAATGACAGCAGCTGGCATCAATTATCACCTGTGAATGGGACCTCATTGCAAGTATATTCCTATGCAGTACTGTAACGCCCAAGAAGACGTTTGAATTGTCTTGCTGGCCTATATGATTGAGGAGTTACGGTAATTTAAAGAGCAACCATTTCAAACCAATTTCAACTGCTCCTTAAAGAAGAAAAGATGTGCTTTATGGTAATATCTAGGGCACTATGGTACAGCATAGGAATCCACATGAAACAATGTTTCAGTTGATCCAAGCTGTTGCCATTACCGTAACTACTCAACTATAGGGGCAAAAGAAAAAAATTCAAACTGTCCCTGAAAGAAGAGAAGGTGGGCTTTCCATAGATATCCTCCTCTAACCTCATCCTGTTGTCCTGTGCATGCAAGAGCAATATTTTTAGGATTTTTTTGGGGCATTTTGTTGTTTTGGGACAGCTCCAGAGAGACAAGACCAGACCAGACATGCCACCAGTGACAGCTGCAACTGGGACCATAGCCTCTGTTATTGGTGCAAATTGTGTTTTTCTTTGAAAATCTCGTTCCGTCTCATTACAGCCAAACATGTCACTAATTGTGAACCTTCACATGTTAAAGATGAAATGCATGCTGTCTCTTCATCATATTGTTAATTTCCACATGACACCTCCGTCCTGCAGCATTTAAAATATTCATGAAGAAATAATCCATCTTTCTGTGGCTCTTGTTTGTTTTTGTATGTCTTAGAGATTCATCTGTATTCATTTTGGTCTTTTTCATAACCAGCCAAAATCTCCCCACAGGAGCTTTAACAAAACTCTGTTAATGGCTTTATTTGCATCTTAACTATCTCTCACGGCAACACTTACTGTGTAAAAATACTCTGGTACGACGGGAGTATCATTAGAAAATGAGAATCTTTCCCTGCTGAATCTCTAAGTGTTGCCCAGTTTCACCTCAGTGATTTCTGTCTTTCTCTTTGTTTTGCTCTCTCCTGCAGAGGCGCCTCCCTCTGGGATGTCCAAGAATGGATACTTCTTTCAAGAAATGGGTGAGTCCAGGCCACCGTCAGGATATTTGAGGCCAGTGCATGCTACAAAGAGTTACCTGTGATATGAGATCTCTGCTTCGGAGACAGAGCTGAAGAAAAAGTCGGCTCCTTATCATGATGAGAGGAGAAGTAGAGGGATTTTACTTTATCCTAATTCTGCCAGTAATGTGCGTGGTACAGTGCATTCATAGTGAAAGATGAGATTTCAAGATTAGAGCTGAGGCACAGACGCAGGAAAAGAATCTCCCACTCTCACACTCCAGTGCATTGGATAAAAATAATGAACTTTGCTCCGGCTGTTATGATAACGGCAGTTTCATTACCTTCAAGCCAAGGCGATTCGCCCAATTAGTATGAGCAGCACAAGCAGACAGGACCGAACGGGCTTGCATTGCATCGCCCTGCCTCCCCCAGCCAATTATTCCCCTCCTGCAACACACCGATTCACTCAGCCGATTCACAGGAGGCCCCCCCTGCTGCAGCCCGACATAACTGTCTTTATTAGGAAACCTTTTATCACCATATAAATGCAGTTACATTTTTGTTGGCGAGCAGGCACTATCCAGCTCTGCCATCTCTGAGGTTCATTAGTGAGGGTCAGTCTGGAAGCCAAAATGCTTCCTGAGAGCACACCAGAGGCTGTGAGCACCATGACATGACAAACAATATTTGTCTTACACTCTTTACTGCAGAAATACTCCTGCTCCGACTGTTCCTCCTATGCACCATATGGCTCACAGACTGATAAACACCAGTGAAAAATCATCTATTAAAGAGCTCATGTAGTGTGTGATAGAATCTGAAAACAACCACCTGTGATGTTTCTGTTAAGAATTGGTTTTACGTCAGCTTATTACATTAAATGTTGCGTTTTCTGGTGATAGGTGCAAGAAAGTGCATTGCACAATTTTTCCTTGAATTGTGATTTTGCTTTGATATGAATATTTAAATATTGGAAATGATAACCCATCTACTGACCAATGTAAGGAGATGATTAATGATACTTGCAGTGCCAGTCAGTGGTCATACCTCTGTGGCTTGTAGCCTTCTTTACACCTACACTATCTCCCGTCCTGTTTCAGTTCATCTTGGCACCCATCCGACCCATCCGCGGACGCATTTTTGCAACAGAAGCAGCGTCTGGCTCGATTCATTCAGAGAGTTAGATTTCTTTAAACTCTAAATTTAAACAACACAGATGCCTAATTGTTCTCTGATTGGTTGTCAGAAACGATGGGATACTCCACCATTGAGCCAACTTCTTTTCAATTTTGACTATTACACAGCACGTGGTGTTCTGGAGTAAAGAGTTACCGTGCCACTAGGAGACTTTAAGCTGAAAGGAAACAGTAGCTGTGTTTCCATTACCCTTTTTGGCTAAATACAAACAATATTTCTGAAGTTTCAATAAAGAAAAGTTGTTCCTTTCTGGTGTTCCCATTGCAACTAGAATTGTGCACAACTTGAGTAAAATCTTGTCCAGTGAGATGTGTAACCAGCTGTAACCGTGGATACCATAAGCATTTCAAGAGCTGAAATGTCATTTTGTTGGGTGTTACTGTTGTTGTCTACGTACAAAGGCAGAGGGTGTTCCAATCTGAATGCTAGAGCCTGTATGTGTAGTAGCGACCACACACTAGAGACTTCTGGGAGAGGATTGTGATGGCCTCACAGAAATTAATCATGTCTGGTGACGTGTTTTTTAGGTAAAAAAGTGTTTCCATTGCACATTTTCTATAAACTTTAATATGAAAACCTACTCATGAGAGCATAAAAACTTTTTATTGAAATTTGAGAAGATTTTCAAAATTTTTGTGTTTCCATTACTACTTTTTTACTGTGATATTTAGGTTTTGCGCAATTCTAGATGTAATGGAAACTCAGCTTGTGATGGTGGGCTGACAGTAATCAGTTAACAGGGTCACACTTTACACTGAAACACTGGAACCATCTGTAGCTGTGAGTTATTAAATATGTTTGTGTTTCAACCTCAGTTAGCCTGGTTTGAATGAACTGATAAAACAATTAATTTAATTTTTACTTTGTGTAGTTGATGAAATAGTCAGTTTGGAGCCAAGGATAAGACCAAATACGACCCTCAGGACTCAATGTAGAGAGTAAATGATTGGAGGAGGTTTACAGAAACGGATTTAAAGCTCACGGTAAAACTACAGTATTGTATCAAGCTATTAACTATGAAAATGATCAATCCTAAAACACAAAATTATGATTATTCTGACACATATGGTGCAGTTCTCTGTCTGGACTCAGTTTCTGGATCCATCAATGTGGCCCAGTACTCAGACTCAGTGCTCTTCTTTGGTTTAGGAGGGTTTCTGGATTACTGACACAAGTTAATATTTTCAGATTTTACAGCTGAAGCATCAACACAGAAACCTGACACGCCAGACAGATAGCTTCATATATCCATCATAGATTTATTTCACTAGTCCATCTGGGTTAGGGGCGCTAGAGAGTGCTTTCAGAGGCGGGACTTAAAAAAATTATAGCAGCTGGTCATTGGACAACAGTCTTGCGCGACACGCTCATCACAGACCACATCAAGCCACGGTGACGTAGCAGATTTGTAACCTGACACCAGATAGAAAGTTCATATATCTGCTACGGGGATATTTCACTGGTCTGATTTTGCTCTTCTCCCGACCGGTGAAGAGCAAAAACATCGTTTCCCCTCAGAAAGGCTTTAAGTGACGTTCTCTGTTCTTCTTTAGTGAAGAATTTGAGTCTATTTGTGATAAAACTGCAGATATTGCCGCGTCCATGGAGACTGCCTCGCCATTTTTTTCAAACATCCAGACGCTTCCCGCTGACGTCACTTCTGCAGCTCCCACAGCTCCCGCCTCTCTTCTCTGATTGGGTCGACGACATCTCTGTCCACTTCCTGATGTCTTCCCTCTTCTCACTGATTTCGTTTCCCATCCATCTACATGATGTTATGTTGCTAAAAATTGTGGTTTTTGGTGGTCAACCCCCTCATGTACCCAGCTGTAAGCTCAAATATTAACTTCATATCACAGTGAAAGGCACTTTATGTTCAACTTTGTCAGAAAACTTTCTCTTATTGATTAGAAAGCAGCACAAAGTCTTCGAAAGTAAATTTGCAGATTTTACGACTTCTGAGTTCTCCGTGGTCCCCGAGGAAGCTGTTAAGAGAAAGCTCAGCAGAACCTGTCCCACCAACAAAGCACACATCCAATAACGCCGCCCTGAACAACAGCCACACTCATTTAGAAAGTCAAATTTGCCTCGTCAACAAGTCCCGCAGTGTTTCTCCCTGAAGCGTCCTGCCCTGCTTGATGAATGCGTATTATTTCTTTATGAGTGGAGGTGGCTTGTCTCTGTTTTAGAGCACGGTGGGGAAACCCTGTAATTTAGCTGTCATCATCCACAGTAAAGCTGAGCAGCTCCACACGGTGAGAGAAGACCTGTTTTCAAACTCACAGCCTCACCTGCAGGGAAATGGTTTGAGAGGAGGGCCTTACTGCACTAAAGCACTTTAATGTGTCTGTAATGGATTTTTATGTAAAGCTAGCCTTAACCTGTTTTCAACTTTCCAAACTTCTTTAGGATAAAAAGGCCTCATACCAAATCAAATAATCATTTACAATCTCCTTTGTAGCTTCTCAGAGGTCAAACGTTCCTTCTCATGTTGCTGTGGACAAAATTTTCTTGTGCTTTCATGAAAAGCTCAAACTAGACTGATATTTCTCTGCTTAATGATTTATCATTTTTTATTCAAAATGACACTAACTCTTTGCTACCTTATAGATCAATATCCAGTAAACACTAATCGACTGCTCTATCGCCCTCTCTTTGTCTCTCTCTATGAAATGGAGTGTTTTGTGCAGCCGCAGTGACAGCAGCTGTCACCGTGTCGTGTATCTCCTCTGAGTAACTCTCAGCACACACAGCATCAAATTTTAACCACCTTTAAAGATGCAAACATGCTCTCTTAGCTGCTGTTTGTAGTGCAGAAGTGTTTTTGTGTGTCACAGCCACAAACAAACCTGAGAGGCTGCTGCAGATCGCTGCACATCGTTTGAGGGAGCACATCAATCATTTAGTGTTTTCATATCAAATATCCATCCCACCCTCCTCTCTCTCTTCCTCTCTTCCTTTTCTACAAGTTGCGTCTAAAGCAATCAGTGCTGCAAAAATAATACAATCTATAATTTAAATGACTCAGTGAAGAAATGCAGATTGAATTAAAAGGCACTGTGAGCAGATCTGAAGTGATTCTAGTTGGAGTCTTGTACTAATTCCTCCCCAGTAGCTTCACATTGGACACGTTTATCAGCACTCAAATCATTTTTTTCCTGAGAAGTAAGTAAGTAAGTTTGCAAGTTGGGGGAGTTTTATCTTCAGAGGATTTC
Source organism: Thalassoma bifasciatum (assembly GCA_008086565.1). Lineage (NCBI taxonomy): Eukaryota > Metazoa > Chordata > Actinopteri > Labriformes > Labridae > Thalassoma > Thalassoma bifasciatum. The sequence goes on from RPOG01001017.1 coordinate 78,310, forward strand.
TTTTGGCATTCAGTGTTGAACTCGTGTCTGATACTGGAGCAGGATTTGAAAAAAGAAAACAGATCCATGTTTTCAGCCACAGTTTTGTTTAAGACTGAGACTGAAAACTCCACAACCAGGGCTTTACCGGGTAAGAGAGCAACCTGACTTTGAAATGGATTTAGTGTTTATTAAAAATTTAACCCGTGTGCATATTTATGTTGCTTAGACACCAGTGCAGGAGTAAATAAATATCAGTTAAAAGTTTAGTTGTCACATCACTCTGCATCTTGTTTAAAGCTGTCTATTACTGCATTCCATTTGTTTTGCTTTTACGGCATCGTATGCTTTGACGGCCCAAGAAATAAGAGTTAGGATGTGAAAACTCCTCACTGTGTCTTAGATTAAAGGAAAGAAACTGACATCAAATCTTCAGATTTCTTTCAGTTTATTGGTTAGGTTGCAGTTTGTCCCCAGAGTCTGTAAACAGAGCTGCATCCCTCGCTGTAGTCTGTTCTCCACGGCAACAATCTGCTACAGAGAATATAAGGAACAAGTATTAAACACAGCTGTGAGTGTGGGTGATGAAGGAATTTCAAAACAGCCACAAAGTAATAAAGTGAAAAAGTTCTCCGTCTTCCCCGTAAAATGTGACTCTCAGGCCCTGCAGCGGCTGTTTTCTTTGGAGGTGATTTGAAAGTCAAAGCGCAGCCGGTGAGTCTGAAACACAGAGGGATGCAGGCGAAGCCACAACACGGTCAGGTTCAAATCATGTCAATTGCAGAAAGATGATCCTGATGCAGGACAAACTGAATGAACTGAATTTTGGAGCCTCACGCAGATAAGGTCAGCAGATAAAGAGCAGGAGGATGGGATATTGTTCTAGTGGCATCAGGATGATATTTTGGAGCTCACTGGTGGCTGTTGGGTTGGATTTAAGAGGCTGCTGTGTCAGGATGAGAGAGAATTGGATGAGTCACACAAACAAGCTCCAGGCTTTCTTCCATACAAAATCCTGTCTATTACGCACTGAAAGAAGAAACGTGCTGAAACCCTGCTGAGTCATGAATCGTCCCCATATCAGAACAACCAGTGGCATACAAATTTATCCAATCTTCTCTCAAGAGTTTCTGAGTTTTTTTTTGCCTAAAAGAAAAGGAGGGAGGGGGCATCAACACAGAGATGTTATATTACATTAAGGTTATTGTTAGTAATTCTTTTTTTTTAGTCTGGGAGTGAGTTTGAAGACAATAACTGCTGTTGTGATGTAATTCCATACATTCACATATACAAATATACAAAACATGATACATATACACAAAAGCACCTGGGACACAACCACCAAAAATAAAAAAGTCACAGTTTGATATTAAGGGCCTGGCTGCATGTCCAGTCATTCCACAAACAGGAGCATTAGTCTTAACGTACTGTTTTAGAAGGGATGATATGGCTGTAGTGTCAGCCACATACAGGACTGTAAATAATCGGTAAGTTAACCTCCTGCACCATGAAAGTGAGGCAGGTTCAGATTACATCATCTAGGGATTCCAGGGGAACCTCCTGGAAAACCCCCCCATCCAATAAATTAGAATTGCAGGTGCCCACTACACACAAACAGAAATAAACAAGGCGAGCAGTAACGGTGTCAATGAGAGACAATCAAAAAGAAGTAATTTTTCAGCCAAAAAAATTGTCATTTTATAACAAGAATATAGACTGGACAAACAGCTGTTATTAGCCAGTCAATCATCAAAGTTAGCAAACAAAGAGAAAGGCTAAAGATCTGGAACAGTGTATATGTGTGTGGTGTTTTCCAGTGCACCTCAAAAGCAAAATAAGCAATATGAAAGCTGCGTTGTGGAACAAACACTGCAGTAATGCTCCAGTAACTCCATGAATAACCTCACAAATGGTTGTTTGATGAACCCCAACATTCCCCCACACACATCTTGGAAGGACCAAGATGCAAAAAAGCAAAGAACCAAACAAACCTACAGAACTGACAGCAGCGAGCCTTGCTGGTTTGAGACTTTTTCTCCTTTATCTCATCTGGTATTTGAAATATTGTGTCTCCTAAATCCAAATTTGCTATATAGCTTCACATAGTCATACTTTCCCAAAGGATTTGTTTGATCCCGTAACATCAGTTGTCAGACAATAAGCCATGAGCACAATGTCTGAGACGATGAGACAGACAAACAGGTGCGGTAATCTTTCTGTAATGGTTGGATCTAATACTATTTTATTAAATTTAACCCCCTAAGACCCATCATATGTGGACTAGGGATGCACCAAAATGAAAATCCTTGGCCGAAACTGACAACCTGAATTGAGGAAACTAGGGCTGAAAACTGAAACCAAAAAAACAGCAAAAATCTAATAACAAAAGAAAGAAATTATTTTTCCAATTGTTTGTACCATTTTGAAGTTCAAAGCAGAGCTGAAGTGGGACCCATTTGGAGTGTCAGGACTCAGTTCGACTCATTTTAAATCATGACATAAGTTCTGTGCCTCAGCATCAGACTGTTATTGAAATCATATCCTTATAATTCTACACAATTCAAAAAATCAGATGGTGATTGTGTTTTCTAGTTTGTCACTGTGATTTGCACTTCAGGGCCACCGTAGACCTTCTCCTTTCATCCTCTCCACCTGGAGTTTCTTTTTCAGCCCGTCTTGATGAAAAAGTTTGTCACATCATACTGTAATATTTCTTTTTCTCATTCTCACCCTTGCTCTTCTCACTGTCCACTTTCTTGTGTTTGTACCTGCGCTCACGATCCCCTGTCAAACACTGATGTGCTCTGTGTGAAAAAAATGTCGTCTCAATATAAGTGAAATGGCTGTAATATGGGGCGTTACCCAGGCTCATGAATACAGCTCATGGATTTTGTCTTCACCGTGACTTAAACAATCTATCTTCATCGCCAATGTCTGAACATGCAAAAGGGGCTCAGAGCAAGAAAAAATTCAAATCTGCAAGAACTAGGAGTGAAGAACTCCTTTCACCTACAGCAGGTGGTGAAATGTCTGTAATTTCTCCATAAACAGTCTGTTTTTAACTCTATATGGCCATAAAACCTTTTTTATTCACTTGTTGAACAGATTGTATTTTAACAAGTGTGGTACATTTGACAGGTGAGCTTCATCCTGTCAGAAGATGCTAAATCAACATTTTCTTCTAAATCAGAGGATTTTATTTGAAGCCCCAGATGTTTATAGCAGTGTCAGGATGCTTCATCAGCTCCTAGATAAGCTGTCACAGAGAAGCATAATTTACACTAATGATATCTTGTTTGTGCTAAGTCTTATTTTGACAGGATTTTACTATTTCACAACATCCATCCACATGTACATCCACGTATGTGATGTGAAAATGTGTCTTCTTGAAAATGACAAGATTGAAAATAAAAATGCATATAATATAGTCACTTTTAAAATGACTGACTTTGAGAAGAGCTTTATACCTGTGATACTCTGTTATGTACCTGTTGGCTTCCTGGACAGCCACTTGAGCAGACTACGACTGTGATACAGGTGAGTCTGTGGGTCGCTCAGGTCCAGGAGGTGACCCTGTGCTGTTGTGTCCCCAGAGCAGCGGGAGGTGGAGCAGGAGGAGGGCAGCGAGGGCCGAGAGGAGGGACAGGACTCGCCGATCGCCTGCGGAGATGACATCCACCTCTATGACAACCAGATCAGCCCTGGGCCAGGTCAGTACAGGGGGGAGGACAGAGCCAGGGCAGCGGGGGCTACGGGGGGGAGAAATTGACAAAGAAACTGAGGGTTGGGGAGAAAGAGACAGAGCTCAGAAAGTGACTGAACGTGTGGTCAGAAGACTGAAAAGGTGGAAAACAGATGAATGAGAGGGTGAAACATGTTGCCTAACTTGCTGTCTTCAGGAGCTCTGCTGTTTCAAGTTGAACACTTAAAACATTACGGTAAAATGCAGTCAGTCATATCAAGCAAACACTCAAAGGCACCTCTATCTCACATTTAATAGACCTCATGGTAATCAATAGAAGTCAAGCAGTAAGACATAAACAGACACTTCTTTTGGTGTTGTATTTCTGAAGTATTTATCTCGTAATGAGTGTTAAGCTGCTCTTTGAAGCGGCTTTCATCACTGTTGTTTAACACATAATGGATTACATGACTGCTTGTTATGAAAGATGTCACTTGATAACTCCACAAACCTTTCTCACCTCAGCTCAACACAGCCATTCAGCCTCTTCCACCTTGTTGTTGAGGTTTGTTGACCTCTGACTCTGCTTTTTGTGTTTACTTTATTGCTCTAATTTATATCACGAGATACCAGCTTCAACAGAAAGATACTGTGAGAATGGAGAGGGCTGCGCACATGCAAAATTACTCGCGTGACTCATCAACAAACCGTGTAGTCTATCATTTCTGTCATAGATAACAGCAGGAATAAATGATATAACTGCTCAACATCTGACCTCAATGTGAAACCTTAAGATTGTTTTATTTCATACTATTTTATCCTATTTTATTTCTTTCAGCACAGCATCTAGAAAATTTGTCATCAGGTTAATTTTCTTCTGTCGTCTCTGGCAGGTCAGAGCAGAGTTCACAACAATGGGATGAGATAGAAAACACAGATACAAACATCCCGAAAGCACAAAATGAAACGCAATGAGCTACAATAATGTCACCAAAACAGGTGGACAAGTGAGAAAAAAGCAGTGTAAATGTGATTTAGTGAGATACACTCGCTACTCCTGGAATTATACCACACAAAAGGTTGCCTCTGATAGTCAAACATAACATTTCAGTTGCGCTTATCCTACAAGTTGATATGTGCACATTCAGACCAGTAATACAAGTATGTACATTGAAGGGAATGGCCCATTTGGCTGGAGCTCATGCACGTCTCATGCACAACTGCAAATCAGCCAAATGAGGCAAGTGCAGATTACGACACATAAAAACAAAGACTCAAACAAGCTTGCGAAAGTGACGGCAGTGAGTCTTGCCGATTTGAGACTCCAGTTGCGTCCCTTATCTCATCTATTAACTAAAAAATGTTGTGTCTCTTAAATCTAAATTTTCTACATAGCTCTACTTTTTCAAAGGAGTTGTTTGATCCCTAAATACTTTTTCTCCTCATATATTTTTTCTTAGACAGTACCCCATTGGTGTGACATTCGTCATCCTTTCAAACAGCCTAACTGGTGTGGTATTCTTGCTGTTAGCGCCTGTTTTGGTAGGGTCTTTGCCCATTAAATTTAATGCTCTGTTGGGGCATTAACCGGGGTCATGTATACTGCTAACCCATTTTTTTAACGATTGCTACAAATGGTCTGTTTCAATCACTTACTGCTGGCTGTGCATATGGGCCCAAGGCTATCTGTACATGTAGCAACAAGTGACTAAAACATGTTGTTTGTGCTAATGGTGAAAACTGATTAGTGGTATGCATGAGCTAGGTCTTCGCCCCAACAGAGCATTAAATTTAATGGGACAAGACCCCACCATTACAGGTGCTAAAGGCAGGATTTAAGCAGAGTACGTATGCATAATTTGAATATTATATATATATATATTTAGAATTTATGATTTTTGGACATTTTTGCAGAGAATATGAATAATAACACAAAAACCTTTCCGTCACTCATGGTTAGTGGTTGGGTGAGGATATTTGTTAACAAACAACTGTACTTACTCTTTTTAAATCATAAAGACAACAGAAAGTATATGAATATGTTATCATTCATATTCTCTAAGAAAAGGCCAAGAAATCATAAATTCTGCCAAAGTATGTCAACTTTTGAGCACAACTGTGTATATACAAATAAAACATTTGCACCTGCTTTGCTTGTATGATGCAACCAGTTCATGGCCCAATTTTTGGTGGACGTGCATGCAGCTAACCCTACACTAACTGTAGCGTTGGAAAGGTATCACACAGCCTTCTCTTGTGCAGGCTCTAGTCATGAAACTATCACTGCTGGTAGTTTCCAGCTCAATATATTCACTCAGGGGCAATGGAGCCATTGTAAGAACTTCAAAGGTTGTAATTCTGGAGACAGTAATATATGGAAAGCAAACTTTTTAAAAATTATATCCTGTTGATATAATTGTAGAACTTTACCTTCTCTATCCACAGGTTGTATTTTGGCCTGCTTTCGATTCAAGGTTTTGCCTGAAGAAACAAAATAATTAAGCAATGAAATATGCCGTGTTGTTTGTCAGGGTGCTGGTTGAGCTTCGACATGTACTCATCCCAGAGTCCTTGACGCAGCAGCCTTAGACCTCTGCAGCAAAGTCATTTCTTTAGTTATACGACGCACAAAGAATCAGGGAACAGGATTTTGAATGAGTCTCTATTTTTTCTCTTGAGAGAAATCCTCTATATTAAAAAAGCCAGTCTGACCCTGTGCTTGATCTTAGTTTGAGTAGGAATGTGCGTCACAATCAGCAACAAAAAAATGTTAGCAGGCTCTCTAAAATCTCTCTTACTGTCAACAACCTTACCTCTCCTTTTTCACCATTTGATCAATGTATGTACAAATTTTACTCCATGCACTTTCTGGAGATGCTGCATATCACAAAATGAAACACAATCCTCTAAAAACAGAGAAAGTCTTGGCAAATCTCAGAGGAATCCTACAAGAAGAATTCAAAAGACGCCTAAAAAAGAAGGAAAATGACTTAACAACTCATTTCTTCAGCAGTCTGCTGGAGCGGTGGTGCACCTAGAGTCTGATGGCAGGTGTTGACTTGACAGACTGCCTCTCAGCTGCAGGTGCAGATGATTTTGACCCCATCACCGGGAACCCCGGCAGTCAACAGGTGACCGTTGCTGTGGTAACAGTCACAGGTGCACCATTGGGTAAAGACAGGACGAAAGAGAGAGAGAGAAAAGTGACAGGGGACCATGTCACTCGAGCTGATTCTCCATACATAGTAACACTTAAGGCGTCTGACAATGCAGCAGCAGTGCTGTGAGCCAGAAACAAGTCAGAGGAAGGAAAACCTCAGTCAGGCCTGAGGTTGGAGTGTGTAATACCTACAACACCACATGACCCAGGGTGGTTCACTTTGGTAGTTTTTGATTGCTTGAATGGTTAAAAAGAAAAATTAAAGTTAGGGCAAGATACAGGGAAAAATGACATTACAATCATTTTTAAAGATTGCTGCTTCAGCTAAATTCTCCCTGACTCTTCCTGAAATGATAACAGACTCTTACCTAATTGTCCACTGTATTTTTGGTGCTGCCAGAACTTTCTGTTTCTGTTTTGGCTTCACTTTTAAGGAGCTGTTTGGCTGACTTTATCGCATAGTCTCTGTTTTGTTCTGAGACACAATCTTAAATTAGGATCATAAAACCAAGCCTATAGTTTTTTGAAGCACTGCAAGTCTCCAAATTACAACACTGTGTGCATATGAATTGTAGTTAATGCACTTGGACAACAAGTACGCCACAAATATGTCCAGAAACTGCAGGAGTTTTTCATATTCTGAGCTTTTTTCATGAAGAAAGAGATAAGTAAGAGGCTGTCAGGACTTCCTCTCCGTCAGCATTCATCATCATGATGCCCAGTAACATAATGCTCCAATAAATATGAAAAGGAGTTCCACCTTATCGATACTATGGCACAAGCGTGGATAAACGTCATCATCTCAGAGAAAATGATCTCCACCTCTGTACCTTTACTATCACTATCACTAAAGTCATAAACCAATCCTGTGGCTTCAGAGAAACCCCCTCCTGAAACCTGACAGCACTTTGCCCACACTTGTCTCCTGCTACACAGCTGTAACATGTTGAATTCTCACTGCTGTCATCAAGCAAAATTGTCACCCACAGGTGCAGAGTGTTTGTCATGCCCAACAGTGTCTTCTCAAAAAAATATTCAGTGCATTATTCATCGAGAGCTCAGCTGAATGTCGATTAGTGTGTTTTGTTTTTGAGCCTGCTTCCACTAAAATTCTCCCTCACACGTACATATATTTAATCCCAGTGTGGTTAGCTATTTGCATGCCTGCTTTTGCATTTTATAAATGTCACAAATTGTTTTTGTTATTTTATTATTCCACACCAGCGAGCTGCTGTGAAATATACCCAGGAGTGATGGGAAGATGAACTGATTGAAACGGACACACGCAGGCTTGACGTGAGTGCATCGGTGGAGCAGCTGTTATTGATGACATTTTGGAACTAAATAGAGATGCATCAGTAAAATCCGCTCCATTTCAGATTGGATGTTTTGAGCATTTATTTAAAAATTTGACCAAGCCATAAACTTTTTACAAAAACGTTATCCCTCTCTATAAGACCAGTGTTACCAACACCAATGAACAGGCACATTGAATAAGAAAACCCTTATTTTATATGTTTTAGCTGCTGTCTTTTCAAGGCCCTGTTTACAAAATGTCTCACCCAAAAATGCAGTGAAAAGATTCTGCGTATGTTTGGAAATGCTTTCGGATACATGCCAGACCTGTAGTTGGCGATATAACAGTCGTGGTAATATACAAAACAATGCTGTAAAGGCCGATGTAGAGGTTGAACTCATCATCTGGTGTAAATATTTAATGTTTCTTTGCTGATTGCTGAAGTAATGCAAGATGCACAATCATTGAAAGGCAGTCAGCAGACTCAGCAGTACAAGCACAACAAAGTAGTCAGACATCAATGCTGTTGTTGTTGTCTAGTTTGTGCTTGGCAATTTAGGTTGCCACAATAAAAGTGTAATATTCAAGCATAAAGTGAAGTGTAACATCGGCAATTCCACTGAAAACTCCGGCCTGCCGTTTACACGACAAAGATCAGGTTTTAGCAAAATTCCACCCTGGAGGCTGTTTTAAAATGTTTCTGTTCTAGGTCGGCTAAAACACTGCTTCTGTGTAAATGTGAGGCCAAAACACAACAATGCCTTTATGTTTCAACTTTTTTTTTTGTAACTGGCCCCTGAAGGTAGGGTAATGCTTTACGCACAAATGTGACAGATAGAAATGAGACGTGTAATCATCTCGAGAAAACTTGTGTGGCCTCTATACTTCACTTTTATCTTTTATCACTCCACGTGGCAACCATCGGCTTATGCCCAAACTGCAGGGGGCGGTGTATCGTAAACACACCTACCAGAGCATTAAACTGGAGTGAAAGAAGTTTGCAGTTGTTTACACTGTTTACAACATTATTATTATTATTTTTTTTTTTTAAGTTATTTTTTTGGCCTTTGTGCCTTTATTAGATAGAGGAGGACAGTGGATAGTGTCGGAAAGGGGAGAGAGAGTGGGGAGTGACATGCGGGAAATGGGCCACAGGTCGGATTCGAACCCGGGCCGCCCGCTCGAGGGCAAACCTCATGGTGCGCAGCCATATCCACTCGGCCATCCGCGCCCCACAACATTATTTTTTGCTCATTCCTCTTCTCTGCTGAGTGTGGCTGTGAGGAAGTGTTCATCACTGGGTTATCATGGTAATCTCTGTGTGGTGAATCTTATAAATGCCAGTGATTCGTACAAAAGAAGCTCCTGTCAGTCTGCTGTGTTGTCCGTGCATGTTTATCTGGCAGTTACAAATTCTCCTTCATAAGAAAATTTCTGCATGAAAGGGACCATGTAAAGGGGCAAGGCTGCAAAAATGACTTTGCATGCATGAAGTTGTGCGAACCACAGCCCCCCTTACCTCTAACTGGCCTGTCTCACCATGGGTGAACCTTGGTGTTTGAGGTCTACTCCTCCAACATGTCTTGAACCATTTAGGAAATCTTTATGGGATAACTTCATTATTTCAGCGAGTCTCATGAAGAATCTGGTGCTATTTCTAAAAACATGCATTTTCATCAATTTACAGACAGATTCTTGGATTTCTACAACATATGATGATGTAGCTGATTGAAACTTTGCACATATTTAGTTTCAAGAACAAGTTTTGTGTAATGTTTTTGGCCTTACACCAGAAACACCTACCCTCAGTGCCCGCCATATCAGATTAGCATAAGAGAATCATAATCTGTGGTGTAGTAGAATAAATCACACAGTGGTTACATCATAGCACTTACGCCATAGTGCTCACCTTGATTTAATTTCCAAAACCTGTGGACCTCATCACTGATTTCTTTAAATTTAACACACTTTGGTTGTTTTCTATTCTCCTCTTAAAACCCAGCCTGGTTTCTTGGACTAGATTCAGTTTTGACCTTAATGATAATGTTGCTGGGTGTTTAACTACATCAAAGTCAAGATTCATTTCAGAATGACTGCCAACAATTGAGATATTTAAACAGCAATTTCAACTCTCTCTCATTATTGCCAATTATTGTAGGAGTCTTTTTTTACCCTTGTGCCATCATCCAAACAAAGATGAGGTTCCTCTTTGAGTTGTAGTATTGTCTTTTGTTGGCTCTGACTTCATACAAAGAAAAAAGGTATTTCTACTGATCATGCCAGATCTAAACATAGTTTCCATGTCTTGGTTCCCTTTAACATAAGCTTTCTGTTTCACCTCCTACAAATTGTGTTCACATACTACTGCCAAACGTAGAATGTAAAAATAAGACCAAGCGGAGGCAGATCGAGAAACAAGAGAAAACAAATAACATAAGGCAAGATTCAGAAGAAATGGAAATGTGACAGCTTCAATAAATTAGACAGGAAGTGTAAATGTTCAGAGTTGTGATAAAACGATGCATTCATGATGAGATGTGCTATGTTTCAGTGTTTGTTTTTAGAATGAGCAATGAACAGAAAATTTACAATGGGCTCAGGATTTTAAGTCCTATCTGTCTTTTACACAATTATATGTAAATAGAATAGAATTCCAAGAGTATTTAATTTAAATAATATGATACGTGTCAACTGGAAAAAAAGTGTCCATCAGAGTCGACAGCTTGTCCCTAACTCGGTCGTCAGCCTCCACCTCCACAGGGTCCAGGACTGAACTGGACCTCCTCACCAGCCAAAAATGACCCATAAAAAGTAATGACAGACAAACTGATCCTACTCCAGGGCCCTCGACGCCCACAACAAAACCAACAAAGCCAACAACTGCTTCTACTGCCCCTGTAACGTTAACAGTCTCAGGCAAAGTCTTAGGTTCAACGAGTCTATTTGACCTAAAACTGATGTCTTACCTCACCTTCAAAGCTGGAACCAAGCCTCGGGCACATCTGCATCAGGTTTCAAATATTGACAACCTAGGCACTGGTTTCCTGAGTCAACTGGCCAATGCAACCCTCTATTTGGTTGAGGGTCTTGACAAACAATAAATAATTTTAAAAAGTTTTTAAAAAATGACAGATGTCAATTCAGGGATAACCAAAAAGATGGGCAAAGAAGAGGTAAAATAATAAAGAAGAGGGAGGGGCTGCAACAAGTTGCAAATTGAAGGGCGCTTTATACACCCCCACCACTTGTGGGGCTTCCTGTCTGTACTTTTATACCAAGATTCATGGTCCCCAAAGGATATAGGCTTTTGTAACTTGGTATTTTCATTTGTCAGTGAGACTTCTGAGACTAACTCGAGTAATTCCAGTTGATTTGATACAGAAAGAGTTTGTTCTCGACTCATCCTGGAGCCTCTTCAGAAATTGGTTTGATTATCTGTTTAGTATTCTTTATAGTTAAAAATGTTACTTGTATTTTAATTTGATATTTGTTCTCTTGATGGAGAAGAAGATAAGAGTAGAACACTCAGTTCAGTCTCCTCCTGATGTTAGAGTAGAAATAAAATCAAACAAAGCTTAAACAAAGTAGTTGATAATAAATATTTTATTGTGGAAAGATAAGCTTATTAAAAGTCTTGTCTGCTGGTTCTTCAGTGATATTTGCTGTTTGCTGTTTGGACGTGATCTCATCCATTCTTCTCTCTTCTGAAGACTTTGTCATGTGGCTGTCAAACCCTCTCCATAAATAGAATTGATTTCATGATTATATTTCTGCCAGTGCTGGGCTCAGTTCCATTTCAGTCCAATCAATTTGACTGAAAACTGAAGTGGAAAAGTCACGAGGAAGGTCAGGCGTCTGTCACGCCAGCAGCTTGAGGATTTAGGCTCCAGCCAATGACCGCTTGACCTTGATAATGGTGTGTGGGGCTTGTTTTCTGTGCACAACTTACAGAGAAATACGGGTGGCTGTGAAGGAATTTTAAATGGATTGAATCTCAGATAATAGATGATTTGTTCACAGTAGTGAAGATGAACTATCTCTTCAGCCTTTCAGAGATAATGAAGGACTCATGGGAGTTTGCCCATCAGTCTACAAGTCCTTCTGGGACTCGGAGTAGGCTTACAACCTTGTCCTAGTCCTGTGGGAGAACTGTTGAAGCAGCAGGCTTTATGGGTGGTAATAAGCTCTTACTGAGCTCTGTTTGTGCTCTGAAAGTTCTCAAACATGTTTGCTTGTTTGGACTTTTGTCCTGTCCTGTGCCAATGATCTGTTGGAGGAGAGAGGTCTGTTCTAATGACTAGAGTGCAGATTGTTTGGCTTCCATGTGACCTCTGTCAGGATGTTCAGTGGTTAGTCCAGACTTTCTAGACCACACTGAGGTGCTGACCAATACAGGAGTGGCATTTAGCATTCTTGAGTGCATTGAAATGAACAGCTTTTGTTTCCCCTTTTGGTCTCTACGCATCATACCTACTAAACAGAGAAAATTATGAGCAGGGCTCAAAGTGAACTTTTTTGATCACCAGCAAATGTGGCTAATAAGTTTCTGAAGGTAGTAGCCGATCAGTTTTTTCACTGGCCAAATTTCCCCTATACAAAAAAGACAGCAACTGAACTCATTTGATAATTATATGAGCTAAAGATTTAAATCAATCTTAAACTGATTTGAAATGGATATCTGATTGAATAGTTACGATAAGATAAAATTTAAGCACATACAAAAATTATCCAAACATTTTATTACTCATTAGGGACAGGAGATTTAGAGAGATTTGAGCCCTGTCTGGCTTGTACCAATGCAGGGGCCAAGCCCACAGAGGCTGGCCCAACTCGGAGAATGGCAGAATCTCCCCAACCTATTGGGAGAGCCCGTCTCCTTGTCAGGGCCCCCCCCCGACAGCAGGTTGACCATAGAAAGGAACCATGATGCCTCTGCTCCTCCAGATGCTCCTCCTGAACACGAGCAGGTGAGGGATTGGAGGAACCGGATTCGAGCCCTGAGAAAATGCATTTCCCCCCAGCAGCGGAGCTCCCTGCACAGTCATGGAGAATCACAAAATACTCTGAGCGTTTTACCGTGAAGCAAAGACAGCTCCAGGCAGCTTATGTAAGGAGAGGGAAGAGATGACCACTTTTTTCTGACAACGTGACACTGACACATCTCACCCCATCCAAGAGACATCATCAAAACATGTATCGTAACTCTCAACGGTTGTGTTCCCATAGAAACCATGATCATGCATCCTGCCAAGCTCTCCAGTGAGTTTTTTCAAATACCCACCAAAATGACTTTCCCCCCTATTTGACTGGTGTGAATTTAGTGCCCAGATTATGAGGATGTTATATTCCTGTGGAAACACACCCATTTGTGTATTCAAAATGAACCAATCAGAATGAAAGATGGCACCTTCAACACCAGTGCCATCTTTATGAGAGTCTTATTCACTATGAAAGATGGATCTGTGCCATGTCAGAGGCCCATTCTCTTGGACTCTTTGGTGAAGATATCTGAGCCAGAGGCCACCACTTTCAGCTTATTAAATCTGCATTACAACCCTGGCTTTGGGCAGTGACATAAAGTAGGAGAGAGAGGATACAGCATTCAAAATGATATAACTCCATAGATTGGCAGGAGCCAACCAGGGTAATGAAGTCAGACAGAGACTTGGATTGAAGCCACTGTTCCTTCACAGTTGATTTAGGCTGGGCAACTGATCAGGAAACCTCCTGCTGTCTTTCCTCCATGCATATCTAGCTTCAAGGGGATCACGAGGTAGCAAGAAGACGCTGGAAAATTACACTGCTGCTGCTATTTAGACCAGGAAGTCCTTGGGAATCCCCCAGATGGAGTCATGCTTGGAAGAGGCTTGTCTTGACTCCAGTAGAGGAGTGTTCCAGCCAACCACCAAGAGTTTGTACACCCAATAAATAATCCATGTTTTTTGACTTCAAAGAGAGCGATGCTACTTTTACTTGTAATTTAGATTCCTAAGTGTTGATGGCAGGCACTTTCAGGGGGATTTACAGTTAATGAGAATGTAATAGCACAGCAGTGGGTAAGATAAGGAGAGACATCATACATCAAAGTGTATTTCATTAACATACTCACTCTCTTGTGGCAGATTCAATGGCTGCCTGAATAGCTGATTTACAATTTATTTTCAAGGACATTTGTTTGATGAGGTCAGTGTGGAAGTACTTTGGCAGCCTATGAGTAGGAAAATGTTATATTTACTGAAAAAGAGATGGCTCTCACTCTAGAAGATATTTTCTAATTATGAAGAAATATTGGAGGGAAAGAAAAATACATGTAAGACCTCATATCATTAAACATGTCCAAGATTTCTTTTGATGAAGGTTTTTAATTCACTTACAAGAAACATCACAAACTCTGCCTCTGTCATTATCCATGCAGTCCTCTTGGTAGATGAGGAAGCATCGATAATGAGGCGCTATGCCAATTGGCTGACCACTAATGCAAACACTGCAAGTTCTCCAGGAAGACTCAAGCCAGTGGTACATACACAAACTGTAAAATCCAATTAGTGAACTATACTTCAAACAAAAAAAAAAAATGCAAAGGGATCGCCTTAAAAATGTAGTAAGCATGGCTTTGTGACTTAAGCTAAGATGTTTATTTATTGTGGTTTACTTGTAGCTGAGTTTAGGCAACTAGAATTACATCATTGATGCAACATAATAAACTCTCAGGTACTTGTGACTAAGTACAGACAATTTAAGACAATGTAAAAAATGTAACTGTAAAATAATAGTAAACTTGGCAGCAGGGATACCACTAGTTTTCAGTTATGTTACATTGTGTGCACTGTTTCTTACTGTATGTTGGAGCTTAGAGAGCCTCTAACACCTGCATGATATATCAATGTACAGCAGGGTCACATGTCCACTGCATTCCCTCCTCACCCACAGTAACAAGAACTGTTACAAATCACAAAGGCATTATGGGTACAACTTTAAAGCTGTGGCTTTACAAAACAACTGGGGGGGCTGTGGAAAATCAGGAAAAAAGATGATGATGGGCGAAGTGACTAGTGACTTAATGGAGGGAAGTGTTTCCAGGAGGGGACCTGTGTCCTTTGTTTAGAAGTTTTGTGTTTTTAAACATAAATCATAGATTTCCCGACATAAATCAAAGGACAGTTTATTGAAAAAATGGAACAAAAACAGCAGCTGTGAGTGAAGAGGGAAGAGTCGCAGCAGCACAATGCAGCATGTGAATTGGAAAAAGGATGTTACTCCTGTAAAAGATCTTTTATCATGGTGCATTGTACCCTATTTGTAAGGCCCTCTACCTGTTTATTGTCTGAATGGAGTTGGAAACAACCTGACTTTTTACTCCATACTCCTTCCAAGCTCTGACTTTCTTGTTCGTATAATGCTGTGCAAAAATTACAAGTAATTACTGTTTCCTTTCCTTGATGTAATAATACAGTGAAATATTGTTTAAAGCTGTTGTTATACAAGGTCTTCCTGTATTCAAACATAACAGGATTTTACCGTTGAAATTTCCTTAATTTTTATTATTTAAAGTTATTAGATTGAGTGTACCCTGAAGTTTACTTATCTATGTTTTTTTTAATGAATGGTAATAAGTTAAAATAATACAGGTATGAGTTGGAAGTTCAAATGGAAAATTCAGTGTTGAGTTAGTGCAGTTCAGTGGGTGGGCAAAGCTGAGGTTAGTTCTCTCTGCGTCATCAAGGTCAAGTATTCCTGTATCTTCTTTTTCTACCTGTTCATTCTACATTTCCTTGTATTACTGCTATCTACCGGACTTAAGTGTCAAATGGGCATCTCTAGCCTTTGTACTTGATTACATTGAGTAAGTTTGAAGTAAGCGGTAAAATGGTTTCTGATGTTATTTAAGTCACTCATACTAAAAAAAAGTGAAAAAAAACGAAGAACTGCAGACTTTAATAACTCAGTCATGATATCTCATAATTTTGAGTGAAGCAAGCTATTAGGTTTTACAGTGTACAAGTGATCCCAAATCTGACCCTAAACAGGAAGAAACTATTACAATGTGGCACCT
The DNA here is from genome assembly GCA_008086565.1 of Thalassoma bifasciatum. Taxonomy (NCBI): domain Eukaryota; kingdom Metazoa; phylum Chordata; class Actinopteri; order Labriformes; family Labridae; genus Thalassoma; species Thalassoma bifasciatum. The sequence goes on from RPOG01001017.1 coordinate 94,481, forward strand.
CAAGGACACTTAAGCCCCTTAGGATCGCTCCTACCGCATTCATTCAGCCAAAGTAAGTCACCAACCTGCAGCCCTTCAAGGTCAGACTCATATCACACTCTAAGATTATGTAACACTTGTGAATGACCAAACGTGTTCAACAGTTGTGGGGCCAAAATGATCAAGAAATTCTGTGTCACATTCTAGCACTCCCTCCTCCTAATCCCTGAACCCTGAAATTCAGGGGGATTACTTGGAAGCACACAGTATAGTGAAACATACAGCAGCCATTAGAAGGAGGTGATCATTGGGGAGGAGGTAATCTTATATGAATATATGAAAATCTCCTTACGGCTGCTGCCTGACAGCAATTAGAGCCGCAGCTCCCTCTCTCCTCTGGGAGCGGATAAGCCCAGCCGTGTGCTTTTTGATTGTGTGGCTTTGATGAACCAAATCCAGTGCACACGACACGTGCCCCCTGCCATCAGCTCATCATAGAGGTAGGGGCTGGGGCTGGGGCGCTCTTTTCTTCCTCTACTGCCTCCACAGCTTTATGATGCCAAGGTGCTCGTGTGGCGATGAAAGCTTCCACTTTCCTTTCAAACGTGTTTACTTGTGGCTGGATTATTGATATTACGATATCCTGGTGTTCTCCTGCGGCTTATTGGCTTATTAAAGGGGGGTTTTCTTGCTTTTCCAACGCTGGAGGGAGGGGTTAAGCTCTGATTGATTTCCAGACGGAGCCGGCATAGTGCATCACGCGGAGCAGAGGAGGAAAGCCCATGGTAACCTAATAACGTCCTCCCCACAGTAAACGGCGATAACTGTTATGCAACACGGTGGCGGACTGTTTTATGAGAGTCAGCAGGGTACTGTCAGCCTGACGCTTTAAAGACTAGAGCGCTTTCAAAACCTCATTCCCCGGTTTGTCCCCGTATTGTTTTCCCAGCACAAAGGTTTTTCCTCCTTTTACTTCCTTGGTGACACTGGGAAAATCCAGACCTTTGTACTTTATCTGAGCACTCTCCTCATCCTCAGACGTGTGTATTAAAACCTTATCAGCAGAGAAGTTCCAATCCCTGTTCAATGAGAGCATTTAGAGACTTGCCACTTGACATTTTCATGACTATTAGAAAAGGGTCTCAGACTTTTTTTTTTTTTTAACTTACTGAAGGGTTGATCTTTATTTCAGAGTTTGAACCATCATAGTGAATGTTCTGTTGCTTTTAAATGCAAATGCAGAACTATATAACTACCATGTCACTACAAGTTCATATTTAATAATTGAACATTTTTGCCTGAAATGTTCTCATTTCACAAAAGTTAATGCCTTTATTCAAAAAAGGAATTCAAAATGTGCTTTGAAGCCAAAGAAGGCTCTTCTACAAGTTATTTAATTCCCTTTTTTATATTCTCTTAATTTCCTGTCATGTCTTTTTCATCAGTCCTACATGTGCCTCAGGCTGTGGATATGTATAGAGATCATACTCAGAGCAGATAGGGACACATCTGCAACAAGCTGGTGAAATATTCAGTTTTCTAATGCTACAAACTATATATCATCTAGTACTGTAAATTCTGTGATTTTATTTCAGCTGAATATGCAAAAAAAAATCTTGTAATTATGATTTTCCCTGTATTGTAATTGCGATGTATTGTGCCTTTAATTTTAGATTACACATCTTGTGTGTTATTGATATCAATTGGGATGATATTTCTTGTTTTGAAAAAGTGAACACATACATGAGGGAGAAAAGAAGAATTTTTGTTAAAAAGCAAAAACAAACACAGAAAAACTATATTTGCATACAAGGGCATATCCTAAAAATTAGAATATCATGAAAACTTTCAGTACTTTTGATCACTTATTTCAGAAAATGAAAATGATACCCAAGTATATTGAGTCTTTATACATGGAGTGAAATATATCAAGCCTTTATTTCTTGAAATGTTAATGATTGTGGTTCATAGATAATGAGAACCCAAAATTCAGTGTCTCAGAAAATCAGAATATTTCATAAAATCAATTCAAAAGGGATATTTTACACAGAAATGTCAGGCCACCAAACATTTTTTTCAAGTTTTCTCCTTATTTCCACCCCTCTTTACCTGTTTTTGCTGCATTTTTTCCACCTTAAACTCATTTTTATTGCTACTTCTTGCTGTTTTTGCCTCTTTTCACCACTTAGATTGTTTCTCTTGTGGAGATAGTTTTCAACAATTCCACTCTTTGGTTGAGTTCAGGGTTGGAGAGCTGAAAAAAGCATCTACTGCAAAAAAAAATGTATCTGGTATTCTAGTGTCTATTCTGACACGATTGAGATTAAATAAATATTGCAACCATTTCCTGATTTCAGAAAATTTAATTTGCGATCGGTTTCCTAGTCCAGCCCTAAATTTAAACACCAATAATTTGAACTTTTGGATTTTTGATGTCACAGAAATGGACTACTGTGGAGGACCCAGGCGAAGGAAAACTCCACTTCTAATTTACCTGCTTATGATATTGACCTCAACTGTATATTGTCAAAAGCTGTACTTTTCAGTATACTTTGAAGGTTTTGGTGTAATATCTGAGATGTTTTCCAAAACACATGTCTGTAGAGTCACTCTCCAGTGCCTGATGATTTAACAAAGCCATGATTAAAGCCCTGGATGGTGCAGGATCCTTTGTTATCACTAACTGTGACTGAAGTCTGCATGCCAGGGAAGAATCCCAGGTGATTTCCAATACCCAGCAGTCTTTGATCGCCCAAATAGTGGGTGTTAGCAAAGTACTGTTTTCTTTGGTCTCTGCTGTGTTACTCAGTGGTTCACTGTGGCCAAACAAAGAAAATATTGATTTATACTGTAAAGCAGGTGCCCACTTCCCAAAAGCAGGTACAGAGAAAGGTGATGTATTGTTTGAATTTTAGAGCTTTATATCCAGGAGAAGTTTCCACATTTAATGCCAAATATTGTGCTCTCTAAATCCCTGCAACCATTTGGGTTATTGAAGAAATTTAAACTGCTCCTTAAAGAAGAAAAGACAAGCTTCATGGATATCAGGTGTAGTTAGAACTATATAGGAATCTAAGCTCAACGGCATACCAATCACGGGCGATGATTGGTGCAAGTTGTTCTCATTACTGTAAGTCTTCAACTATCAGGATCAAATTCAGCGGTTTCCTAATGAATTAGAAGAAGAGCTTTCCTAGCATGATTTCTGACTCTTTTGAGGCCAAAATGAGAAAAAAAAGTTCCTGTGACCGGTTTGAATGATCAGATGTATTGGTTTGATTTACTGGTGGAGTCAGATGTCATCATCGTCATCTAACAGCTTAAGATTTACACCTAATTTTGTCTTTACCTCAGGAGGAGATGGAGGTTTACTGTCCACATGTACAGTATTTGCAGTAAAATTTGCAGTTTTATGTTATGTTAAAATGTCTAATGAATCTTTGTTTTGTTCTCCTCAGATGCTGACGATTCTGGTTGTGTGTTGTTGAACACATCGAGGAAGGTGAGCATAATCTCTCCCTTATTCAACGTTATGTGCAGCTGTCTCCCAGTACAGTTCAGCTCAAATCAAGCTGTTAAAGTTATCTGACTCTAGGTACCACATAAATCTGGAAAACAATATCATAAAGCTCCTCGGTTTACCTAGTGTGAACCTGGTGCTCTCCCTGCAGGAGCAGAAGTCTTTAAAGTCTGTAGATCAGAGAGGAAATGGCCTTAAGATGAGTTTTGCCCTCTGTACACAAGACAGGTGCTACCACAGTAACATGTACAGTCTGATAAAGTTTGGAGGTAGAAGTGATTAAAAGGGGTAGGAAAAAAGAGATTAGAGAGATTATTTTTGTAAATGACAAAGTCCTCCTCAGGCCTTGGTTATAATTAGCGTCCTGCTAAGCCTCATTACATTTCTGGATGTTCTGAACAAGATTTTACTTCACTTTACTTCTTATGGATGAATCTGTAGAACATGTTTCAAGTATGGTGGGAGCAAAACTAATCCAATCTCTGTAATGTATCTTTATTTTATTTTGTTTTGCACCAGTTTTTTTAGTGATCCAGTTCTGAAAACAGAATTGCAATGACACCTATTCTTGTGGCACTTTTACTCTTTTCGGATAAACAGCACAAAGAATGTGACAAAATGTTGAGTCTTTTACTTCTGCGATTGTTCTGCAGATTTGTTGGCTGGCCAGAGGTGCAGTTTGTTTGCAGTTCTTATCTTAATTAGTGTTTTGTTTCCACAAACACTCTGTGTTAACAGCAAAAGTCCTCATTTACAGACACACCTGTGTAACCAGAGCATATTGTCCATCCAGACAAACATCATGGCACCTGATTTCATTGATTGTCAAATGTTTGGTTAAAGAGGAAAGATCAAATCATACTAGCATCCGTGCACCCAGGAGGAGTAGTTTGTATGTGAGGGGTTTTCAAATGCACCGATGGATCACACCGATCTAAGCGTCAGAATCAGAATCAAAAATAACTTGTTGATCCCTCTGGGGAAATTGCCTTTTGATTACAGCTACTCCCATACAAAAATCTGTTAACATGTAGGAAACGGACAAAAATTCCACAAAAGAGTCACATATAACTTGAAATATTAGTGAAATATATGAAGTACTTCCATTCTTCTCAGAAATATAGGGTACATAAATAATGACATAAGTTATGAGTTACTGCACAAGCACTTACATAAATTCTGGGTATTGTTCAGAGGTCATTATTGCACTTTCTTGCTTTAAAACCTTAAATGAGTCCAGAGTGAATCCAGTGATACTCAAAGTGAGAAGTTGTACAGTCTGATGGCCACAGGCAGGAATGATTTCCTGTGGTGCTCAGTGGTGTATTCAGGATTTCATATTTAGTCTTATATTGAATTACAGATACATAAAATGATAAAGCAGTTAAATTTGATTAAATCAGATGGATCACTTGAAGCCACTCTGAGTTAACTGAAATCTTAAATTGGAGTATTTTTAAGTACTTAAAGACTCTCTGCACCTCTTTTGGGGAAAGTTCAGGAGTCTAACAAACCACATCAGACACAGCTATACTTTGAGACACTTAAACCATCGAGGTTAGACTTTAAACAGGCTTATTTTGTCCTCCATCTTCAGTCTTGGCCTTTATATTTGCAGCTGCATTTCTGATCAGGATTTCAATGATACCAAGTCAGACCTGATGAGAATGTTTTTCAGTTTTTGAGTTGGTTGGCGAGGAAAGCTGTGCAAAAAAAAAAACAAAAAAGAAGAGATTTCTGCCCTGCAAAGGAAAAGCTGCCTCAAATTCTCATTAGAATTAGATTAATTTAATGCTGTGTCTGTGAATTTGCACAAAATTGATCCAGATTTTGCAGCTGGGTAATATGGCTGAAGAAGGAGCTTTTCTTTGAAGTATTTTTATTTTTACAGATAATGGTTTTTAGCTCCATTATTCAGATTAATCACAGGGTTGCCTTGGATTAATTTTGATGAATACCATTAATTTTTAATCAATATACATCAAGTTTTATTTTTTATGAGTAAACGGACTTAAGAAAAAAGAGACTGTACTGTATGTTTGAAGCTAATTGTGTTAATTTTTTTGACAAGATCAATCATGATGATGAATTATTCTGTCTTAATGCACTAAGTTGGGCAGCCCTTATGCTGTTTTATGTTTTTTTTCTTTCTTAAATCTCTTTAAAACAGACATTTTTATGCAAGTTCATCTGCAAAGAAATTCTCAGTTGATATGATTCACAGTCGACCAACCAGTAAGGCTAATTCTCATGATTCACTCTGACATATAAAGCAGGGTATCATCTGCATAACAAGTAAACCAGTTAGTTCACTGTGAATGTAACTTAATTACAGGAGGTGAAGTACACTTAAATTGGGTGCTGAAGTATATAAATCCATCAAGCCAATTTAATGCCTCAAAATCCATGAAATATCCTCAATAGTGACCAGAGAAATGTTATGTGGTTTTGATTTGACCAAAAAACTGCCTCAAACTTGAAGGAAAGCGTCAAAAAACATTTCTTTAACGGACGAACCGAGGGCTGGTTTATTCGTTACAAGCCTGTAAAAGATTTTTTGTTCATATTTCATTGTTTTAGTTTGTTGTGTTGTCCTCCTGACAACAGCTTGCCTGGTTCCTCTCACTAATCTTCCTATTCTGTATAACAGTTCTATTTATTTGCTCTCTCCCTCTGTTTTTTATCAATTTCACATGGTCGCATCTTTACTTTGACGCCAAGAATTCTGTTGTGGATCTGTTTATTTGCACTGGTCTATAAATAAAATCAATCTCTCTTTGTCTCTGATGGCTGACTCTTCGAGCTGCATGGTTTCCCTTTATTATTAAACGATTGTGACCTTTTTTAAAGTGAAAGACTTATCAAACCATTCCTGTGATAAGAAATAGAGCCAAAGAGATGCCAAATTAGTAATCTCATTGGATTAATATCAACTCTGTCACCACCTGTGTTGAGAAAGACTGCAGACCTCCAAGGTTCATACAAACAAAACAAAATCAAACGTATTTATAGAGCACTATTCACAGTTTTCCCCCGAGGCTTCTGTGCAGTGCTTTTGCTCTTTGTGAAAAGAACAGCAGGGTATCCACTCTTCTTCAGAATTTCTGTCAATCACACGTTCAATGAAATCAAAGGCTGGTGGGTGTCTGGGCTCTTAATCGAGCTGTGTTCATCTTTCCGTCCATTCACTCCTCTCTCAGGTGATTCTTAGAAACCCCGGTCAAACTTGGACAAATGTTGGGGAGTCTGTGTCTGCTTTTTCTCTCAGATGTGGTCGTAATGATGAGTCAGAAACTTGAGTCAATTTCTCACCATTCTATCCTAGTCCTTGATACCATAAGATACAAAACAATAAAATGAAATCAAAGCATATAAACCTGAAGTCTTAAGGTTTCATTGGTGGTTTTGGTTGCCGGGTTACAGCCCCCTGAATCCATGCTCTCAACTCCAACGTATCCAGTATTTCATATTAGTCAGGTGCTGTGCTATTTGACGACTGCTTCTCCTGTTTTGAAAAACAGTTTTTCAATCACAGCTTGATTGGAAATATTGACGTCTTCCTGCAGCGCTGGCACAGTTGAGACATCAATGAAAAATACAGCAAGAAAAATAGTCTCAACAATGGCGAGAAAGGGCTCAGATGTATGTTAGGAATCAACATGAACGGGAAAGGGCCTTCAAGTTACTCTGAAATCACTATTTGGATATAAAGTATATCAAATTTTCGTCGTACACTAGGTCTGATTGTGGGTCTGAAACATCAATAAGTGTTTCATTTTGTCATTCCTCTCACAGTATGTGAAGCTGATGAACTTTGAAGAGGAAGTTCGGGCTCACAGGGACCTGGATGGCTTTCTAGCGAGGGCCACCATCCTGCTGGATGAGACAGCTGCCTCCCTGGACGATGTTCTGAAGAGGATGTTGCACCACGTGGGCCAGGACAGCCACATGTCGGAGCCCGCCTGTAACTTTGAGGAGGTGATGAGCTTGCTTTTCACCGATGCGGGAGCTCAGGAGGTCAACGGTAAGTAGAAAAGCTGTGGATGTGCACCTTTAAACCAGGGAAAAGATGTGAAAATACAGTGGGAGACTCACAATAAAAGCTGCTCCACCTGTGCCTTCACACAGTCAGAGAAAACCCCCAGAACACATGACACCTGACCTAAAAACATCTGACGTCTGCACATGTCAACACCTACCTGAAAAATAGCTTCACCTCGGGCTCAGGAGCAGAATGTCAGATTGGCTTGAGAGTGATTCAAGAAGCTTTTTAGACCCAAAGGAAAGTTTGAGATGTCTGAATCGAGGCTGTCTGTTTGCCCCCCAGCCCTTTTTTTTTGTTTTTGTTGTTTTTTTTTGGCTGGGCACAAATAGAGCTCAGTGTACTGGATAGTGTTCACAATGTGCACACAGAAAACGCCTGGTAGAGCTGTCAAGTGGCCATCATGTGGTGACAATTTAAACAAGGAAATAAATAAATGTGAAGTCATGAAAAGAAGAAAGTCCAGGTGATAGCTCAACCCTTTTATCCCCTCTCTAAACACATTTGGTTTCAGTGCCTCTTAATTTGTGTCCGGAGTATTGTGAGAAAACTTTCAGACTTCTGTAGGGGGAAATTTGGTGGGAAGACAAAGAATCTAGACCACAAATTCAGTGGAGATATAATCGATTGAAGGAAAATGAGTATCTAAAGAGGTTTATGCAGTGGTGTACAGAGAGGGGGGTGTAATTGTGGAAAAACTCACATTAGTCTTGGGAGCCAAAACAAGTAAAAGTGCCCTCCTGAGAGCTGAAACATGTTACAGTGTCTTTATTTTGTTTCAATTTTTTCTATTTTGAGTGGAAACATGTTAAGATACCTCTTGGGAGCCAAAATACACCAAAGTGCCCTCTTAAGTGCATAGAAGTACTTTCTTGGGAGCCAAATAAGGCTGAACAATTTATCATTTTCTGATCCAAATCGCAATTTCAGACATCCTGATCATGTGATCACCAAAGCTGCGATTTTTTTTGCCGTGCTCCTGACTGACCTAGAAGACTGTTGTGTCAGCTGTTTCACACACACAGACACAGAGAGAGAAAGACACAGACAAAGACACACACACACACACACAATTTTTTCTCAAAATTTCCATTTTTTATCTTAAAATATTGACCTTTTATCTTGAAGTTTGAAACAATTCTTACCTCTAGTTCTCATCCTTGGATTGGAGTAAAAGCTTTTGATGTTTTAATAGTATGATGTAATTTTCTGTCAAGGTTGTAAATGTTACTGTACATTGTGAAGACTTCACTGAAGCTTGATTCAAAGAAAATTATGAATCAATTTAAATTGCTTTATCTGCCAGAAAAATCATAATTACATCTTTTTCTTATATCGCCCAGCCCTAGAGCCAAACACATTTAAGTGTCCTCCTTGGAGCCGAAATATGCTAAAGTGACCTCCTTGGCGTCTAACTTGCACTAATGTACTCTCTTAGGAGTCAAAACATATGCTTAAGTTTCCTCTAGGGGGCAAAACAGGTTTAAGTGCCCCTCTAGTTGGCAAACCACACTAATCTGCCCCTTTGGCTGGTTAAAACATGTTAAAGTGTTTTCTCAGGAGCCAAAATGTGGCCTGCATGTTTTGGTTTTTTTTGCCCCTGTCCTTCAAATGCCTGTGCACACCACTGGGTTTAGGGTTCACTTTGAATTTTCCCAGCCCTAAATTGATGCAAACATTCATTTCATTTCAGTTCCCACATTTTGGCGTACAGATCCCTGTCACATTAGCTGAGCCTCCTCAGCACAGGTCTATTTGGCTGAGTCTCCTCGTGGTTAAGGCAAATCTCCTCAGCCCATTAGAGCAGGAGAAATCCACCCCCTTACATAACAGCATGAAGCCATTGTTGGAGCTGACTCTGTGCCTCCAGCTGAACTCAAACCACATTCAAAACACTAATTACTCAGCAAATCAGATTCCTCTTTTCTTAAAAACAGTAAGAAAGGATTGGGGACATCTTTTATTCATTAATGATAAGGACGTGTCACCTTCTGAGGGGTTTTCTAACCACAGTCAGAGCGTGTGGAGGTAATGGTAGTGTAAATGCTGCCTGTCACACACTCATGCTCCAGTGTTTCCCCGTCTGTCTGAGCCGGCGTCCGCAGTTGTTGATGGTAAATCAGAGGTGGGTGGTGTGTGACGCTCGCCCTGCACAGCCACCTCTGACAGATCCACGAGGTGATAATTGACTTCTGTCATCGATCACTCACTTAGCTTTTTAAATGGCTCTCAGAGCCTCTTGAGCTGTTGTGGCTGCTGCTGCCTGACTGTTTCCCTCCCAGAATACCTCACAAAGGGGGCAAAGGAGGGTTTTTTTTTCTTTCTTTGCCGCCGCCATATTTACGGAGAGCTTCCCTCTGCAGGTTGGGACATGGTTTGGAAATCAATTTGAGCAATCAGGGGTTCAGTAGATTGTGAAATTCTTTAAAGCAACTTCAACAAAAATGGTTTCAAAATTATTGATCTTGAAGAGTAGCTTCGTTCATTGTATTGTTCTGCTTCAGTTGAACCATTGATGTATGCAGCTATATAGGAATGGTTCTTATAGCTTGGAAAAGAAAAACCTGTAGAGGAGATTCATCTAAAGAGATTTATTTTCTAGTTTTAATCCTTCACTCTGTACGTTTTTTGCCCACATATAGCCATGATGCTCCGATCTCAAGTATCTTATCAGGGCTAATCTTGGCATCCTCTAATTGATGGAGGATGCTAAGATGGGGGCCATCTCCCTGGATGCATGGTTTTAAAAGAAAAAAACAGTAGTGTTGTTTCCGTTATACCTGGAATTGCGCCAAACTTCAATGTCTCAAAATCTTTGTGGTATCCATGGTTACCACCTGTTACAGTCTTCCTTCTTCAATATCCTGCAAATTGATTCTTGCTGGAAGAGATTTTACTCAAGTTGTGACCAATTCTAGTTGTAATGGAAACATCAGCAAGGCACAAGTATACTTCGCCAAAACTCCTGAAATCTTGCTTTTATTTTTCAAAAAAATGTATAATAGAAACACAGCTAGACAAACATGACACAACCAAAGCATCCTATAGCAACCTGCAGTGTCGTTTGCTAATGGAGGAAACACTGATACACTGTTTGAGGCTTTTAAGAAATGTATAAATATTAGGGGTGTTTCCAAATAAGTATTATTGAAAAGAATTTACAAAGAGAAATGAAAAGATGTTGTAATAATAGTGTCCTAGCATTAGCAGCAGTAAAAAACAAGCATATAATTCATTTCTTTTAGAGGTTTTCTTCAATCAAAGATTCAAAACCAGGATATTTTTTGCCAATATTGTACGATACATGAGCTGTCACCCACGGGAAATACATCAGCTGTAGCAGAAGAAAATGGTTAATAGTAGAGGAGAATTAGGTTATAACTAATTGCGTGCAGTCTGATGTAACAAGTCTCAAATTATGCAATAAATAGAGGGAGATTTACAGTATGAAAATGCAAATGAGCTGAACTACTGTACTCCAGCTGTTAATTATATCTCCAGTTGGCTGTAATATGGAAATATTAATAGACGTAGCTCTAATAAATGTGATGAAATTGGTTAATTAGACTTTCTGAGATGCGTGGTTTGTATTTCTTTCAGACTTAGTTAAAGAAACTAATAAGGAGATACACAGTTTCAAGCACTCTTGTTGGTGTGACGTCCTCTGACTGAGGATCCCTGAATCAAAATCATGAAATTTCACACGCGAGGCCTCATATCACTGCTGTGAAGAGAGAAACATTTCCAGGAGGAGGAACAAAGGCTCTTCCCAGTGGAATACGTTCATATCACACCTAAGTATGCTATCATGGAGACATATCTCTTCAGGTATTAATTTCTGCCGTATCTGCCTTCACAGTGCCACAGCGGGGTGATACGGCTGGCGAGCGGACCAGCTCATTTGGAGTGTAATACTGTACAGCTGTGAGATAAAGAGAACAGGGCAAGATTAGAACAGGCACAGGAAGAACGGAGAATTACAGAAATGAAAAAAGATGAAAGCCCACAGAGATAATTAGTCCTGCTCCGACTCCTACAAGAGGAGTCGATTTTTAAGGGGGCCAACTTTTGTTGTTGTTGCTTCACAAAACATCTCCAGAGTATCAGTTAGACAAAGAAAGTGACTCACAGTGGAGGTAAATTTTCATGCAAAGTGAATATATCACACCTCTTGTTTAATTTTGATGCCTTTGGTGGGAGTTTTGGCGCTGTGGGCAGGTGTCAAGTCCTGCTAGAGAAATAAACTGGCGTCTCTGCAGAGTTTGACAGCAGATGGAAGCATGAAATGCAATACAATTTCCTGGTAGACAGGAGCAGCATTACACCAGAATATTACACGTCACCCTAAATCATCACTTACTGCAGACTCTACCCTTTGAACTTGAATCTCCTTGGATTTTTTTTGCCACTCCAGTCTTTCTCCAGGCCTTTCCTCCTTGGCCCAGGAAGGCACTTGAGACTCCTGATCTGGCTCCATTCATTACATCAGTTTGTTGTTGTAGTCAAGCTAAATATAACCTGGAGTCAACACAACTGCTTTTCTTTTGAAACTCAACGTGTTTTTGAACATAGTTTCTGAGCACGACTTCCTGTCTTGCTTGACCTGATCACTGCTACGGTATCTGGAAAAATGAAGAGGCTTGTGAATGGGATCTGGAGGACTCCAATCTGCTGGAGCTGGGACCCATTTTCAGCCCTGGTGTTACTCACCTCAGACCGACCCACTAAAGATCATGACCTTAGCTCTGTGGCATCGTCATAGTACTATTTGAATCCTATATCGTTTTCTCATAGTGCTACACAATCCATTAACCTGGACAGTGGTTTTGTGGTTTGTACTTTTGGGCAACATGTGCCTTTCCCACTCCAGCTCTCTACCTGAACTGTCTTTTTTACACCACAAACTAATTCTAAAGTAACTAAGCTTGAAACATGTGTCTGGGTCAGACTCTAATACTTTTCTTCTTTTACATTGTTGCCTCTTCAGTGCCACCTTTACACTTGTCTTGCTTGTTTTGTTTTGTACCCTGATACCAACACAAGCACTGCTACCTGTGACTGTGCATGGACGTGTTGTTAAAGGTCCCATATTATGCTCCTTCTCAGCAGGTTCCTACAGGTCCCAGAGGTCCCAGAATAATCAGTTTAAGTTTGTTGTCTAAAAAATCAGTTTTTCCCATCACTTTAGTCAGCCTGAAATCTCTCACCTGTCAGCTCTACTGAGAACATGCTGTTTCTGTGGACTGTCCCTCCTTCTGTACAAGCCAAACCCCTCATCTCTTGAGGCAGGAAGCCAATCATGCTGGAGGAGGGAGGTGTTAGGGAGGAGTTATTCCCCTCCATGACATCATGGAGGGCTATTGTTCCAATCCACCCATTTGAGCAGACATTTTCTGAAAAGTGGAGCTGGCAAGAGAGGGAGAGGATTGACTTTTCTGATTTCAGGGGGTTTGTAGACAGGCTGGGGATGCATATTACTGTTAGAAAACCATTCAAGAGTGAATTTTGCATGGGGGCCTTTTAAGGTAACAACCTGCTACACATGTGACAAAAAGAGCTGTTGGTGCAGGCGACCCAGCGACAGCGTTCGCAGCTTCTGTGATATTTGTGAACCCAGGGCTATACCTGGATAATGGCTCTTCCAGCCCCAAATCCAAATCTCTCAGTTAGCCACTAGGGGCTTTGCTGAGACGCAATCAGAATGTGAAAAGAGTGAAGCTGGACTGGAGATGCTTCTTCTGGTTTGGGAATAGCTTGCTATCATGAATGCAACATTTATGATCTAACTCCTGAAGATCCCTGTTTGCAGCTCTTGATGGCATGGACGACAGCCTAAGTTCAGTCCTTATGAAACTCTAAGTTTTCTGATTCTGGTTCCTTTTCGAAGGTGTCAATAATAGATTTCTGGACAACCCTAAAGTCAGCAGTCTTCCCCATGATTGCAAGATAAATAGATGGTATTTCCACAGTTTGAAAAGTCATTAACCCGGAGTCAGAATGGCATACTTTCACATTTTCAAATATATTACTCAATAAACTATTGAATATTTAATGTGTTTAATTTCTTCGTCCTCCAATAACTGACACCAAATGGTGACCTTTTAATGACAGCCTAATTTACTGTGATGTTTAAGATGATATTCAATTGATCATATTCTTGTAAATGTGACTTTTTGTGCCTCTGTGTGGAGCAGCAGGTCTCAGTGCTGTTTGCCCTGCTGATTGTGCGCCCTATTTGCAATGACTGTTCCATAATTTCCTCCTAAATTGCTGTCACCTTTGATCGATCTCACTTGCACTCCACTTCATCAGGATTTGCATAATCCTCCTGTGTGATTCTTTGGGGATTTTGCTCCTTTGCAAACTCCAATTGGATACAAAACAGTCATATATTTAGAAGTTTGGAGAGTAAGGAATTCTTCATAATGTGCCAAAATCAGGATTATAACTTCTTTGTGTTTCATGAGCTCTTCTCAACAGAAATAACATTCGCTGTGCACCTTTACATCTCTCCACTGTGCCTCTCTTTTATAATAATGTATTTCTTCCAGGCCGGCCGGCGACTTTTCACGGTGAAAATCTCTTGGAACATTCTGCAGCACTGATCAGAATATTAAATTGGAGCCATTAATTCAAGCTCCTTACCCCGTGAAAAACGGTGGCCACACATGTCATTTTTCTCATCTTGATCTCTTCATTGACGTCTTTGGGTTTCTTGCCAACCGCGCTATCAGTGATAAAATCCAATTTTGTAATAGCCCGTAGACGGTAATCAAGATAAGACTGTCTCTGTGCCCAACAAAGACGAGACATTGAGGGATTTTCTCTGGAAAATGATATTTAATATGCATGTGGTAAAGGAGGGCAGGAAATGAAGCTTCTGTTCTGCACAGATATTTAAATGTGTGGATGTTAACTGGAAAGTGTGTCTTTCTGTGTGTATGTGATTTTCTAACTGCCCGCCTGTTGATCAGAAAAAAAAAAAAAGAAAAGGTGACTGACTCTGGTTTTTCTTCTCTGGGTTTTTTTCTCCCTCCTTTTCTCCGCATGCAGACAAGTCTCAAAGTTTCGTTTTCTTTGATGACGGTAAGCTGTGCTAATTGGATGAAAATGTCAGCATCAGCCGCCACCAGGCTGCAATCAGTGCTTTGCTTCTGTCCCAATCACCATCAGTATGCCGTTTGTGCTCCCATCACCACGCTCAGGACTGGGTCGATCCATTGAGTCATCAAATAATTACAGACACATGCAATCCCTGCGTGTCACGGATATCGATGCCCCCTTGAGTTGGCACTCGAATCAATGCCCCATCTGTCCGTTAACGTTCCAATTCTTCTTCTTCTGTCAAATTCAAGTTACGAAAAATTTCAATCAACTGTATTGAAACTGAAAAGAAGGATAACATCAAATGATAACCCCCCAATATTTTAGAGATTATAAATTAAAGTAAATTGTATTTGGACTGGTTATATAAGCAGAATTAAGCCTGTCCTGTGTGTGGTACTTGACTTTGATACAGTATCCATGCAGGGCTTTGCTTTATTTACCATTAATGTGATTTGTTTTTATGCAACCTACGAGAAGATTAGAATTGACAACCTCTCTAGATAACAAGGTTTCAACATTGACCCAGTCCTAGTGGCCCCCTCGATGCCACGTGACATCACAGCATCTGTGTCCTGCATGGTGATTGGCTGTGATGGATACCTAATATACAGTAAGTGTTCCATCCTCCGCTGTCGTATGGAGCTCTTCTATGTTTTAATCACCTCCTTCAAAGTGCCCTCCACCTCTCATGCTTTGACGGAAACCACTCATTTCCCTTTGTGTGTGTGTGTGTGTGTACATGTGTGTGAGGTGTGAGGTGTTTGATGGCAGGTCTGCCAGCGGTCGACACTGCTGTTAATCTTTAAGGCAGCTTAAGATCAGGAGTTTTATCGAGGTCACCTCTGAGCATAATGTACAGAGTCTCCTCGCCAAAAGGCCGTGTGCCCTTTCACAGACAAACATTAATCTTGTTGCTTCTTGTATCCTCACATCTCTACAGAAATCCTCCTGTTGATGCATTTTGACTTTTTTCAATCACATTTATTGATTCTACCCATTATCTGTCACCGACTGCATCATCTGCACATGATTTTTTAGATATTTCAATCCAATTCCCCTCCTTTCAAATCAAACTGTGTGAATAATGCAGTCAAGAAATTCACCAAGATCAAAGGATGCAATCCAGCCATCCAGTCTCGCCTTCTTTATTTGTTTTCATCACTTCCATTTGAAGTTTGTCATATTTGATGCGCTGTGAGTGAGCATCTCTGTTTTCATTCCCTTTCTGCGTGTGGAAACGGCACAGCCCAAGCTGACGAAACCGTGAAGAAACCTTTACATAATTGACAAGTATCTAATGTGCATGTCTTAATTAGTGTCCCATTTGATCATATCAGTGACTTAACACACACTCACACACACATTCTCCACTCCCTTCACATCCAAGTCCAGTTTTTTTTTCAATTAAACTGGTGATGTAAATAAGATGTGGCGTGTCCTGTTGTCCAACACACGATCACGTTAGGGATGTTGTGTTGGTGGAGGGGACATGGACAATATTTAATATCAAGAGAAGGAAACATCAGGAGCAGCATTCAAGAGTGCAGTGAGTGATAATTAAGTGTTTGATTTATAGATTAATGGACTTGACCTGATTTCTGCACAGCTTTCTGTAGTCCACAACATTTCCCATAAAAGAAAATCAACTCAGAGAAACCCTTAACCCTTCAAAACCTGCATTCTTTAAACAGCCAGAACATATTCTCACATTTTAACGTACTGTCATGCAATTTTTAGAATATTTTTATTTACCTTACACCAATATAAAACCCTTTATCACATTTTCGTAACATATATCAACTTATGTCTTTGCTTCAATAAAACAGTAAAAACTGCAGCAGACCAAAAAAAAAGGAAATCATTTTTTTGTTTGTTTTTTTCCCCACTAATTTTTAAATGCAAAAATTCTGCACATGGATCCTTCCTTTAGAATTTATATGGAGTCTGCACACATCTTGCTTTTTGATATACGGTCAACTTTGTAATATGGAAGACAAACGCAAATGAATGGAGTGAAAATTTGAAAAGAGACACCATCAAAACAAACTATTTAGAAAAGTGAAATCAAGTTTTCTAAGTGTGCCAGATACTTATGAACACACGTATGTTTTGGTCCATATAAATTTCATTTGAAAATTAAAGACAAACATTTTCTGAGTCAAAATTTCAGAATTAAGAAACTCCAATGGTGTTAGTCACAGCATGATGACAATTATTTCAACACAGGGAATCTTACAAGTACCCAGAGTCTTGTTTAAAAGAAACCAATGTGCGCTTTTTGTATTTTTACAAACCTGTAACTGAAACAGAAAAGCACTCTGAGACATGGTGAATGTGTGAAGTGTCCCTCCCCAGATTTAATACGCAAAAGCTGATTGATCCATCTCGTCTGGTTTCAAATCAATTTGCAGGATTTCTGCTTCTGTAGTCTACAAGTCTTCCCACATCTAGTGAATCAAAAACCTAAAAAAGTGTGAGAGAAGTCGAGCAGGAATGCTTCAGAAGTTTCTGGGTGAACTTTGTCCCATAACAGACCAAACTTTTTATGTGTTGACATCTCTCTTTTCCATGGCAACCAACACAATGATGATTGGTGATTCACTTACAGTTCACAAAATTGGTCATTAACACCAAATCCCAGACCCCCTACATGAGTCAGTGTTTGTAGCCCAACAACTTGCGTACGATGTGCAAAATTATTAGAACAATCAGCATATTGAAGCGGTTTTCAGTTGTTTTGATTACGTCATTTTGCTTAGAATAGAGCCTTCACCAAGGGGTGTAACTGTTGTACTTGTAAAGATGAACACTGAAAATAATGGACTGGACCTCAACCCCATCCAACAGATCTGGATGAGATGTAAAATAAAGCAGACAGATCTATTTAACATGAACTCAACTCAGCTTTATTTATAAAAGCACCTTAAATGCAACAATGTGCAGTACAGAATCCTAAACTATAAATAATAGACATCAACAATACCTGTAATTAAGAAACAATAGGTGTGAACAAAGAATAAAAACAGCTAAAAGAGTTTGATCTTCTGATCTGAGCGAGTGTGAGGGAGCCATGAATTCCTTTAAAGCAGATAAAAGAATTTTAAAATCAATCCAAAAATGAACTGGCAACCAATGAATTGAGGCCAAAATTGGAGTAATGTGTTCCTGTTTCTTGGTTCCAGTTTGAAGTCTAGAACTACATTGCTTGACATTAAAAGGAAAGCCTTTGCCTGGAGTTGCCTGAGTCAGATCATGGAAATATATCAACACTGTCATAAATGTGCTGCTGTAGCCTCCGTAAGAGCACAAATCAAATATTTAAGTTAAAAGTAGATTATTTTGTGCTCAAAGCAACTATTGGCAGAATTCACAATCAGGATTTGAAGACAACAAGGCTCAATACTTTCAGATCTGTCAGCTGTTTTGATAACATTGGTTCCCACTGTAGGACATATAAAGGGACAATTGCCAAGTTGGGATAATAACGTCTTCTTAAAGTTACATTTTTTTCTACTAATTGAACACACAAAACTGGGGTTGAATTTGTGTGTTTGCACTCGTGAATCAGTTTTGCTCCATATTTACTTCATAGGATTAACTGTGTTGAATGGGTCTCATATACAATTCTTCAGATAAAAGCTGAAAACGGACTAAAGAAAGGTCATGTGGAGGTTGCATCTTGTGCTGGCGGCTTTCATGGTTAGCATAAGAGGTTATTTCCTCCGAGTGCTGCACGTCAGAGGGATCATGACAAACCGCGACTGACTCAGGTAGGATGGTTGAAGATGACCACACGGTGCTCCTGATATTTAATGACAAATGTTGGAGCCATAAGTACTTCCTCCACTGGTGGAGCTACGCAGTGACGGTGCTGTTGAGCATTCAGGAAAATGGTTTGAACCAGCTTCGAGGTTTTAGAAAGGTCTAGAAGACGAGCTCACAGCTGGTATTGACGTGCGTTATCTCCTGGCTCTGATTGTGTGACATTGGCCACCCACCCTGTTGGTATGGAGGACACACATCGCCATCTCTCTCTCCTCGTCTTCACTTTGCTCTCCTGTAACCTCCATCCCCTGCTTTCCTCCTCCTCCTTTTATCTTCTAATCTTCCTTTTGTTACGTTTGCATCCCTCTCTCCTTCTCTTTCTCTGTCTGCCCCCTCTTCTCTCTCCTCTCCTTCCTGACGTCAATGAGAAATTGGATGGTTTTTGATTATTACATGGCTGTCAGGCTTACTGCTATTAATTGAATTGAATCCTAGTCCATCTCCTTCACTTCTCTTTCCCTATCCCTCCCTCTCGCTTGCTCTTCTTATTTGCTTTTCGTTTGTCACAATTGTGATATTTTTTCATTCCCTTAGTCTCGTCTGTCTCTCTCATCTTCCTCTTTTTCCCTGGTTGTCTCCTCCTCGTTCTCTTCCCCTACATGCATCTTTTCATCCTTTCTTCCCTGCTCTCACTCTTTACCCACATGCTCTCTTATTTCTCTCTCTCTCTCTCTCTTGTCTGTCCCTCTGTCTCTATCTTCCCGGCTCTCTCTCTCCCTTCACTGCTCTCTCACTCCTTGAGCACTGTGATACTGTTGTCATGGTGACGCCCATCATTTTCTGGCATGAATGGAGGATACTTTATTGATGAGACGGCATGGCAGAGAGGGAGAAAGGGAGAGCGATGGAGAGGAAGACAAAGACACAAAAAAAGAAAGGGAAAGAAAAGAAGAAACCTCTGTCAGGGAAATCAGAGTGATATGGAAATTATCGTCCCTGCTGCTTATGATACAAAACATTTCCACCCTGTAATTTTCTCAATACTCACAAGTCAACGAGGACGAGTGCTGAATCCCCTTTCTGAGTTTGGTGTAGTCTGAGCTGCAGGAGAAAATCCCCTAAAACACTATTATTCATCTCTCTCAGCGTGAGAGGAGATTCCTCTTACTCGGGAGCATCTCTCTGGTGTCAGTCGTGCCCCTGCTGCCCATATTTAATGATTTTCCCTCTGTAAACACGGCCGCGCAATGAAATGTGTTTTTTTAATCTTTTGACATGTGCGTTGGTGTTTTTCAGGCGCGCGTGGACATCATTAGAAGTGTGTATCATGGTGTGGTGTTTGCACGCTTCAGGCTGGCATCGGGGTCCAAAGCAGGCGGCGAGCTCGTTAGACACTTCTGATGTAGACATCACATCGAGGGGATTGGCACGACAGATAAAGCTCAAGACTTCTATTCAACATCTGAGGCATTTGGCTGACACCACCAGGCAGGATTAAGCAAACTGAGCATGGATTTAGGGTTAACTACACAAACATTACTTCATTCTACTCAAAGAGGTGTTATAATTATCTTAGGTGTCATATTCCTCTGACAGTGTTGTCCCCGATGCATTAAAATATCGCGGGAGGCTCCATCATTCAAAGTTATGTTTGTTTTTTTAATCAGATTAGTTATCCTTTTAACCCCATTTAACCCAAATAGCATGCAGTCCACCTGGGAAAAATGTCAGAGATCACACCCAGAGAGCTTCTTCTCTTTTTTTCACAGACCATTTGAATTTTTCCTGCTCACCCAAACAGTTGAAGACTTACAGTAATGGGATATGGAATGTGCAAAGGGAACCAATTGTTGAAAACTATGTGCTGAAGTGCCCTTTCTGGGAACCAAAATATCCAAACAAACCAGTGTTGTCTTGGGATCCAAAAATTTGGCTTTAATGACCTTTTGAAGGCACGCATGAACTTCCCGCCAAAATTGGTGCTTAGGTGCCCTCTTAGGAGCATAAGTGCATGTTCAGTGACCTCTTGGGAGCGAAAACATGCACAAAACTGCCCTTTTGGGAGCCCCAAATCAAGCTAAAGTGCCTCTTGTGATCCACAACACAGGCAACAGTGCCCTGTGGAGCTAGAGCACTCTCTTTGTGGATCCCTTGGGAGCCTAAATATGTGGCCTCTTGGAGCAAAAACACAAGCTTGAATGTTCTCATGGGAGTCAAAAAATGCACTGAAGTCCCTTCTTGGGTGCCCAAGTGTCCTGGCATTACACACTTGGCTGGTTAAAATATAATAAACTGCCATCTTAGGAGCCAAAACACAAACTAAAGAGCCTTCTTGGAAGCCAGACTATATGCAACAGTGTTTTCACACAGACAGCAAAAATACAAGTCATCAAGAACGTTGCCATTCTCGGAGATGAATTGTTTATGCCATGCATGCTTTAAGATGACAGTCTCCTGGTTTGTTTAAGTCTGTGCTTGCTTCTGCATTTAGATGTGTTCAATAGCTTCTGCAACAAATGATCACTTAATGTTGATTTGGTGACACCTGTTGGACGCCTCATCACTGAAATAGTTTTGTCTTTGAAACGTTGGAGCATTTGTCCATCAAAAGATCTCTTCAAATTAAATGTATTATCCATCTTAAATACTTTCCATGGATAAAGTGAAAGGAAAAAAGATAGACTTAGTCTGACCCTTACCCCACTGCAGTGTAAGGAAATCTGTAGAAACAACCAATCATTCTTATGGTACTTGTAGCTCATGAAGAAGCATCAGTTTTAAATCCATTCTTTTGTCACCTGTAGAATAGTAAGAGAATTAAAAAATGCATCCAAAGTTCATGAAAACTGAGGTTTTGAGGAGTATAAGCTCATATATAACATTGAAAGATGCACCAATGTTCCGTCCCTGTAAACCAACTTCTTCATACGTGACACAATAACGTGCAGAATCCTAAAGCAGAGCCAGGTCTTAGAGCATCTCTGAACCCAACATTTTCAGCATGAACATGAAGAAACTGCAGATTAAAACAAAAACCTGAGGTTAGTTAAACCAGAGAGAGTTCAACACTGAAGGAAAAGAAGAGAGTGAAGGGATCAGACTGGACTTGAGGTCCTTCTCTGTTAACCTGTGTCTGACCACTGACTTCCCCCTCCCCCACAGTCCACCTGCTGTCAGAGACCATCCAAGGAGTGACGGCCACTGCCACCGGGGTCCAGTATCAGCAGTCATGGCTCTGCATCCTGTAAGACAGTCTGTGTCTGTGTGTAAAAGTGTTTAGTCTAGATCAGTTTTTGTATGAATTTTAAACTTGGTGCGTGTTTCTGTGTGTATGTTTATACGAAATCACGTTTACAGGATGATTGAGTGTGTGTTTGCGCAGCTCGCCCAGCACATCTGAATACCTGTCGCTGCAGAGAAAGAGGTTAATCTTCGGAAATGAAGGGTGCTGCTGCCGAGGTGAGCCGCTGACATTTATAAAAACCTCCTCCTCTTCCTCTCTCTGCTCTAGCTGCAACGTGAAGCATCTCCAGAGGCGTCACGTGTGCATCTCTCGCCTGGAGAGACCGCAGAACTGGGGGGAGAACTGCTGCGAGGTCCGCTATGTCATCCTGATACTGGCTCCACTCAAAATGGTAACTGTCGGCCCCAGAGGGACCAAATGATACTGAAGATTTATTAAGGCACTCACTGTTTTTGTTGAATTTGTTCACATTTTTTCTTTGCGTCTTTTTTCTTGTACTTTAATACAAACTGCAGGTGTCCTTGCTTCTGGCTGACTGCTCAGTTACTGCTCATCTTTAACAACAAATTCCTCCTATTTTAATTTAGAGAAAAACGCCTGGGGGTACAGTGGGGAGATTTACTTTCATTTCCACTACATCATTTTGCTCAGAAACCAAATCTCAGTGCAGGAAACTAGACTCCATGTTGGATGTTTTAGCTACAGGTGAATGCATGAGTAAAAACTAACTCACCATATGATCAGTCTCTGTATCCTGCTGCTACAGCACGGCTAATTGCTCATTTGCATACCATCCTGCTCTACTTCTGCCCTGCAATGTGTAAAGAGAAATATAAATGAATTATGATGTGTTTTTGTTAGAACTCGACTTGTTTTCAGATGATGTTAGATCAAAGAACAAAGAAGGATCACCAGTTTTTGTTTTTGGATATTTTAACAGTTTTCCCTGATGAATTTTATGTCACTAAACTTCTTTTTCTCACTACTTGAATAGACTGAGCCCACATTTTAAAACTTTTGACAACCCTTAATTTTGTTGTCAAAGGTAAAACAACAATCAAACTGGTGTAACTACCCTCAAAATAATGAAACACTATCTTCAAAAATGTATCGTGTCAACTGGTCCAATGTAAATGTGTAAGGTTGGTTGACAGCAATAAATTTGCATCAACTAAGTTGAACTCAAAATTATGTCTTTCATCTGCATTCAGATGGAACCAGTTGACATTATAAATATAAATTAAGTTCGTGTTTCATTTTTTGAGTAGACTTTTTTGGACTTGAGTGAAGCACTGACACGAGCAGCTGTGTTTGAATACACACTGACATGTTTATATATACAATTGTGCCCAAAAGTTTACCCCCCCCGCAAGAATGTCTGATTTTTTGGCCTTGTCTCAGAAAATATGAATGGTAACACAAAATCCTTTCTATCACTCATGGTTGGTGGTGAAGACATTGAAAAAAAAATAGTTCACTCTTTTTAAATCATAATGACAACAGAAACTTCAAAAATGACCCTGTTAAGAAGTTTACACAACTCTGGTGGTTTTGTCCTGATAAATGAACAAAAGTGAACACAAATGTGTTTGAATGTCTACTAAAGGTAACCATCCTCACCTGTGACCTATTTACTTGTAATCAGTGTGTGTGTATAAAAAAATTAACAGGGTCCTTTTTGAAGTTTCTGTTGTCATTATGATTTAAAAGAGTAAACACAGTTGTTTGTTAATAAATGTCTTCACCCAACCTCTAACCATGAGTGACAGAAAGGTTTTTGTGTTATCATTCATATTTTCTGAGCAAAGGCCAAAAAAATCAGAAAATTCTGCTGGAGGGGGTGTAAACTTTTAGGCACAACTGTACTACATTTTTGGCCAGAGATTTGTGCAACTAGATTGAATTTGAAAACCAAAATATAATTTGGTGTTGTTTTAGTCTTAATTTGTCAGGCTTTAAATGCCTTTAATCAGAGAGGATAGGATCGTGACTGAACTCTAACCCGGGCTGCTGTAGGACGCGACACCTAGACCACTACCTTTAATGGCACCCTGAAGTGAACGTTTTGAAACTGATTTCATTCCCTTTGAAATTGTATCTAAAGGAATACAAAATTCAAATTCAGTTGGGTGTTGCACCATTGCATCTTCAACGTCTATGAGGAAGAGTGATTGAGCACAGAAATCTCTGCCTGTGCGGTCAGTGGCTGTACTCCTCACCTGAGAAAGGTTAGCTGGGATAGAACCATTTCCATGATGTCCAAAAGACCAGGGACTGAATAATCAAGTTTGCTTGTAACCTAAGTTGTCCTTGCTGATAAGAGTATTTCTGTGAAACTGTGCACAGGAGCTCTCTCTAGAGAACATTGATGAGGCAATGGTCGTGCCACGCTGAACTGGAGCTAGATTTTGTATTTTTGAGTTAATGGAGATTTGAGAATTTACAGGGTATCAGCTCATCTTTAAAAAGTCTTAAATTCATGTATCTAAATTGAGGCATGAAGTTGTCTTAAATTCAGTAAAAATGCTATATCCTAGTCTTCAATAAATAACTCAAAGATCCTGAATTTGCTGGGACAGGGTTGGTTAGTTAGTGTAGCTTTTTTTTTTTTTTTTCTCACAGCACTTTTGGAGACAAAGAGGTCACTTTCTTACAAGCTGCTGATACAGACTATCTGCATGATGGCTAGCCAGTCTGTGACTACAGGTCACTGCATGCACTTGTACATACAGCTATTGAACCAGAGAGCACTGAACATCACTTAATATCAATCAAGAGACAAAAAGTAAACTTGAATTAGTCTCATCGAGTGGGACACATGCTATTCTTGGGATATAATACAGCAAGATCCTCCAACCAATATTTAGGCGATAGCTACAATTTCATTCAACGTGACATCAAAAGGTTCCTAAAAGTCTTAAATTTAGCTTGCTGAAACCTTCTGATATCCTGCTTTCATAGTTTTTTTTTCTCAAGAGGACGAAAGAACAATTTCAAAGCAAACCAGTTCAGTTTAAAAACAGTGAATTCAATTTGAGATCATGGTTTTCAAATTCAAATTTAAAAAAAAAATTCAGTTTCAGTTTAAACTGACACAAATCTAAGTCCATAAATTTATCTATATATGATTTCTTGGCTTCAAAATCCTTAAACTTTCAGAGTGATGTTTTTCTTCCTGTTCAGAAATTCAAATTAGATTATCTGGCCATTGTAAATGATTTCTACATGTTTTTTTCTCAGTTTTTGGTCCCGGTCCTCCAGGAAAACAATCCGGTTCACAGTATGGCCTGTGAAGTGTCCTTTTTTTGCCTCTGCTGAAAATAATTTTTTGGGATGTATTTTGTAGTAATAGTGGAAAGTGGAGCTTGACTGTCAGAAAAAGGAGCTAAATAGGAGAGTGATAGAGCATTGGCTAAAACACAGGTGAAGCTGTTTGTAATAATGTCCATGGTGAGGTTGGAGTTGGTGGATAAGCACATAACAAGGATTCACATCTAACTCAACAACAAAAATGTCAATAAAAGGGACAAAGGTTGAAAAGAAACTCTACAATACAACGCTCAAGGTTTTAAGGCTCGACCTTGACATGAAAGACGTTTCAATCAGGGTTGTAACATGTTTCTAGGGTTGAAATATGTGGCTGCAGAAATGAAAGGCCAGCTGAGGTTCAGCGTGTCCAAGCCTAACACATTTTAAAGGCTTTTTAACAGATACAGACGCTCAGCTGCCAAATGTCTGATGAACTGAAATCCATCCAAGAGCCTCTCAGTATCTTGTGTGGGCATGAGTGTCCTGTTGGCTGAACCTATCAGGTCACTGTTGTGCTCAGGATTGTGTTTTTTCCAGCTCTCAAGAGCTTTCTGAAGCCGGTGAAGAGTGCGCAACATCTCCTGTAATATCCTTCCACCCCATCAAAAAACGAACCCTCTGCTTCCATCCAACCACTTGACCCTGCTGTCCTCCACTGTGCTTTCAACACACACTCTTAAACATGCACAGATACACTCTCACTCTCTTTCTCCTGAGGGTTTTGATTGTTGCCCGTCTCCTGCCCGGAATCCCCCAATGGGATGTCTTCAAGCTGGCCCTACTTTAGCGTGCTATCCCTCCTAAGAAAAGCATTTTCACCTCCCTGAAGGAGGTTTGGAGGGAACCTGGCAATCAGAGACGCCTCAGCTCAACTGCATCGTGTTTTCTGTGCCTGTTTGTTTGGTTTCTGTCTCCTTTTCCCGACATAAACCCCGACTTTTTGTTTGTGCCCTGTGCAATGCTTCCATCGCCTCCTTTGCCAGTCTTACAGGCAGCAATCACAACCACTAATGGCATTCTCAGAGACATTAATCTGAGCTCCAAGTAAACATAAAGCCCCATTATGTCTCAATTATCCCTGATGGTGACTGCTTCTGCCAGCAAAATCTTTGAAGGGGCATGATGATAATGATGATAGGAATTCCTTTGGTTGGCAAATGTATGTAATCTAGTGTGTGTACGGGTGGATGGTTTCCATCACACACCATTTAGAGAGCTTTACAGCATTTGTGGCTTTTTTCCTCCTCTTGGTTACCCAGCGTGAGCGTGCTGAACAGACATGACCTTTCTTCAAAAATGCCTCTGTTTCTCATTCACTCGCTTTAAGACATACCTGGGAGCATCTGTCAACATGTTCATGTACCGTCGCCCTCAAAGGAACTCCTCTTTCGCCGCTTAGACGAGCCGCCCTCAGCCTTTGAAGTTTGTGGCTCATTGTTACTCATTTTCTACGCCCACGTTTCCTCCAGTCGGCCCATGTTAATCAAACCAGTGACCTTCACAACTTAAAGAAATCCCATGATGAAAATCTATCTCCTGAACGTGCAATACTTATTCTTTGTTGGCTTCAAAGGTGGTTGTGAAACGTCCTCAGGTCTCTCTTGTATTGAGGGTGTCAATGGATACAAATAGAAACCAGAGATTACAGTAGAAAGAGAGGAAAGTAGCTCTGCTTCAGTTTGTCAGACCTGTTCACCTCTGGGTTTGGAGCCGCTCACTGTGAAATCTGAAAGCTGGTTTCGTGGCCATTGTCATGTTGAAATATGTGCTGCTAGAAACTGAGTTAGAATTATCATGATGAATTCGAGGAGCATGATCTGAAATTGATTCTTTTTTTCAAAATTGAATTTTTTTGTTATTTTTTTTTATTGAACCCAAATCAAATCTCAATTCGCTTTACTCGTTAAATTCAAAAACACAACCAACAGACCTCATTCATGAACAGTGCTTACACACAAGTATTTGCTTAAATCATGAAAATACACATTTAAAGCACAAATCTGGGACTCGTCAATTTATTCTTAGTTGAATTTATTCTTACAAGGCGTACAAGACTAAAACTTCCTCAGACCTTGAGCACACACTAATTATGACAACCAACTTTCTCAGAAAGTGAAAACACACACTTTTTAAACTAAATGGCATTATATATTCAAACTACTTTCAGTAAAAAGAAAAAAAGCTTTAAATAGAATTTAATGATACTTTTCTTTTACACTTTTGCACTCTTTGATTTTGAATCCCAAATTAAATACTTTATTTACATTAAATATACAATAATGTACATATTAACATGTCGCATTTTTAAGCAAATTAAATCATCTGGTATTATTTATTTTGAACAGAATAAACGGATCAACTTTCCTGGAAGTTAATGTCAATGAATGAACGATCTATGGAGTAAATTTATTTTCTTCAATTGTGAAATCATCTTTTGTATTTTGGAATTCAAGCTACAAAGAGAAATTTCAGACTTAATTTCCCAATCAGACTCAGGTTGAGTTGGACACATTCATTCAGACTCATTACTGAACTGAAGCAGTTTGAAATTTGCATGTTACAGAGAGATTTCACTGTTTCTCTTATTTCACGATTGGTTAAAGAGATGGCTGACATTTAAATTCTAAAGCAAATAAATTCAATTTTAGATCATGTTTTTCATTATGTTGAATATTTGACTTAATGATATTCAATGTGTTAACTCAAAATCAGTTTCTAGTAGCACAAATATAAGCCCATAAAATAGTTATTTTGGCTTTTTAATCATTTTAAGTTGACAAATTTCACATTTTTTACTCACCCTAGTCCTGCTACAACCTTCACCTATTTTATTAACTCATGTTGGTTGTTAATTTTGCACATAATCTTTTCGATTGATGATGAAATATGGAAAGAAGCTGAAACTTAGCAAATTTTTAGCTGTGATTGTTTCTTTTGGAATTCGATTGGACACTTTCAGAAAGAAGGAGTTATCAAGTTGAAATCTGTTAACCATTATTTTTCGCTTCTGATGGAGAAGTGATTGTCTTTACGTCAGAGCTTGTGGTAGATGGCACATATTGCAGGTAGAGAAGAAGAGTTAATTTCCAGTTGGTGCATGGTTTCATCTTTTGATAGTTTTTCATTTGGCACCTTCATGTTTTTTATCATAGAGTTTTCATGTATTGGAGTTAAGGGATCAGGTAAATCATTGTTAACTTGTGACGCATCTCAGCAAGTAAACAAAATCCTCACTATGGAGGATGGTTTCTGGTAGATGCACAGATGGTTTTGAGGAACACGTCTCAACAACAATTAGATTGCTTTCCATCCATCAATGTCATATATGGTTTTTTAATGTCGCTGCGTCGTTACTGGAATCCATTTCACTCAATCTTTTTTCTCTGGAGCAGACATGTTTTGCAACTTAAGCTACCAACTGTTCAGAGCACACAGAGTACTAATAAAGGTGGGGTATCCTGTGCCGTCAGACAAAAAGACTTTGTTTATTCTGCTCGCTGCAGCTGCCTCTGTACGCACTGAGACTGGCTATGTTGGTATCATCACCACCTGGATAACAATGCTTCCCTGGCACCATGCTGCTGCTGAGCCTGCCAGGCCATTATTACCATCTCTCTGTGACTTGTGACAGTATTATTTCTAACAGATGTGGGGTTATTGACAAAAGCCTCCTGAAACACAGCAACAAATATACCATCTAACCAACCAGCCTTCTACATTGACTCACATCTCCAGGACTCTGTTTGACAGAAAGGAATGAAGGGTTGGTCTGTTTTCTAAAGTCTGTTTTTAGTAAGTGACTTTTAATGAAACAGGTTCCTTTTGGAATAGCTTGAAATGATACAAAGTTAAGTTCTTGATTCCTTCTAACCTTCTGTGTGTGTGTAAAAGCAGAGCTGAGCACATGTGGTACCAGACTCTCATGGGAAAACATTATTGAACAGTGTTGTCCTGCAAAGGAAATGAACGAGATTCAGAGCATCAAAACATATAGAGAAAAAGGTCTTTTCTCAGTAGAAATAAACTCAAAGAAAGTCTTCAGTGAGCTCAGTGAGGAGAGTGTCCTTCAGTGTCCAAAAACAATCAGAGACTGAAAACTCTGACAGGAAGAGGTCTGGAAGAGACAAAGACAAAACCCGAACCAGAGACAAGTTTCTTAAAGTCATCAGCTTCAAAGAGGTGGTAATGTTACAGTCTCAGTTTCACTTACTGTGAAGAGAAGACTTTGAGATGCAACTTGGACAGATCAGACTGCAGAAAGAAAGACTTCCATCACCAAGACTGAGTCAGAAGAAGCTAAAGAGGCTCGGCTAGGCCATGGGTGACTGAAGAAGTGTAGATGGTGCTATGGTGGGATGGTTCCTCAGTGTGGGACACCAAATGCAAAAATGTAGGAAGAAGCATGACAATCTAAGGCTTTTGTCCCCAATGGTACCCTCAGGAGTGCACCTGGTTGGTCAGGGGTTTATCCTACAGCAAGATAATGAGCCCGAGCATCAGTCCAAGCCAGAACCACTAAATGAGGCACAAGAAGAGAGCACAATTTTTTTTCCATTTATTTAACCTTTATTTAACCAGATAAAACCCACTGAGATCTAGATCTCTTTTACAAGTGTGACCTGACTTAGAGGTCAGCAATCTCAGACTGCAGACTAACTCTTTTTATTCAAAGTGTATCTCTTTAGCCTTTTTTCCACCGAGTGGTCTGATATGGAACACTACAGTTTGGTACGAGTCAGATTGATATCGCCTGGTTCTGGTTGCGCTTCCACAGCCAACCATGCCCTTCATAGTAGGCGGCATATAAGCCAATAGCCGCGTCAGCTACACAATAGCATAACAGCACAGCAGCACAACATAGTGTACCCTGCTAATAAATCCAACGAACAAGAAAATCGCAAATCTTCGTTTCTGAGAAGGGTTATGTGTTGTTCTTTAAGTGGCAATTCTTTGCTCAATCAGGAGACCACAGTGTTTCTAGCTCCACTTTTAGGGGTTTGATCGATGTCTGGCACCCTGACAGAAGGGAACCAAAAAGTGGTAAATGGTACAGATCGGTAATTTGGGGACCTGTCCCAGTTTTACTCAAAGGAATACAGGCCATACTGAAACAAACCAAACTGAACCACTTAGTAAAAACGGGGCTTAAAGAGTAATAGGTCATTCGGAGCCTAGACTTTTAAATGCCAACATTTCGTCACATTAGCTGATACTCACAACTACAGCAGCACAGGGATGAAAGATGGAGTGACACAGTGATCACCCAGTTTCACTTTCACCCAGTACCTTGAATTTGGCCTTAAGTCGTGGCACTTTCTTGAGTTGTTCCTTCCTGTCTTGATCCTTACTTGTTGTTCTCACTCTCATATGTAAGAGGCTTTGGACAATAAGCTCATGATAAATGAAGCCGTAACATT
Source organism: Thalassoma bifasciatum (assembly GCA_008086565.1). NCBI lineage: Eukaryota > Metazoa > Chordata > Actinopteri > Labriformes > Labridae > Thalassoma > Thalassoma bifasciatum. The sequence goes on from RPOG01001017.1 coordinate 124,864, forward strand.
ACGTCTTAAAGCAGCCACTGCCAAGAGATTAGGATAAAAGTGTGAGCAGGTTACTGAAGATTTATCAAAGTACTTTAATTGTTGTTTTGTTTTTTTGGCCACTTTGCCGACAAAACAGCCAGAGAGAGGGGGGCATCTTGGGTGAAGCGAGTGGGGAGGAAATGCACCAAGTGGCCAAGTATGACGGTTGACCTCGAGTTAAACCGCTTCCCCCTTGTTCCACTCTTTTAATCCAAAACTCCATCTCCCCCCTTGCAGAAAAGCACCAAGACAGCGATGGAGCTCGGCAGGACGTTCGCCACCCTCTTCTCTGACATTTCCTTCAGGCAGAAGCTGCTGGAGACGAAGACGCAGGAGGAGTTTAAAGAGGCGCTGGTGTTCCAGAGGCATCAGCTCACGGCGACCAACCAGCAGCCCACCGCTCTGGGGAAGGAGGAGACCGACCCCCGCAGTCATAAACCCCTCAAGGTGGGCATGAGCACATCCAGCGTGCACGACCTTTGGGTTTTTTGGGGTGTTGTGAGTCACTCCTGGTGCCCTGGTGATGGTTCCTCAGCCTGCATTCACTCACAAGTTTTCAGAGTTCTGGTACTTTCTGGAACTTTCTGAACTATTTATATCTTCCCTACCTTTCACTTACTTTTTCCTCATCTTCCTCCATGGCTCTGTGCAGAAATAAGACTATGCACGTTCTCATTTTGGACATTTTTCTGCTCCATCCTTGCCTGTAACACCCACCACCTCCTCCTCTCTCTCCTCCTATTCTTCCTCCACGCTCAGCTGGCTTGACTCTTCCATCTTTTCTTTTCCTCTAATCAATCAGCATCAGCTCCTGCCAGGCCTCCTCAGTGGGTAAATGACCTTACATCTCTCACAGGCCTGTCAGAGCTCCCCACCTCTTAGCTACACATGCACACACACACACACACACTCTCACACACACCTCCAGAGGGTCTCCGCTCAATGCCATGGACCAACATCTCCTCCTAATGTTGCAGTTGACAGGCCAGGCCTCCCAGACATTTCCCCTAGTGTTTTTTTTTTTTTTTTCATATTATTTTTTTCGTAGCAGAGGATTTTGTTAGGTGTTTATCCCAGGGCTTGAAAGGCTCAGTGCCACTCAGCGCGAGAGGGATATGGAGACAGACAGATGGAGAGAAAAAGGGGAAAAAAGGCTAGATGGAAGGCAAGTGAAATCAAGAGGAAATGATGAAACAAGAGAGAGAAAAGAACAGAAAAAGACAGACCACCTGCCTTCTCTGCCTCCTCCCACGTCTGAAATTGACATCAGACCACCCGCAAGAACACGCCGCTTTCCTCAACTTTGAAAAAAAAAAAAAACGGGGCCAAATTGTTGTATTTTTATTTTTCCTTCCCGTTGCCTCGCTCCATCGACCATTCAGAACGAATGGCAAACAGGTGGACAATAATTCCTCTCTGAGACTTTTGTTTATCAAACCGGCGCCAAAAGCTGGTGATCAGACCTCACACACACATTCGCAGACAGAACACACACTGACATCCTTGTAATAATAAATGATTCCATGATGTATAAGGATTTAATGGATGAATAGTCCTTATTGAAGAAGCATGTGCGGCTTCATAAAACTCGGGGAGAAGAAAAGAAACGCTCTTGTTTGTTTTCAGGTTGTTTACGTTGAGGTAAATTGCTTTGTTCTGCCAAAGACCGTCAAAAACTTTTTTCGGAAGACAAATGAGACAGGAATGATTTTCCCAAGGGCTTTTCCGACTCGAACACCCCGCTCTGCCAGCCGTCCTATTTAATTACGTAATGCTGTGTCCAACAAGAAAGTGAAACACTGGATAATTGGATAATTTACTAGATAAGTTCAGTGAAGACAGCACATTCAGTCCCTCTCTTCTTCACCTGCTAGCTTAACTTTTTAAGCAGTACATCATGTCCCCCCTGGAAGTCATGTGTCTCTTTTCTTCGCCGCCCTCGCCGCAACTTCAGTCAAATCTCCTATCGCTCGCTGGTGCTGTCATCCCTGCCAGTCATGATCATTCAGGCAAAACAAGGATCTCTATTAAATGTACATCCAAATGTCACCCAGCTGATCTGCTTACTTTGTTTTGGATTATGCAACTGAAGCTTTTCTCAGCCTGTGGTTAAATTCGATGATTTAAATCAGCTTACAGAGATCCTTCTTCTGGAATCACCACTGCTGAATCATTAAATGGGAAATGTTTAATCTAAAAATGTAATTGCATGATGGAAGAACATTTCTGTATTTGTTACATCATGCAGTCTTTTGTGCTGTTACCTCACCAAGGATGAGATGAACTTTAACAAGAGTCTACAAGGACGATTCAGACAAAACCTAAGAGCTCATGGGTTTGGTTTAGAGATTTTCACAAGTTTATTTATGAGCAGAGTGTTTGCTTCACAGATGAATAAAAAGGCCTCCAAAAATAAGAAAAAGATGCTGTTCAGTTTTACATTTGTTGGGCAAAGATACAACCCTAATTGTAATGAAGTTGGGAAGTTGTGTACAATATAAGTAAAAACAGAATCCAATTATTTGCAAATCCTGTTTAACCTAAGTTCATTTGAATACACTACAATAACTTATAAACAGCGCGGGATCTCTATTGTCATATGTTGCGCTTTCTAATGCCCCACACATTTTCTAAGGGAGACAGGTCTGGACTGTGGGCAGGCCAGTCTAGTAGCTGCACTCTTTTACTACAAAGCCACGCTGTTGTTACAGGTTCAGAATGTGCCTTGGCATGTTTGGATGAAATAATCAGGGACGTCCCTGAAAAAGACGTTGCTTGGATGGCAGCATATGTTGCTCTGAAACCTGTTTGTACCTTTACAACACACCCCCATACCATCACAGATGCTGCTTTTGAACTTTGCACAGAGAACAATCCAGATTTTCTTTTTCCTCTTTGGCCTGGAGGACACCACGTCCATGATTTCCAAAAAGAGTTTGACATGAAACCACAGCAGACTTTTCCACATTGCCTCAGTCCATCTCAGATGAGCAGTGGCAGCGACGGGAGCAGCAGCTGCATTTCTGGCTATTGTTGATGTATGGCTTTGTCTTTGCATGGTAGAGTTTGAACTGTCACTTGTAATGTAATGAACTGTGTTAACTGACAATGGTTTTCTGAAGTGTTATACTCCTTGTAGTGTTTTCAATTAAATCAAGGTTCAACAGGATTTGCAATTTGCTGTATTCTGTTTTTTCATACAATTTACTAAACATCCCGTCTTCTTTGGAATTGGGTTTGTAATAATTCCCTTTGTCCAATGCAAAAAAAAAAAGTATTTTTTCAATTAAGAGAGAGAGGGGAAATCTGGGGGATTTCTGTCAATCTGTGCTCCATTACTCTTCCTCATGGATGCAGGTGGCCTCATGATGGTGCCATGCTGAACTGAAATTTCACTTTGTATTCATGAATTTAGGGAATATTTGACAACATTTCAGATCATACTTTTCAAATTCAATATAATAACTCAAATCTTGGCCCATAGTTACTCATCTCGCCTGTGGGTGGCACGTTTATATTTTCATGTTGATATTTCTTTTCTGAATCCTCGGCTGCGTGTCCTTGTTGAAAATGTTTCCTTTCACCCTCTGTTCACAGTGTAAAGATTTCTTCAAAGCCGGTCGGGGGATTTACGAGGACTTGTGCCGCAGGCTGCCTTTCTACCCCTCTGACTTCACAGATGGTAGGCTTGGACGTGGACTTGTACTGAAAGTGAATCATCGTCCTTATTATGCCACGCCAGGGTGCCTCTGGCAGCTCCTCATTTGTCTGTCAGCTCTTTGCCTCAAATACATCTGTGTTGCATCTGTGTCACACCTGGGGTCGTCTTCAGCTTAAATGACTGTCTCAGATGTCTCGCTGCTGCCATATGTTCCTGTATATTCAGTATTATTCTATGTCCTAAGTCAGCAAAAAGGGAGATTGGTTTTTTCGTTCCCATCGCAGTTTCAGCTCACTGCGTTTCAAACACACTCCTGATAAGACTCTTAAGAGCGGTTGGAAAATGGTGCAAATTCATATTTTGAACTTTTGGATCTTGAAAAGGTTTCTTAGAAGGGTTTAAAAATGCAGAAAGAAGAAATTGGAGTGACACAAAAAAAAAATTTGAATAAGCAATTTATTGCAAACAACAATTAAAGTGAAACAGTCTGTTCATCCAGATCACAGCTCAAAAAAATTAAAAACACAAAAAAACCCACCCTGAAATAGAAATAAGTACTCCAATTGGTGGAGATAGTTTGGTGGAGGGAATCCACTTTGTGGAACTGACATCCGTTTTTGTAAACTTCTCTCTCCATCAATGTGATTCAGATCAGGAGCACAGGCAGGATGCTCCAAAAGAGTGAGATTATTCCTCGGAAAGCAGAAGACAAAGAAGTCCTTTGTCAGGCGGACATTGTGAACTGCAGTGTTGTCCTGTTGAAAAAAACAGTCATTAGCAAACAGAGCAGGGCCCTCAGTCATGAAGGACGCCCCCCGCAACATCCTCACATAGCCAGACACAGTTTAAAGCCTCCGTGCAACCGTCAGCTCCATTGTTCCATTGAAGGAAAAAGCAGATCATGATGCTTAGAAAACATCTCAGTGGGATCTCCTTGTCATGACAGTAACGTTGGACGCCATCAGGACCATCAAGGTTCAATTTATTCTCCACAGAGAATCAAACTTTCTTGCACCTTTCAATGTCCCACGTTTGCTGCTCTCTGCCAAAGTCTGAACTATTAGCAATGTTTTAGTGAAACTCAAAAATATCGCTGCATTTCGGCCTCTCATTTACAGTGAAAGTATTTTACCCCATCTAAAATGCAAACTTTTGAAGACTTTCGCAGTGGGTTTTTCTAAAAACCCCATTTCCACTGTTGCTATTTGAACGGCAAGCCAGCTGATGTCACACTCAGCTTTGTGCGTACGCATCAAACATTCACTGTGCCAGCGACAACAATAGTGACTTATCGTTGGATGTTTGTGCTGCTGAATCTGCCAACTACAGACCTTTCCACAAAGTGTGCATCTATTGCACTTTTTCTGCAATCAGCAAAGAAGTTTTAATGTAAAAGCCAGATGATCAGTTCACCTCTCCTATGGCTTCTAAACTGACGTCATGTAAACGGCTCCCACAGTTATATCGCCATCTAGAGGCCTGGCATGCAAACTACAGTGTTTAAGTGATTCAGCGTTTCCGTGTTAATGCAGATTTTGTTTCACTGTTGTTGTTTATTTTTGCATTTTCATGTTAGAGGCTGTGAAGAGTTGTTGCGTAAACAAGAGGTTTTTGTACTTAAACTCTTCTCTCTTGGACGTCGGAAATTGGGCTAACAGTTATCCCGTGTATTGACAGACAGCCAACCAGATCTTCCAGCTCAGTGCTGGTGAAATGTTATTGGGTCTACCACTTGACTTTTTTGTTCCATAACCCTCAGGATCTTTGAAGAAATTCAAAATGTCTGTCTTACTTCGTCCAACCTCAGCAGTGATGGTGTTGTTGTGTTGTGAGAGGTTTTTTTTATGCTGCTCAACAATCCAACCACATTCCAAGAAAGAAAACTTTTTAGCCTTTACCATCAGGAGGTTATGACAGTTATACCTGACAGAAAATGACCTTCAATCCACATTTTTGGGCAGATTTTGTCTTTTAAAGGCTGTGGTCTTAAACTTTTGATCAGTTGATGAACAGAATATTTCACTTTCACTGATATTATCAATAACTTACTCAAATTCTTTTTCTATCTCACGCCCGTTTCTTCTTTTTGCATTTTGAAACTCGACTTTGAACCTTATTATAACCCAACAGTGCAGAATGTAGATTGTTATGTCTGTGTTGACCTTGAATGTTATATAATATAGAGTAGAGTGTGTGCGGAGGTTTCTCCTCTTGTATCCAAACACACTCGCTGCCGTGTAACAAAATCAAGATATTACTGTCTTATGAGTGTCACCAGATCAGGATCATATGATGAAGGTCACAGGACCAAAATCATTCACATCACATTAGAGCCCAATTAAAGTGATATATTCCAAAAGGAGTTCCCCATCAGTCAGGGCAGAAAAGACGGACTGATGGAGCCAGGAAACACTTTTTCAGAAAAAGCATTAAGTATCAGTCAGTGAGTGTAGGTACTGGATGTTCCATGTTGCAGAAGCGTTCAATGATGCACTCTCTTCATGTTTTTGTCATTCTAGAATCAAAATGTTGAGCCTCCTCTGCTCCATTATGAGGCAACTATGACTCATGTGTTTCTGTTTGTATTCCCCTCAGGTATTGTTGGCAGTAATAAAACCCTGCTGAAGTACATGACCACAGCCATCTTCCTGTACATCGCCATCCTCCTTCCCGCCATCGCTTTCGGCTCCCTCAATGATGAGAGTACACGTGGTGAAATAGGTATGAGCAAATGCACAAGACGGACTTGAAAGACACTTCACATTGGAGAGAAAATGTATTTTCTCTGCAGAACTTTCTGAGAATGATGGTCGTTGTTGACTAAAAATTATGAAATGAAATATCAACATTGAAAGAACAGTGATGCCATTAAAATAGATGTAATACTTCTTTGATAAATGAAACCAGCTCACATCAGGGATGATTCATATCGATGAGATGAGAAGGATAACCCTTTGTATAATCGACCTCCTTACGACTTACATCACCACAAAGATGTACGCGCTTTTTTGCAACTGTAGCATCGTTTAGCTCCTTTCATTAAACTCTCTTTAAACTCTGAATTTAAACCGTAAGAAGCCTAAAAATCTCTGCTTGTCCTCTGATTGGTTGTCAGAAACAATACCCCACCTTGCAGTCAACTTCTATCCAGTCCTGACTGTTTCAGAGCAAACGGTGTTCTGGAGTAAAGAGTGACCGTGTTAACTGGAGACCTTCAGATAAATATGTCAGCTGTCAGTCTCCAGTTACCATGGTCACACCTTCCTCTGAAACACCAGAGCCATCTGTGGCTGAGAGTTATTAAATGTGTTTGTTCAGTTCAATCCAGGTTTCACTTTGTGTAGCTCATGAAAAAGCTGGTTAGGGGCTGAGGTTAAGACTGAATACGACATTGGGGCACGACATTCAGTGTGGACATTAAATACTAAGAGGAAGTTCAAAGAAACAGATTTAGTGTCCACAGTAAGAATACACTGTATTTTCAAACTATTAACTGTGATAATTATCAACCCTCAAATACTAAATCAGCATTATTCTAGTTGATTTGGAGCAGTTCTCTGTCTGGATGTAGTTTTCTGGCTCTTTTATTATAACCCAGGTTTCAGACTCAGTGTTCTGTCAGAGTGTCTGCATATCTTTAAAAAATCTTAAATCCAAGTATCCTCAATTAGGGTCTTAAAATGTCTGTAATTCGCTAAAAATGTCATATGCTGGTCTTGAATACATCCCTCAACAGTCTTAAATTTGTCAAGCGGGTTGATGTTGTATGTTTTTTTCTTTTTTTCTCAGGACTTTCAAGAAGATCACCCAATCATTACCTATATTTATATTGTTTCCAGTCTTGAATTTCATACAAGCCATCTTAAAAAGGTCTTAAAAGGTTATTTAAATCTAGCTTACTGAGAGAAACCCTGTCTGTGCTCGTCTTTGGTTTGGGAGGGTTTTGTTTTTTGGTAGTTTTTGGTGATTAACTCCCTCAAATATCTCGACAAGCCATTTTGCTCTTTGGTTTGTTCGTTGTCAAAATGAGCATGCATAGTCGTAACTGCACTACAAAATCTTAGCAAGTCATTATGTCTTATTTATAGTAAAAAAAATATATCTTTTTTGACTTGATATGTGCCATATTCACCAGACCAGTTTGTAAGAATGTCTTATTCTAACTTATTCAAGTTAATTAAAGACAAAAATAGGGTCTGAATTGCTTGTGACAAGTAAAAAAAAAACCTGCCACTTGGGTAAGAAAAAAAGTTTATTATATTGAGGCATTTTCATTCAAAAAACCTTGAGAAAAATTTTCTTACCTTGGCAGATTTTCTTATTTGTTACAAGCAATTTCAACGTCATTGTTTCTTTAAATATATTGAAATAAGACATGCTTCCGGACTTGTCAGATGAATGTGGTTCCTATCAGGTATAATAAGACATAACACAAACATTTGCTTAGGTTTTAGATTTTACTGTGATAAAAACAGTGAAGGGGTTGATGAGCTGCAGCTACAGCAAAATACATACCCACTGAATGTGTCAGATCATCATCAAAAATTAACATTAAGGTTTTAAAACTCTATTGATACAGATGGAAAACCACCAAGAAGAAATAAGTGAACACGTCCATTAATAAAATAAAGAGAGCACAAATACAAACATGTTTGAGTTATAGAGAAGCAACAGGAACCTTAAGACTGAAAATTGAAAGATGGTCATGAAAAGATATGAACTTGTGGAGTCAAAATCAAAGTTAAAGAAAAGGGAATTTAAGTTATATTGATTTCAGCTTTCCTCCAGCTTTTCATGCAAATGAACTGGCACGTATAAGAGCTTCCCTGTGTTTTCTCTGTGTGTGTCCTCTCTGCCCAGATGTTCGCAAGACCATCATCGGCCAAAGCATCGGCGGGGTCATCTACTCGCTGTTCGCCGGCTCTCCTCTCGTCATCCCTCTAACCACGGCCCCGCTCGCCATTTTCATCAGCGGTAGGCTTTCCCCTCTTTTTTTTTCTGCGGCTCATCTCAGTCAAAGTACAGTTATCTTTTCACAGTCTGCGCTGACGGGAGAAAAGGAGGCTGGGGTTGGGTGGAGTGCTAAGAAGATTACGTCAAAAATCAAGAGGAGGCACCCGAGCGTGTGGAACAGCCGCTGCAAACTGTGGCGTCCTCGTCTGCTCTCTTTCAGCAGAAAACACCACAGGAGTCATTCAGCTGTGTTGTAGGCCTCCTAATGTGCACATATCTGCAAAAACGTATTCTGCATAAACATTCAGCCCAGGAAAAACTGTATATCTAGCTCATGTTGGAGCTTTTCTTTACTGAAAATCTTATTTTTTCTCCTTGGTAGGATTGTAAACGATCCTAAATGCTGGAAGCTGCAGAATCAGGCAGTGATGAGGAAAAAAACTCTGACCTCAGTGCCAAGATGTAGTTTTAATACCAAGGCTGTTTGTTGGGTTTGTGGTGTGATGATCTTTAAAGTAAATAGGTCAGAATTGGGCTGAGCACATTCTCATGGGGATAATTATAGTACATTTCTCGCAGCTCGTCTGAGCAGAACAATGGCCTGTTTGTGAAGTCCTAACTCATCTGTGCACAAATCTGCTCAAGATTACAACCAAATCGTTTTGGTTTTAACTAACTCATTACAATTCTTTGGTCCTTTTATGTCTGAATGGAAGCATTTTCTGTTTGTGTGTGCTTGTTTTCTCTCTCTGTGAGCTCCGACCTGAACTCTTTGTCTTCCAAAGTCAGGACATTTGGTCCTAACAACTTCAGGAGAATGTTTCTGGGTCAAGAATCAGTTTGAACTGAAAGATTACATACAATTTTGGATCAGGGCATCGGGAAGGGTTGTTTTTGACACTTTTTATGGTTAAAGTAATGGACTGGGAAATAATTGAGAGCCCTCTGAAATATAAATGAAAAGCTCTGAAGAACATGGATATGGCATGGAAACAGGGTTCTTGCACAGCCTTAAAAAGTCTTAAAAAGTCTGAAATTCATGAATTCAAAATTAATAACGCTGTAAATGCACATTAGAACCACGACAAAAGTAACTTAAGCTCGTCTTCTTGCTTCAGCATTCTTATTAATGTGCGCATTATTAACTCATTGGCTGCCAGCTGTCATCAAAGCAGAAAGCCTGCCAACACTCTACTTTTCTCCTGGATTCTCCAGTGTCTCAGACACATCTCCTGCTCGCCTCCCTTATTGTCATTTTCAGGGATCTCCCATGTTTCTCACATACCTGCCAAAACTCCTGATTTCCTTGAGATTCTTTCGTTTTTTTGACTTGTTCTCCCGCTGATCTTCCCATTTCTAATTTCTCCCTCTTTCCTTCCAATTTTCATGTTGACAGCAGGATCAAGATGCCACTTATTGTCATATGTCTGGCATCTACCAACCATCAGAAACCATCTAAAACTGAAAAAACTGGCAAGATCAGATTCTATTTGTGGGGGGGTACCTGAATGTATCACAATTGATGGACACAACATGTCTAAGTAGAGCAGAGAAGGGAGAATTTTTTCAACATTGTTTGGATCCTCATGTGTTCTTTGAAAATGTGGCAGAAATAAACTGTTTGCCAAGATGAATACATTATTAATTAATTCTAGAAATAACATAATAAGATCGGATAATGAGTGGTTATCAAAAGATCACGGTGCATAATAGCAGACTCATCATCCACAGCCTCTCTGTCATCTACGGTTGCTGGGAAGTGCAAACCAAAAGTAAATATTTTGAAACCCTTACAAATTTTTAACAAATTTAGATTTTACAAAACACTCCAACAATTTAAAAAAAAAAAAAAAACGATTATATTCAATCCTCAAAATGCTTGAACAAAGGACAGAATAAATTCACAAGATCAAAACACTTTAAAGGCCCTGGAACAAATTTATGAAGTCAGAAATTTGGGGAATGTCCTTGGCACCGAACATAACCTGTGAGTGCTCACGGTCAGTTTGTGTTGACAGAAGGTGATGAGGAAAGACACAGCAGCGTGAGATTAAAGGAGTTAAGTTAGTCTACATTTCCTCAAAACTGATAAGACATAATGCACTCACCATAAACTATTGTATAAACTGTTAATCACACACTGCTGTGCCTTCCCTCATCACCACCCATCAACACAAACTGACCCCTGAAGTAACCACCTCTGTGTCAGGTCTGCTATTAAGTTCACTCCCCTTCCCTCAAAATTCGGACTTGTATATTTTTAATGTGAAGTGTTATGCTGATTAAATTTAATTTTTTTTCATGTGTAAAAATGTTGCGTACATGTAAATTTGTTTAAAGTTAAAATTGTTTCGAGCTTTGCAATTTGGGTTGTGCTTTAAGCCACTGTTGTTATCAATTCTAATAACCTTTGCTGATCTCTCATTTAAAGAGCTCACCGCTGCCACCTATAGGGGTCAGTTTGTCAGTATACGAGTTTAGAAGTCTGAAATAATAGGATAAGCTCCACCAGACAGTTCCCCAGCCGCTCCATTGAAAAACACAATTGAAGTCCATAGTTGTCAAGGGTTGTAATTGGATTACGGAATACGGATCACTGGCAGCCAATGGGTTAAACCAATTAGTTGTGTTGTAACAGCAGACTCAGCAGGTGATATTGGACGTTTCCAACAATAATTCCTACAGTCTGTTTACTCCTTGGTCTCTTAAGCTAATGTGAACAGCACTGGGGTCACTGGTGTTTGCTGCACCAGGTGACTGGCTTAGTGGGAGTTTGGTGTTTGGTTTGGTGCTTTGTGGATGATGCTTTCCCTCCTCCAGCAGAAAACAGACCACAGCTCGTCACATTTGTCTCATTGTCCTTTACAGCGGCTGTTTCCAGTTTACAATCACCGTAGCTCATTTGCAATCGTCCATATAGCCCACTTGTGCAATTTCAGGGAATTTCCAGATTCCTCCATGCAAGAAAAGTATTTCAATGTTGACTTTGCTAGTTAGGTCCTGTTATCTTCTGCTTCATTTAAATTGGCAAAAAATGCAAATATTCTGTCAATCAACACAAGTTGAGCACAAACAGTCCTGAGGTTGTTGGAGCTTAATGATAATGAGGACATCTACGTCTCAGGTGCTGTAGGAACTGTGTTTATTATTCTTTGTTTGTCTCATTCCTGACATCCTCACAGTGATTAGAGGAATCTGTGACGACTACAACCTGGACTTCCCAGCTTTCTACGCCTGCATCGGTCTGTGGAACTGCCTCTTCCTCATCCTCGGAGGTATCTTCAACGTCAGCCTGCTCATGAAGCTCTTCAAAAGGTATTTCCTGTGCACGTACACTTTTGAATTGAACTCACTTTAATTGTTTTTTCTCTCTACGTTGGTGGAATCCAATTTATTGAAACACTTTCTTTTTATCTCGCGGTGTGCTGCTTCCTTCTCTGTCAAAAAGAAAATGTTTAATATTGGGTGGTCACACCGGTGTCTGCAGCACAACCACGGAAAACTCAGTCTGCTTTGTTCAACAAAAACAGTGACATCAATTCTCTGTGTGACAGAAAATACTGATTTTCTTTTAACCAATAATGTCAAAGTAAACACAATCAGTCTGGATTATGGTTAGGATGTTGAGGTTTTACTTTCTTCATATGTGAACCATAAATTCAACAATCTTGATTTTTCTGATGTTTTTTGTTCTTGCAGGTCGACAGAGGAGGTCATTGCTCTCTTTATTTCCATTGCATTTGTTGTAGATGCAGTGAAAGGCACAGTCAAAAGTGAGTACCTCTGGCTGCTTTACCTCAACTTTTCACCTTAGTGGAAGAATTTACTAAACCCTCCATTCATTTTCTCTCAGCATCTTTGTAACACATGAAACTAGTGTTACCATTAAAGTACAGACACTCCTTCATGTTGAAATTAGGGCCAGGAATCTCAAGGTACATTTAACTCAATATGTGATTAATGATCATGATATCTCCATGTGTTCATACTGTGTCTGTCCATACTGTGCTCTTAACTACCTACAATATATCCATATATTTAAAGGGTGGAAACAAAAGCAAACAAACAAAAACATGCACATAGCGTATACATGTGCGTGAGTCTGGAGCATCTATGAAATTAAAACTAGTGTTTTCAGGAAATACACACACGTCTTTAATGTTATTTTTGTGAAAGGCGAGAACATAATGTGAACTGAACGTTATGTCCAATAGCAAATCCCACTAAAAGATCCAAACTCTCTTTCTGTCTTTCTTCATAAAGTAATCTGATCATTTCTTTCCCGAGTAACTAATTAAGTTTATGAAGAAGTAATTCTGTAACTAATTAAATTACTTCATGAAGAAAGTACAAGTAATTAAAACAAATTTCTTTTTAAATCAATTCGCCAAACACTGCCAAGGAGGAACGATAAAATAATTTTATAGTAGCTTTATTTTAGGAATGATAAAATAAAGGGAGTGTATAGATAATCCATCATATCACTGGCCTCCCATATGAAATGGTTGAATTTGAAACCCCTGTTGTTAAGGGGTTCAAAACTCGATTTGTATTGATTTTGGCGCCCCCTGGAGATGAAGCTCCTCCTGTTTCCACAAACATTCTAATCCTGCTGTCCAAACAAAAGTTAAAGTACCTCTAACTGCATTGAATACAGGTGTATTAGTCACACAGGTGTTGAAGCTGCAGCTGATGACAAAATGTGTTAAGTGTCTTGTAAACTCAGATTTGATATTAAAAGCACTGAAGTTGTCCTTGTATCCATCAATCCACACTCAGCTCCTTTAAACTGAATTGTCCAAAAAAGCTCCTGGAGTCTACGTGGTGGATTTTTGATTTATGTTTTCCCAGAACTGTTTTCCTGCAGATGATAACTGCCATTCAGGGAGATCTCTTAAACTCTTTAAAGAAGTATCATTCTCCAGTGGCAGATAACTGTTTAATTCCCTAAAAATCATCCATAAAGAGAAGCAAGACCTGGAAAATTAGCCAATCTAATAAGAGGAGTCCTTCTCCAGAGGTCAAACTCCTGACGTGTGTTTATGTCTGGGCAGAAATCACACACAGACTTTTATTTCTCAGTTATGAAAACAGAATAAAAACATGTTGATGTTTTTGTGTCAGCTGACCTCTTTGGTGAGAGGGTTCATGTACCAAATTAATCAATCCAGATCTGAAGAGCAGCCCGCAGCCATATTCTAAACCTCCTGCCTTTAACAGCACCTCAGCTTGGAATATATGAATATTTCACACAGTTTAATTTCCCAAAATACAGCGACAAAAGCAGAGAGTCATTTGTTTGGGATGGGATGTTTTCCTGTTTTGGAGATTGCCAGTGCTGTAGTTCAATTTTCAGAAACCATTTGTAAAACTACGCTCCAAGCTCATATGACATTACCATAACATTAACCAGTGTGGTTCTGCCAACACTTCTCCTCCTGAATACCTCCAGTAACATCAATGAATACATTTAAAAAGTGCATCTCGCCTCCCGTACAACTTTGTGTGCTGCATAACTTTGCCCCGGCTCTGATGAAAGAGCGTGCAGAGCGAGCTGAGTGCAGGTTGTGTCACAGCTGCACGGCGCTCTGATAGACTTTTGACATGGTTGTTATTATCCTCATACAAAGAGGCTTGCTCTCCAGTTCAACCCTCCTCTGCTAACTTTTTGACTGGTGGCGTGCTCATGCATTGAATCAGACAAACATTTTTAACACAGATTTAAGTGGATCAAAGGCAACGCTGAGGGAATTCATTCACTGATCTCAATCACGATGACTTGAAACATCTTTGATATGAACTGAGAGTGAGCTAAATGCACAGAAACTGTAAGCAAAAAAGTGCTGTGCTCATACCTCCAATATTTATGATCCAGTTGATCAGGTTTTAGCTGAGGTATATCTCATTTTTATGATGTTATATCTCCTTCAGTTCGGCCCACAGGCTTTACTGTCCTTGTCAACCGTCTGTTCCTCTAACTCTTCACCTGGACTCACTATTTTCTTGTTTTTCTCCTCACCTTGGAGGACAGGAACTGTTTGTAAGGCTGTTTTTTGTAGACGTTAGAAGCTGCTCTCTGACTCAAAGACAGAATAAAAGAAATAGATGTTCCCACCCCTCATGCCTTACAGTTTGGCATTTAAAGATAAATCATTTTGGATTTGAAAAAGCAAAACAAAAGCTTCATCATGTTACAACCAACTTGTAAACACTACAGCATTTACCTGTAGATTTGCCACCATCTGACAACCTGAAGTATTGCAAGCCCTTTTATGATTATGTCACATTGAGGCACAACTTTTTAACAGATTTAGCTTGTATGTTGACAAAGTTGTGTTTCAATCCCCACAAAAACATTACAGACATTCAACGCTCGTATAGAACTAACCAGTGTTTTTCACATTAGTATGTTAGAATCATCAAAACGCCAAATGTATCAAATTTGAAAAAAGACTTTCAAAGTTCTTTGTTGTATCAACATGATTGTTTACTTGAAAACCTGCAAAAGTTAGAAAAAAAAGTTGTTTTTACCATTGAAAGAATGCAAACGTACTAAAAACTTTACAAAAAAAGTTGCCAAAAGTGCACAATCTATCAAATGTGATTAAGAACAAGTGTATCGAAAACAAAATGATACAGCCATTTTTATGTGGATTTTGTTAAAAGACTTAACAAACATCTCAACATATGAATTTAGTCACAGTGACACCACCTGTCACTTTCCAAGAGGGATATAAAACCAAAGGATGGCCTCAAAATCTTCAAAACAGTGTTGAATAAGTGTTGATAAATGAATAAATAAAATATTCAGTCCAAAACTGAGGTTTGATCCAGGCTGTGAACATTTTAAAGTTTGCTGTCAAAATGTTAACCTTGGTTAGGACTCCTTTTCTCTTGGAGCCAGCCTCAAGTGGTCACTTGAGGAACTGCAGGTTTTGGTGCTTTGGTGTTTTTACACTGCAGGTTGCTTGCTTTGTTAAAAGGTCTGATTATGGGGACAAAAAAATGACATGGGAATACAAAAATATACAATTAATTAAATGCCCAAATCTTATGGTCTTATTAAATTGCTATTTTTACATTTATTCATTAATTTCATAAATTTCACATTTTTTTAAATTGGTAGATTCATTTATATCCTAATTTCTGTATCCACTTTTTCAGTGGAAAAGAATATGTGTAAATTAAGTGGGCAGTTATACCTCCACTCTAAAGTACTGACCTCATAAATATACAGATATTTAAGAATATAAATTTAAAAGCATGCATAATCAAGGAAATAAGTGTGAAATATTGTAATGACAAAGTAAAATTTAAGAATTTAATTATTAAAGTTGTACATGTAGTGATTTCTGTATTAATTCATTCAAGGGTTTAATTAATTGCATTTTTATTTCCTCATTGGATTCAGTCACGTTTGCACACAGAAGGCCAAATTTATGTTAGCTCTTTCTTAAGCTGCTGATGTGGAGTTAAGTTTGTATTCACAAACAATTCAGTAAGGAGCAGATGGAGCCAGACTTTTAAACTCCCCTGAATCAACAGGTGTGAGTCTGTGGTCAAAGTGGGCTCTCAGATATGGTGAAGAGACATAAGGGCACTTTGGTTTAACCAACTGCTGTATTTCTCATTTCAGTCTTTCACATGTACTACCATTCACCAACGCTGGCCAACAGCACGGTGGAGGAGTTCCCTCAAAGCGGAGCCCTGCTCGGAGGAAACAGGACGGAGGCGGTGGCTCGGCTGGCTGTCAGCGCTCTCCCTGAAACCCTCATCCAGTGCACACGAGAGAGGCCCGTCCTCTGCCTCCTGCTGATGCTCGGGACCTTGTGGATGGGCTACACCCTCTATCAGTTTAAGAGGAGGTACGTGCAGCGCTGCAGCACTGTTCAGATTCATGACTGGAGGAGCTGGAACCGTGTTTGGATGGGATGAAGGCTGCTGAGGGAGGCCTTGACTCTGTAGATCTCTGTAGATTGTGAGGAATGACCGAGCCTGCAGGAACTCTGAAGGCAGGCGTTCACAAAGCTCCTCTTTCTGTCCAAGCTTCAGCTCCAGCCTGTTATTCAATAAGCATTAATATTCTACTTCTGATTGCTCCCAGTAATGAAATCAAGCTCAAAGCCAGATTCAATTGTGTAAGCAGAAGGCAGACCAAGGTACTTAAGCAGTGTCAGGATTGCAGCCATTGTCCTTGTCTTGTCCACAGTAATTGTATTCCTCTATTATATGTCTCTCTGCACTCAATCCCTCTTCCCTTCTCTCTCTCTCTCCCCCTCTCTCTCTCTCTCTGCAGTCCGTTCCTGCATGCCAGTGTGAGGGAGGTGCTGTCGGACTGCGCCCTGCCAATCTCAGTGCTCCTGTTTTCCTTCATCGGCTCCTACCTTTTCAGCGACATCGAGCGTCAGTACAAATTCTTGCTTCAGTCACTCGAGTGCTTGCTGTGTTTTTCTTTCACTAATGAATCTGTCCAGTTCAACCAGGGTATGCACAAGATCCACACATGACCAGACTCAGTGAGATTTCCAAACCACCTTCTACACCAGCAGGGTCCGGTGATTTGGCTGAAATTCAGTATGTAGAGGGAAGTGTGCCAAAAGTCCCCCAACGTCCCACTGGAAATTTCTCAATTTGCACTGGACCAGTCTACTTGGCACACTGTTTTTCCACAATGCACAGCGCTAACTCTATTTGTCTAAGTGGGTGGCACTTATATTTAGGTAAATTACTGCCACCTATTGGATGAGTCAGCATTACAACTACAACACAACAACACTAACGTTTAACGGTCTGTGAGACAAAAGTGAAAAGAAACACTGATAAATCGCCTCACTTCTTGTCAAAAAAAAGGTTTATACCTCTACAAAATTAATTAAAGCTCATATAAACCAATTTCTAACATCAGCTACATTCGTGTGTGTGACAGTGTGACTGTGGATTATAAGGATGGTCGGGTCAAAGGGCATTTGGAATTGTTTTTATTCGGATTGTAAAGCACTTTTTGTTACATTTTGTTTGCAAGGTGCTTTTTAAATAAAGTTTGATTGATTGATTAACTTTTTTCAAACTACAGCCAAGTAGGTAAGACAGAAGCATATTTTCCATGGGCTGTACAAGAAAGTCAACCCATACCAGATTTATTTTTAATAAACAATGACTTTTGGTGTAAGATTGAAAGTCAAATATGCATATTTTACTGTAATATAATTCCATGCCTGTACAAATTTAATACAAACAGGGCCCTAAAATATCTCCCTGAATTTGTTGTTTTTCTAAATTAATTCAATATGTTCCTTAAACTGTTGAAAAAAATGAACACACAAGAACTATCGCTAGTTAAAGAACCTCCTGCTAAGATACGATAACTATTTTCTATTTTTCAAATTACTTTTTATCAACCTTTAATTTAACTTATCTGGTATTATATGAAATCAAATCAACTTAATTCATTAGTTAGGAACTTCATTTGCAGAGAAAGCGCCAGTTCAGAAACAAATAAAACAGCACATGTTCATTCACAGATTACAATCGACGGTTCATGAGTTCCATAATAAATACAATAAAAACATTAAATACATAAAAAAGAAGAAGTCAGTCAAACTCGTCCTCAGCTACAGTTTTGTGTAACAATCAGCTGTTTATATTGTTCCTTATATTCACAGCTGATTGGTATAAAATGCTTCCTCTGGCAATCTCTTTCCATATAAGTGACTGAAATTTCAAAATAAATCAAAAAGGTACAATAAAAAGGTGTAGGCCTGAGAGTTTGTGGATACATGTCAGGAAACAATCAGTTATTGGTAACCAGATTTCTCTCCCAGGTTTTTCAGTTCTGCTGAAAGACTACAAATTATATCCTGTTTCCATCAAACACAGCCTGCCAGATATTTTCTTTACTATCTTTCAGCTCCTAAATCAACACATACTGCAAAAACACTTTGGATATTCCAGTTTTTGTTCTCTTTTGTCAGGCTTCATTTTAAATCTGCGGTTACTCCTGCCAAGGCTGCAGCTGTTCTGCAGGGGTCGACTCCCAAACACAGATACCGGAGCCAAAACCCTCCAGTGAATTCAAATTTAAGTGCCCAGCCAATTTTCTCTTCTTCCACCTCCTAGGACAATAAGTCATGAGATAATAGAGCCATTATTGTATTGTCATTCCTTCTAAATTTAACCAACCGCACTTATTCAGCAGCATTAAGGGGGAAAGAAAGAGTCTTAAATTAGATATCCAGAAATCCAGTCACTCGAAGAAGACAACTGTTGGTGTCAAACGTGGCTCGTTACAGCGTTTGGAGACATAGTGATGTCAGTTTATTCATGGTGTTTAATGTACTGTAATGGTATTCCTATAACACTTTCATGAAGCTTGAATCAGCCTGTTTGCCTGAAATATGTTGAATATGATCCCTGATTCAAAGACTAAGAATCTTTTTGCTATCTCTCCATTACATAAGTGCTTCATTGCTTCATTATCTGAGCTCCAGGCTTATCTTTTCCTCCCTTTTTCTTGGAACAGTCCCTGTGTTTAAAGTTCACGACCGTCCCATCTTCAACGTGGCTCCGTTCGAGCGTCTGTCTGCGATGAACGTCCTCAGCGCCATGGGCCTGGGCTTCCTCCTGGCCCTCCTCATCTTCATCGACCAGAATATCGTTGTCTCGCTGACCAACGCTCCGGAGAACAGGTAGAGCCACGAGTCTTACACACCCGCCACCTCCTGTTATTTCCACTTTCGACATGACTAAAGCTGCACTGACAGGAAAAAAAGAGAAAATACAAGAGAGGGTGACTCATCTTTTTGCCTGGCTTAAACTCTTTCTATGACTCTTTAAAAAACCACCAAGGACCTTTGGGGATCCACTCATCCCACTTTTAGATCTGCTGAAACCAGATATTTGCCAGTCTGATAGGGAGGGACGAGGATCTGAGCCAGAAACTTGACATCTGAGTCAAACTGTCAGAGTATGGGAGCTCTGAAGAAGCCTCAGAGCCAAAACACGATGCTGAGCTTTTACCTTGCTCTGATAAATTTGCGTGGGGCGAGCCAATATGGAGCCATCAGCCATTTTTCAGTCCCAGAGCGAAGATCTATAATGACAGAAACCCAACCCCTTTCAGCTCATCTGCATTTTCTAGACGGGTATTAAATGGATCTAAATGTTGCTGAAGGGCAAAACAACAGCTGCATCAGAGAAAAGTGAAGTTAATCAAGAGCACTGATCTGTTCTGCACTGTTCTAAGAGTTTATCCATGTGTTCCTCACAGAGTTCAAGTCATCTCTTTCATTTTCTCTCTCCAGGTGAATTCTGTCACATCTCACATGTTTTCGTTGTCTATTTTCTTTGCACCAGTAATTTGTTTCATGTCAGTTTGAGCCACAGACTGTATCAAATGTGAACGTGGTCTCTGTGACGTCACCCATCTTTTTCTGACAAGGTGTTTTGAAGCCTTTTGTTGGCAGGGCCCGTATTGGAAACGTGTTTTGAGCTTCCTCACTTACAGATAAAGACGCCCATCTGTCAGTCAGCTGCCTCTGATTGTTTGAACTTGGGGTCTTCACATTTTTTATTTCTAAATTTTAGGACATTCAGTGTGAATATAAATGCCTTAAAAGATAAAAGCAACAACGCAAAAGATGAGTTCTTAATGAATGCTACCACCAATAATCATCTGACATGGTTATTTTTGCTTGTCCGCAGCATGAATTGTCAGTAACAAAAGTGCTTTGATCTTATTTTAATTCTAAAGTCTTCAAAAGCAAAACATAGTTCACCTTATACTCAGACACTACCATAGTGTACGTACTCTGTTAGCTCTACAGAGGCTATGAGCTCGTTCTTTCCTGCAGTCTGCAGCAAAGCTTTTCATCCTCTTTCCACATCTGAAACTCTGGATTTCTGTCCATACAAAACAACTATTGGACAAAAGCCCTGACTCGCTGTGCGTGTCTGATAATCTACGTTAAGGAGCAATAAAACACAAAGAAACCAACGCTGTTTTCCAACAATTTCATTAAGGTTTCATTAATGATGTGATCACTTGCTCTGAGACAGCGTGTTTGTGCCAACCAGTTGCGCGCAAAGAGAGACACTCCAAATCATATTTCAACCTCCGTGTTTTTGGACCATGATGACAACAAGTAAAAGATACAACAGCCAAATGTTTAGAAACATGGACGTAGTCTCAGCTACGTCACCTGTCTGTTCCTGATAGAGAAATGAAGCCCAACGATGGTTGGGGCCATACTGGATATGACGTTGGCTTTGAGTGTCCTTTCTAACAGCTATAAGGCGCCTGTTGGTCACGTAAACTGAGCTGAGCCTCTGATTGGACGAACTTGTGATCCTAATATCTTCTATAACAATGAGTTAACAAAAAAAAAATCACCCCGGTACAGTTTGTGGAGATAACAAAATGAAGGTTTCAGACTGGAGCTGTTATTTGGAACCAGGCTGTAAATATGTTTTTTTTTATGAGGTAAAAGTTTGTTTTTTGGCTTGGTGTAAACGTGGTTTCTGGTCTCTCTGCTGCCAGTGTCAAGGGGATTCTCGCGGAACAGCAACTTTTAGCAATTCTACATTGGCTTCATATTTCTAAACTGGATGTTGCCACTTTGTTTGACCTGAAGACCTCTGATTATTTGCAATAATTGCAGAGGATGTCTGAACTTCTAAACCCATGAAAATTGACCATGTCAGTCATTTGCGAAATAAAAATTCCAGGACAAATCACAAACTATATTTCAAGAAACACATTCATCCTTTGCTAAGACTAATCCAGTCCTATTCTGCATCTCTGTGTGATTTGGTGGTAATATCTTTGTGAGAGAGAGTTTGCAGCTTTTCCTCATCATTTTCTTCTCAAAAATGATTCAGACAGAGTTGGGCGTCTGAAACAAAGGTTTAAACAGCACTTTTGGTGGACATGACAGAAGGAGACTCTCTTTGTGCTTCTGTGTGATGCAGTATTACATTTCTCTATCAGGAACAGACAGGTGACGTATCTGAGACTATGTCCATTATTATACACTTAATGGGTGAAACTAAAGCTGAATAGGGCTATAGTTATTGGGTTTTTTTGACTTGGTGTGCACAGTTTCCAGTCTTCCTGCAGCCAACTCAAAGCTGAAACTCAAACACCTGCAGTTTTTGCACTTCTGTGTCACTTCATTTCTTCTGGCTGGAGCTTGCTTCTTAGTTTGAACCCAAAAAAATCTCCATGTTATAAGAATTCATTAATATATTTCAGTCTTTCAGTCTTCAGATATTTTTGGATATTTTTGACAAGAAAAAAAGAAATGAAGGAAGCTAAATATGAGCACAAACGGAAGTGTTTTTGAAGAAGAAGTCAAAGAAATGTCATTAAAACAGCGACTGAAGGCAGATATTGACAGCAGATATTAACAGGTCTAACATGAGTGAGAGTGAGGACACTTTCTATTATGTTTAAGAGTTTTAGAACAACTCAAGTATGGTATGGTCTAAGCTGTTGTTGTTGTTTACAGCTCCACTTTCATTCAGGTATGTGGTTAGAGGAATGAGATAAGGCGTTAGATTGCTGCCATGATTGCATTATACTGGACTGCATCTTGTTCCCTTATGCTCTTCACACAGACGCTCACTGAAACGCTCTGCTGGTTTACACCACTAATGCTTCTAAGACTACAAACGGAAACCAGAACACTTTTAATACCAAAATCTGGTTGTGTGCCCGATGATTCTGCAGCAGGTCTACTTTTTTTCCAAGCTGCTGGTCAAGTGAACAAATCTAAAAAGAAGATTATTTCTGGTGATATGTCAAAGAAAATGTACACAAAATATGAATTTTTTGACCTTTTTCTGTCCAAAAAGCTAAAAAGTTGAATGAATGAATCTACTTTGGTTCACACTTGCAACAATTCAAACAAGTGTACGCAAAAGTAAAGATTGCACATCTTCAAGGTAAAACTTAGCCCTCCTGTCTTGCAAGACGCAATTAAAAACAAAACAAAACAAATCACAGAAGAAAGTGCATAACGTAAACAAGACTGATGCATTACTGTTGTTGTTGTTGATGGTTATTAACAACAAGTGCATCATAACCTGATTGAGTCAATTGACATTTTTAATGTTGTAGTTCAAATTCAACTGATTCTTATACATTTTTTGGCCTTACTTATGTACTGTATGTTTTTACTTCTTCAGAGGAAGAATTCCATGGATTCATCCCCTTAACTGACAGACAATGAGACTTCACATACGTTCTAATATTTATGAAAAATGAATGTTCAACTCAGATTACATTGACTATCTCTTATTTTAAACAACTTCTGAATATTTTGTGGTAATTGTTGTTCGTTGGCTTCGTACATTGTTTGTACTGTATTTGAAAAGTTATTGAGTTATTCTCTGTAAGTCTGTGGTTTGTAACACTTGACATGTGCTTTAATCATCTCTAAACTGAACATTTTCACTCATGGTAGCATCAAAACATCCAAACATCTGTTCATTAACCAAACCCTTTGAGTCCAGGCATGATTTAAAATACGGCTCATATGCAAAAAAAATACCCAAAGTTCCCTTTAAATGTCCCAAATGCCCTGTCAAACTGAGGGCAGCAGCCAGGTGAAGCAGGGATGATGATGATGGGGAAGATGAATGTGTCGATTAAAGAGCTGTAGACACACACCTGCTCCCACAATTCCTGTTGTTGGTCTTAAAGTAAACCTCTACCTGAGGTCATATTCAAAAGCTCATTCACACACACACACACACGCACACACACACACACACACACCGTTGCTGTCCTCCCTGCAAATCCAGCTGCAGAGGCCGAGGAGGTGCACAGCAATGATCCCTCACTAACGCGAGCGATGGAAATGTTTGCTGGCTCGACGGCGTAAAGGTCGCGGTCATCTTTTCCTGTAACGTTACTGTAATGTCACGCTCGGCTTATGATGTCATCATCGCTGACATATTGGTTAATGCTTCAAACTGAGAACATGAAGGATCGCACGAACATGTGGGGGAATTTTACTGATGTTGAACAAGTTGGGAAAGTGAACGATGAGTGAGTTTATTCAGTGTGTGTTGAAGGGCAGAGCTGACCCTAGGAGCATGGTGCCCTTTGTGCCTGTGTGTGTGTGAGTGTGTGTGTGTGTATGTGTCTGCTGTGGTGTGTGAGCTCACTTCTAAATACAACTGCATGTAAATTGTCCTTTTCTATCTCTGTCTTCTTTGTGTGTTGCTCTTGTTGTTGTTGTGCAGCAGAGTGTAACGCTTGTGTTGCTCCTCAGGTTGCTGAAGGGCACGGCGTATCACTGGGACCTGATGCTCTCCGGGCTCATTAACATACTGATGTCGGTGCTGGGGTTGCCCTGGATGCATGCAGCCTTCCCCCACTCCACCCTCCATGTGCGCCAGCTGGCTTTTGTAGAGCAGCGCGTGGAGGGGGGGCACCTCTATGAGACGTGAGTTACCCGCCTTCTCATCACGGCGCTAATCAGACGCTCAATTAAAGGTTGTCTTTAGAGCATGCGGCGACTGTAATTTTCTGTTGCAGGCTACTGTATCCGCGCTTCCCTGATTGCATGATTACTATGTAATTAACCATTTCTCTCTGAGAGGTAAGAGTTTCTAAAAGATGAGAGGATGAGGTTGATCATTCCTCCCACATAGATGCTCACTACAGCTATAGTTAGCATGTACACTGGTTTTTTTTCTGGTAATCAGGAGTGTTAAGTAGGGCAGGGGGTACAATCATCCACAAGTGAGAGGAAATCTGATTAGAGATACCGAAGGTAGGAAAACATGTAATTTATAGGACTAACCGTACATGAGGGAGTTGTGGTTCACAACCTTTTTAATGTGTTAAAGAGTGAGTGGGCTTCTTTGAGCAGCACAGGAGGAAACCTCAAACATTACTTCATGTAACACAAAGATGAAAGAGACCTCGCCTGGAGATTTAGAAGAGTGAAACTGACAAGATTGTGAAAAAATAAGGGCTGGGTCTTTGATGAACGTGTTCATTTTGATTGGTTTGTCACAGAAAATATCTTACATAGAAAGTTTATTCATTTAAATGTAGTTTATCATTGCACTCCAGACAACAGAACAAACAAATTGCTAAGCCAAGGTGGAAACATTAAAGGTAAATAAAGTTTGATTGATGGATCAGAGCATCGTCAGGTGCACACAGTGTCATCCAACTCACACTCAAGTTTACAAAAAGTCATTAAAATCTTGAATTTATTCATCAAAGCTTTACAGTAAAAAAAGTACATCAGATTGTAAATAAACTTGAATGAATTGCTTAAGGTTATGTTTATGTCTATTTATTAATTCAGGTATCTACTAAAATCCATTTGAACTGAAAACTTTTGATCTTGTGTCAGACATTGAAATGTCATTGATTTCACTTAATTGCAATTAATTAACTCCTTGACTGCCAGTTGTTATAGAGCATTTGGACCAGTCTTTCAAGACACACATAATATTTTATTATCTATGGGGGTGTGAATACTGAAACCACCAGAAGAAAGAGTAGACCCTCTTCTTTCACCATGTTTGTTTCTACTTTTTCCTGTTCATTAGTGATTGCAGTAGTCCACGGGCTGTTTTCACCAAAAACACATGTTTTTGACCAAAAAACGGGAAAAATAAGCTTTGATTACTTTTGTATCAGTCATCTCTGAAGCTCCGTCTTCTCATCTTTTCAATTACAACACCTACTCCTTTTTAGTGGGAGCTGCCTGAACTTTTCCTTCTAGCAACATCTGCCATTATCTCTCTGTCATCTCTTCTCATAATCTTTGCTGATCTCTCATCCAAAGAGAGCACCACTGCCACCTACAGGGCTCAGGCTGTCAGTACACTAGTTCAAAAGCCTGATGTTGATGGATAAGTTCTGGATAAGCTCGCCCCCTTGAAAAAAATTGAAAAACAGCATTAACATCTATAGACGTCAATGGTAATCAACAGTTGTAATGGAGTTGGCGTCTGTAAACGTCAATGCCGGCCAGTGAGTTAATTGCAAAACTTCTAATTAATGCTAATAATTTATTAGTTCTTTTTCATTTTAAAATTATTTTTTGGGCTTTTATGCATCTAATCAAGTGGATAGACCAGGAAACAGGGCAGGAGTGCAGAGTCACCTATGAGGGTGAACCTCATGGAGTGGCACCTCGACCACAAAGCCATCTGTGCTCCAGACTAGTTTGTTCATGGAGTCCCACCACTTGAAATGAAAAAAACAACAACAAAAAGTGAGTTTTATGTTGTTGTTTGACCTGCTTTTAAGAGACACTTTCCTCAACCTGATGTTGGGCCACCTCAGCTAAATCTTTTAGACTCACCCCTGCCATAGAAAAACAAAACAAAACCAACAGATTAGACACACACACAGGCATACACACACACACACACACACACACACACACACACACACACACACACACACAAGGACCATAAAGCGTTCAAGCTTGCACAAACAAATTGCAGTAGCCATCTCAGGATGAGGAGTCAGACAGGCTGCAGTCATCTATGCACCGTCCTGGTTTAGATGTGACTGTTGCTATGTTACGACTTGGCTCATCATGGTGGAGGGAAGTAACATCAAAATCCCGGTAGCGTGATGTAGTAAATTATTTATTATAAAAGAAATAACAGTTGAAATTTACAGAGTCTATGGCAGCAAACAAACATATTTGATAGCTACTTAAGATAACCAAAGAAGTTAACAGAGACTGAAGTGAGTGAAATTTCTTACAAGTTGTTAAAATGGATTTAGTTCACCTTAGAAAAAGGAAACAAGAGATACAATGTAGCGCCTCATTATATTTTCAATAATAACACAAGTTCTAATCAGAAGTGTGGGTCCACAAGTGCACGTCCACAGCCTCCTTTTCATCCACACACACTCAGATACATCCAGTTAAGATTACACACACAAACACACACAGGGAGAAACATGATGGTGGTCGTAACATGCTACATTTAGGAGGCTTGTGCCTGACAATCTTAGGGATCTGATTGGGCGTCTGACATCAGTGAGCTGGTCATAAGGACATATAAGTTTTAAAAACAATCAGATGACCCAGGCTTTAAAGTAAACATTCAGTTGTATGAAAGTTGTTCAATTCTAGAAAACTAATGACAAAATGACATAAAGAGCCAATGAAGCCACAAGAGAACGTTTTCATCATGTGAGACTGAGTCTGAGATGCTCTTTGAGGTGAATTTACTTAAAAATACCTCTAAAAACTTTTTACAGAAAAGTTTGTTCACCCTGTCCCAATATTAAAAATAAATAAATATATATGTATGTTTCCCCAAAAAACTCTGCAAATTTGCTCAGTAAAATTGATAATCTCTCAAATGGAAAATGTGCCGAGACACTGATAAGAAAATCCTGGAGAAAATGTTGTCTGCTGCATTGTATGAATGCATTGTGTGGTTTCCTCTAACGTGTGTGTGTGTGTGTGTGTGTGTGTGTGTGTGTGGCCTCAGTATCGTGCAGGTGAAGGAGACCCGGCTGACTTCTCTAACTGCCAACATCTTCATCGGCGTATCGGTGCTGCTGCTCCCTCTCCCGCTGCAGTGGATCCCCAAACCGGTCCTGTACGGCCTTTTCCTCTACATCGCCCTCACCTCCATCGACGGGAACCAGATGTGTGACCGCATGGCTCTTCTCCTCAAGGAGCAGGTGAGGAATCAGATCAATCACATCTGCAGATCAAACACAGCACTGAATAAGACTTGCTAATACATCTCTTTGTTTACTCTTTGACCACTCAGAATAACAAATTAAGTGAATGTGAAAGATAAATGAATACTAACATCAGTATCAAAGTGGGGGCGGTGTATTCATGTTCCTTTCAACTGAAGAGTAAAATAAGAAACACGCATGTGAAAAACACTTCTGAATCTTATTTCTTGTGTCTCCTCCTGTGTGTCCGATTTAACCTTCCTGCTGGAAAAAAAAGACGTGTTCCTCTTAACTCTAACCTGTTACTCCACACTCTGCTGCCCCCACATGGCACAGAGAGGTAACTGCTGGAAAACATGTTGAATCCCTCTCTGCCTTGTAAACAGATCGAATTTCGTCTTTTTTTTTTTCAACTCGCACGATTAAAAAGCAAATTTGAAATTCTAAAAAGAAAGTAATAGAAGATTATGAAAATAAAAAGAGGAATAAAGAGGATGGTGGATGTATACATTGCAATTATTCATCTCCAGGAGAAGAGGAAAACATTATGAATCATTAATGTTCATATTAATAAGCCATGAAATGTTGTTATAGAGTCAAATATCTGCTCATAGAGTCAAACAGAGGAGAATATGAAAGCCGTATATGTATGCATTGAGAAAATGTACTTCTAGTTAAATAATTTAAAATACAATGAAGCACAGGCAGCTTTCTTTACTTGTACTCTGTATATATAATAATTATTCCTTTATATCTGACAGTGAACATATTTAAAATGGGGCTGTTTGATGGACCTCTGAAGCTGGAGAAAGGGGCTTTATACAAAATCTACAAAATGACAGAGGTTCTTTCTTTGAACAGATACTGAAGACTTCCTACTTTATAGTCAAATATCTTTTATTTTAAGATGTTGTTTTGGGTTTTCAATGCCTTCATTCTGAGGATGAGACAGTAGATGAAGCAGGAAACTGGGAACAAACTTGGACTTCAGCTTCATACGCTTAGTTAAACTAATAACCTCTAAGAGAACTTTACAGCCTACCTACTGTTTTTATCATTGTTCCTCTTACTGCCAGGATCACATTTAGATCTCTAGATTTAGATCTGTCTATAGAGAACAACTACTGGACAAAGCTTTGACCCGTACATGTCTAATAGGAGTAATAGAACAGAAAAATGAATGACAATTAAATTTGAATTTGATCATTAAAGCGAGTCAGTGCTAACCTGTTGTGCGCAGAGAGACTCAAAATCATATTTTAGGCTCCATGTTTTTAGTAGGGATGTCCCAATCTGACATCCATATCAGATATTGACCTGATATCAGCAAAAAAATGAATATTGGATTATATGGGCCTGTATCTCAAATATCCGATCCAAGCAGTGCAGTATGCAGGGCTCAGGTGATCACAACAACAGTGTGTGCTGAGGTGCAAACAAAGAAGCAAAGTATAGGAGTGATGTCAGCCATGTGGCAGTAAGTTTGGTTAAAATTTAAAAAAGATATTGCAGTTGAGTATAAAAAATTTCATGCACAAGTTTCCTGTGCTGACACAGAGCTGGGGGAGTTTGATTTATTTAAATTTTGAAAATTCTCCCAAGCATATTGAAGCCCTGAAGACCTGCAAATACAACTGAACATCACACCACTCCTATAGCACCAAATCAATATTGGTTAATGGTCAAGGCTGCAATATGGATGTCATATCAGGAGTGAAAAGGCTGCACTGGGACACCCCTAAGTAATGGATTTTGTTTATGAAGCACTTTGAGCAGAAAAAGATGAGAGAAAGCTGCAAACACTTCTCACAGAGATGTTTTTACCTAAAAGCACAGAGATGCTGATTCAGACAGGACGAGTATGACTGGAGGACCAATGTGTGGCTCCAAATATGCTCCATGGTTCGCCCTGGAGATTTTACTTCACATATTACAGACAGGGTCAATTTGTAGCTAAAGCTACACAGAGAATATCAGGGAGTAGAAAGTGCAGTAGAAGTCTGTGACGGGCAGTTTGTCCAGAATCTGCTTCAATGAGGAGTACAACCTCAGAGTTTGCATTAAAACTACAAGATCAGCTCTCAGCCCTGCAGAACGGTTCTACTGACAGGATCCAAGAAGGGAATGTACAAGTTTATCAAGAAAGACCTTTTTCTGAGCCATGTGCATGAACTTAGAACACTTAACTCAACTTAAAATGGATTTGATAGCTTTTACTACCACAAAAAAATGTTGCTCAAAATGAAAAATAAACATGTACAATCTCAGATTAATTGCTGAAGAAGCCTCTTGAGCTGTATTCTGTTTGATGAGACACATTTCCAGACCTCAGCTGAGGGACATGGGGATTTGTAGTCTCTTTTTTGCGTGCTCTAGATAAACCATGTTTCCTGAGCAGTTGCAGGTGATTACAGAGATGGTGAAACTGTTATCAGTCCTTGTTGTTGGAGCTTCATACCTGACACCTGCTCAGCACGTGGAGATAACTTCTTCTTCTTCAACAGCTCCTCTTAGTCTGGGAAGGACAGCTCTATTTTTACATTCAGATCTTATCGAGCCCGGCCGTAAAATAATACCAGCAGCTTCTCCTCACCCAGGAGACTCCCTGTGTTATAAATACACTGATTGTTTTTTATGAGACAGCATCCTCTGAAAGCCAAATGTTATTTGTGATGTGGAACCTGCAGTGCAGCTCATAGAGATGTGTAGGCCGTCCACTTCCCTGAGTCATTTCTGAGAGCACAGGAGACCTGAGGACAGCCAGGGAAAAGAACCTCAGGGTAGATTGTTTTTTAATCTGTCCTGATCCTGCTTTCACCTCCTGCAGACGTCTTACCCGCCCACCCACTACATCCGCAAAGTGCCCCAGAGAAAGATCCACTACTTCACCTTCCTGCAGATGATGCAGCTGCTGGTGCTGTGTACGTTTGGCATGTACCCCATACCGTACATGAAGATGATCTTCCCTCTGCTCATGATCCTGCTTATTCCAATCAGGTACGGCGGCTGCAATTAAGTCTGTGAAAATGAATTTGTGGAGTGTGAGTGAAGCAGCGTGACACTCAGGTGAGGAGAGCTGTGACCTGAATCTGCCTCCACATGAAAACAGGGCTCAGCCAGATGAAAACACAGGGACGTATTCTGTTGTTCCCAGAGCCACATGTCTCTATCTGGGTAACATCCCAAGTTCTGTTTCCCTTTATTGCAGATTTCAAGTCTTTGAAGAGGTTAATTGTGTTTTAGCTGCAAACATCTGGCACTTTAGTTTGTTTAGACACAAGTGATCTGTGCTGCAGCTCTTCATCATAGACTCACTAAACATGACGTCTTCTTTCAGCAGACGGATGTTTTACATTATATATGAGATTTGTAGATTCACAGAATAATTTATCCTGCACCCCTGAGTGCATCACACTATCATCTTTAATAAGATATGACTGTTCACATGTCAGATATTAGACTGACTGAGTACACTTTAAAGCTCTGCTGCTTTTCAGGGTTTACGCTGTAGTTTTTACTTCTGTTTTTTATACTTTCATGTGTTTCTATAAGGGAATTTAAAGGATGAAACGTTATCCTCTTCAATGATACATCAACACATCCTGCAACAGGTCACATATATACTTCATTTGATTTGTTGACACATCATTGTTAAGTAGTGTCAGTGGTTTAAGTTAATTGGGAATCAGTGAACTTGAGTCCAAATTTGTTCTTTTTTTGCTCTGTTTTGGTCTCCTGCATCTCACTATGCTGTAAAAATTCAAACTCTGTTGAGTAAAATTGTTTCATTTCTAGTCAGCATAAGTCATCACACTAAATTACAGCCAGATATGAGTCTTACTTAAAGATTGTGTTCGACAAATGAAGGACATCATTGATCATTTTGAGTATAAGTGGTGGTAAAAGCCAGTGCTTTTCTCAAGATAAAAATTTAACCTGCCCCCCCCCCCTTTTTTTTTTTCAATCCTTTTTTGAAGTTTTGTTTTCATACTTTATTTTTCAATTGTTAAACACTAATAACCATCTTCGATGATAATAATAAAAAAAAACATTGGTAAGATCTGATAGTTTAAGTAGTCAAATTGCATTTGCACTACTGTTTTTTATACTGTTATATTTAGAAATTAATTGGTTTAATTTCCTGTATTTATTCATGTTTTACAAAGGATTTAACCTGAGCCAGGCCTTACCACAGTGGTAATCATATCACAGTCATGCAGGCGCAGTATGTTATCTTTTGATAACATACTGGTATTAGATCGGTACTCGGTATCAGCTGATACCCACAGCACAAGTATTGGAATCGGTTTTGGGAGAGGATGTTTGTATCGGAACATCTCGACTTTAAAGCCAACAAGTCGTCCAGTCTCTTCCCTATCTTAGTCTTTCATTCAGACTGCAGAAAAGATAGCGACAGGTGTAAAAACACATGTGATAGCAGCAGTTAAAGAGTGAAAGGATTTTAGCTTTTATATCTGGAGGGATCACAGCTTCATTTAGGTTCCACAGAAGAGCTGAAAACAAGGAAGTTGTGCTGTTTGGCACAAGTCAACCTTGACTTTGTTTCCATGTGGGTCATGAACTGGTTTGTCTTATTCATCCATCAAACTGCTGAAAAGGTCACCAGACTTCCTCCTTTCATTCATGGTTCATTATTTATATTAGTCTGAAATGACTGTGGACCTTATCTTTGACATAGTTGTGCAGTTTGGATACCTTCCTTGGTGGTTTGGCTCTTTCATGCACAGATCCACTGAACAGGAAGTGATGAGTCTGTCCTGATAACATCTGACTTGTTAATTGTGCTTTTTTCTGCACTTCTTGTCTAACCGCTCTGTTCTCTGTGTGCAGGAACAACGTGCTTCCTCATATCATTGAGGCCAAATACTTGGACATAATGGATGCCCAACACATGTAGCTACAGATGGAACCACACGTTCTGGATTCACATAGCAGACGTCCAGAATTAAAGAAAAAAGAAACCAGGAGAATAAAAAAGAAAAAACATATTTTTCAATGCAAAACTGTACGGAAGCAAAAAAGGAAGAAGAGAAACCGACTGTTTAGATTTTTGTATGTGATAAGAACATTCTTACAGGTGAAGCACTGGAAATGTGGGAAGTCGGGTGAAGAAGAGGAGGAGGAGTAGGAGAGATGAAGGGAAATGTTTTCGGGACACGGACAGACGGCACCTCTCTGAGGAAAACCCCAAAACAGGACCGCCCAGAACTCCCTGTTACACCTCTGTTTGACCCTGTCAGATTGTTCAGTGCCATATACCTCCATGTTCTCCTCTCATACCTTTACATTTTATGCTAATATTTTACAGCAGTGTATTCTTCTGTGTGTTAAGCTATGGATAAGTGCTTAGAGTACTCACTCGTACTGTGTAAGTCAGAAAAATGCTGCCAGTAGAAACGTAGACAGGTGTAACAGCACAATGTAAGTATGAACAATATCCATTCTGACTCTTTGCACTCACATTGTGTTTTTACGCTGTCACCTGAGTCAGTTCTCCATACTTACACTGTGTTGACAAGTACTGAAATACTTCTCCAGGAGTAAAGAACACTGCGTTTAGACCACAGCAGAGAAAACCTTTTATATTTCTGTCATTGTGCAGTGTTGAAACCGTTACATTCCTGCACCTTTTAGCTGTGATAGCTCCTTTTTCTATGAAGGACACTTACATATTTACTTTCAGAATCATTCCAACAAAAGTCTGTGTTCATTTGAGAGAGGAAAAAGTAAAGTATGTGTGTGATTTCAAAGAGTGTGTGTGTGTGTTTGTGTGTGTGAGTGTGTGTCATGGACACATTCCTGATCTGTCCTTCATCTAGCTTCCTGCCAGCTCTTCAGAAAACCTCATTTTTTAAGGTGGAACTAAGCTGAATTAAAAAATACATTCCACAGGTATATATGATAATAACTGTAATTATTTAGAACGACAGCACAAACCAAAACATCTAGTGAAATCTTTATCAAATTATAAATATATTAGAATATATTATGGCAATATATGAAAAGTATTTTAGGTTAAATTGAAATAGAATATTTATTTATCATGATGACAGTTTATCTTTTAAGTGCAAAATGATGATTTTGTGTGTTTACCCTGAACTGGAAAGAGACCTATGATCCTTTTTTTCCCCTTTATGACCCAGTTCTGGAACAGATGGGACTCTGAAGTTGATGAAAACAGAATTTGATGGTTTACAAATCATTCAAATGAAAAAAAAAATATTGTTGTGTGACAATGTCCATTTAGAATTTGATGTTTTTGGATTTGATCTGGATTGTTGGACAACAGCAGTTTTCCACATCTTCTCAGTCTATTTATCTGGATCATGTTTACACTGTTTCCTCTTTGCATGGTCCAGTTTAATCCTGCATTAAGAAATGCAGTAACAAACTGGTTCTTTGATTGGACTTTGAACCCCTGCGGTGATTTCCACTACAGAGTCATGTTGGTATTTTTCACTGCAATGAAGAAATCCCTGGATTCCTTTAAATTTTACACTGATGAACATTGTTTTGAATTTGCTGAACTAGTTACTCTTTTTTAATGCGTTGCTAACTGCAAATTTGAATTTGAACCTATACATTTTGTCATCGTAGAATATTTATCCATTCCAACATTTTAGTATGTCGTCTATCACAATATTTAACTAAGGCCCCATTTACACAACAACATTTCACAATGTTTCACCCAAACAGAAAAAAAACAGTGAAAATAATCTGTGTTGACAAGGAAACACTGAGGGACTGAAATGCTGTAGTATGCATGCCAGGCCTGTAGTTGGCGGTATAACTGTAGGAATCGTACACACAAAAACGTTTTAGAGGCTGTAGTAGAGGTGAGCTGCATTCAATATAAACGCCAGCTGATCAGCTTGCCTTTACTTCAGCCTCTAAACTGATGTCGTGTAAACGTCCCCAACAGTTATAGCACCTGCTACAGGCCTGACATGCGTACAACAGCATTTCTATACAAACAGATCTTTTTGACAATGTTTTGTGCATTTTCGGCTGAATCATTGTTGTGTTAAGAGTTTAACTGATTTGAAAACCATCAAACTCTGTTTTAATCAACATTTGACAGCGTCCTAATGTTTCCTTATTTAGAATTGGAGTTGTACGTTCCACGTTTATCTGTTGTTGTATTTTTGAGTGTGTCGTCTTACATTGGGCTTTGTCGCTGTGTTTACATATCAAAGTCCCTTCCAGCTCCACGTCAAAGACCAACACAGTTCTGGTGCATTGCTGGGAAAATGAAAGCTAGGTAGAGGGTCAGGAAGCACCTGAAATAAGTAACTGGTGGGGTTTAGTTCTGCAAAAATGCATCCCTGTTTTAGTTTTACTTTGTGAACAAGTGTTCAGAGATGAGTTTTAGAATAATCTGGTCTTGTTTTCTATTTAGATGTTATGATTAGATCAATGCTTGCAAACGTTGTCATGTAATAATCCAGATGTCTGGAGATTATTGTTATCTACAGAACAAAAAGAGACAAAAAAATGAAAAATTTCTAGGCAATGGTTTGCTTAAAGCATGGCTCATCTGGGTTTTTGATACAATGTGATGCCAATGGTAATGTATCTTACAAAAAAGTAGCAAGTCAAGCAGTAACGTCTCAATAAACCGAATGCAATGCTCAATATTCAGCAATACTGTGTATAAAAACAGGACTTCACTGGGGAGATTTGGGTTTCCCAGGGATACAAAAAGCAGACCAGCTCTATTTTTCACACAGCAACTTCTCAGTCCATCTTTAAGCTACAGACACAGCTCTACTCTCATTCAGTTATCGCACACTTTAAGGGACAAAAGGGTCTGTCTACCCGCAAGACATTCCCAATGCTGGATTTGATCCCAGTTTTGTTGCTTTCCCAGTATCTAAATGGCAGCTCC
Source organism: Thalassoma bifasciatum (assembly GCA_008086565.1). Lineage (NCBI taxonomy): Eukaryota > Metazoa > Chordata > Actinopteri > Labriformes > Labridae > Thalassoma > Thalassoma bifasciatum. The sequence goes on from RPOG01001017.1 coordinate 160,093, forward strand.
CTCATGCAGTCTTGTTTCACTTTTGTCTTTCAGACGTGAGAAAGATGTCCAATTTAAGCAGATGTCTCAGGCCGAGATAGCGAAGCATGAAGAGAAAGCTCAGTGGCGTTTGCATAATCCTTGGACTGAGGCTTAAGACAGCAGCACTAGTGACAGAACAGAGAGAGATTGTGAGGTGTGAAGTAATATGTACAGTTTGCAATGCAAAGTTTAGTTTCTATCAACTCTCCATTATAATCCATGGCAAAGTATTAGTTTCTAACTTTGGACCTGGTACAGACATTGGACCATTCTTCTTCTTACGTGACAGTATTGTTGTTGTTCCTTGATATCTTCTCTGTACTGATGATTTTGGAATAGCAGCAAACTTCTCTCAGAGGACTGGACATTGGCTCAGAGTGAACGACATATTGCTCTGTTTGTGACACCTTGACTTCACCCTCCTCCTAATTGGATTTGTTTGAAAATTGCGTACTGTGGTGTTTTGGTTTCTTTCTTTCTTTTTTCTCCTTTCCTGATTTCATATAGCCTACTTTTTCTAATCATGAATGTAAAGATGTGTGGATTTTTATATAGCATAATAATTTAGGTGTCAAACAGAATCTGTAATTTTGTCAAAAAGATCAGCTATATTTGTAAGCTGTAATATGTAAAAACGAGAAAAAAATGGTTATCAAACAGAATGTGTTGGTTTATTATAGTATATATATATACTGTACACTGAAAAAGAGAGACTATCTCAAGCTGTTTGCCAAATAAAAAGTAGTAGTGATGTTAAAACTTGTCTTTGTGTGTGTTTTTTTCAGTCGACCGCAATTGCAAAGTGAAAACACTTGAAGAATCATATGAAACATTCATGAATGACCATCACTGAACTCTGTGTGTGTTCATATGCATATGACTGTTACAAACTAATGATGTTCTTGGGAAATGAAGTCATATACAGCATTGTTTGATGACTTGTACTCATTTTAAATTAATAGCACCTTTTATACGTAAAACAATGCAGGCTGAAGTGATTTACTGAACAAAAGAGACGATAAATATCAGCAATATGGGAGAAGAGTACTATATATCAGTGCAATGAAATTGATCCAAGCTAATTATTACTGTAAATTCAATAAAAATAAAAATAAATAAAAAATAGTTAAAATAATAATGATATCATTACAATAAATAAGGAAATAATGAATACAAAACTTGAAAATGAATTGATCTTGAATAAAACATTTTTATTATTTTAAGAAAAGTAGTGATAAATATAAAAGTGATAATGATTGCAACCGTTTTCTTGCATATATGAAACTTAAGCTAGTATTATGGATTTTTTTTGAAATTCAATTTTATTTCAAGGTTTTTTTTTAAGTTCTATAGGACTCTTGATGTTATCAAAGTCTACAGGTGACTGTAATTGCCTCTGGTAGGAAGAATAAATATATAGAGGTCTAATATTTTGTCATTATTATTATTGTTATTATTATTATTAGTAGTAGTAGTATAGTAATAATTTTTTAAATCATTATCAGTATTATTGTTGTTGTTGTTGTTGTTGTTGTTATAAATTGAAGTCGAAATTCTGATTTGATTATCAGACTTCTAACTTTAATCTCGTTTTTTTTTTTTTTTTTGGTAATAATAATAATTATAATGATAAAAAAAGAAAAGTCTGAATTTTTTTTTTTTTTTTTTTTAATTTACCAGTGGCTCTAATCCTCTTTTGTAGAGGCCAGTTTCCACCACTCTAAAAGATATAGTCATTTTAATGAGACTTCACAACAAAATGTTAAAAGAATAAGTTCAGTTTCTCCTCAATGTGATTTCTTTTTTTTTTTATTTGAAATTTTGAAATATGCGCCCATACACACTGCAATTTTATTTTGAAATTCTCTTGAAACGTTGGTGCAGTGTGACTCTGATACGCTGACTTTTTTTTTTTTTTTTTTTTTTTTTTTTTTTTTTTTTTTTTTTTTTTTTTTTTAATATACATACACATACGGAATGAGGTTGAGTATTTATTTTCTGTTTCCATATCACTTTGCTCTTTTCTCTATCTTTAGATGACACAGTGTGATATTTCAGAGGGTTAACTCTTAAACCGTCCTCTCTCTTTCCTTTAGTAACATTTAGTAAGATGGCAGTTACGGAGCAACTTCCGGTTCCAGGGAGGCTGGAGGAGCGGTGAAACGTAGAAGAAGAAGAGCGGAGGAGATGTTCGCCTGGAGGCTTTCAGCTTTTCTGTGCAGACCCAAACACGTGTGGATATTCAGCAGGTCCTTTAACATGGCAGAGGAGGCGAAGAAACTGGCTGCTTACGCTGCTGTGGATAACCACGTCCAGGTACAGAGGAGTTTACAGTGTTAGCTTAGACACAAATGTTCAGTTAGTGACGGAGAAATGTTCTTTAACTGCAGGAGTCAAAACATCTGTTTGTGTCTCTGTGGCTCCAGATGCTGCCTGTTAGCACAGTCAGCTAACTGTGTGTAGAAAGTGTCAGTGTATAAATACTCTGTTATTATCTAACCTGCAGCTTTATGGAGGGATTTACCTCCTCACTGTTATGTATACATGCACAGGAATAGTTTGTTCCACATGAAGAGCTAAAAACGCTGTAACACCTTATCTTACACAAGCTTTAGCCTTTAGCATGAAGTGTGTGTGCAGTTTGACCTGAGTACAAACACAGAATAAGAGGAGACAGCATGTAATTCATGATTTAAAGAAGCTGACTGGAATTAGAAACTGTAGCTTACAGTCTGCTGCAGAAAGTCATTACACAATTTAGAATAAAGTCCCATTTGGTCCTTTAGCTGCAGGAGACTGAGGCAGGGGTTTGTTTGCTTCTGATACTTCTACAGCATATGTTAGGTTTTTTAAATTATTATTAATCCCTCATTAATCTGTATGTAAAGGCATAATTAGACATTTTAAACTGTAAGGATTTTATTTTAACACACTCTTCCTCATTATTTATTGTTCATCTTGGGTAGGTAAAGTCAACTGTAGTGATAATAGTATTGAATGAATATTATTGTACTATCACACTTTTGAAATGCATTCAGGTACACAATGTTTTGGCAAGAAAGAAAGGACTTTGAGTTTACTTTTCGCCCTCATTTGTTGTGTTTTAATTTTTTCTTCATTTAAAATGTTATAGTGTGACAGGGCCTGATGCTTTCGCTTGATAAATTATAGGAGAAAAATCTAAAAATAGGGTTAAAGTCATAGATCTCAATGTCTGAACTCACCCTTGATTAGTTTCAGTTATATCTGACTAAATAATATCACTTTTTCCAAGTAAAAGTCTTGTTAGAGCCTGATTTGTATCACTGGCCTCCACAGCTTGTCCATAATGAAACAGGTGCTGAGTCCAAAACCTGAAATTTTGCCCAAAATGTAAGAAATTGCTCAATTTTGAGTCAGTTATTGCCTTTTGAGTTCTACAGCATTTTTTCTTATTTTGTTACAGCATCGACCTGGTAAAACATTTTGGGTTTTATTACAATTTTCAAAATACATGTCAGGCAGTTGCCGTATTTTGGGTTGTTGTTACAAATTGGGCTCTAATAAACCTTTAAAATTTTGTAAATCGCTCATTACTTTTGTGATTCATGTCTAAGTCTAAGGTTTCGGTCAACCTATGTGAATGAAAGCACTTAAAGTTGACACAAAAATGTGATTTTCTTGTCCTTAAAAGTAAATTTCATGACCAAACTACAGATTCTGCAGCTTTAGTTTTGCCAGGAACGGGCTACTTTTACAGATTTGTTGATTAAATGACACATTTAACAAAGAAAAATCATTGATGAATCAACAAGGTGCAGAAATGAATGACAAAGTTAGTTTAAAGGGACTGTGAGGACTTTCTAAATGATCTTGATCATATTTCCCTATTCAAAAAAGGGATTATCAGTGCTAAAATAGGTCATTTCTAAATACTAAATCCTTGCCTCTCGATCAGGACTGGTTGCCTGTTGTCAGGAAAAAGGAAGTAGTGTTAAAAAGATCAGATCTACTTTTACTCACAAAACAAGCACATCCTGACGGTTTATGTTGGTCCTCTAGCAGAAGGGAGTCTCAACAATCCACTTCATACCCATTTTTCTCACAGTTACTTCAAGTCATTGAAAGATAACTCCACCATAATCCTCATAATCTGACCTAATATTCATTGACAAAGTAAGTGAAAGATGATATTTTCAATCTTGCTGTATTTTAATAGGCAAACAAATAATTATTTTAATGATTTTCTCAAACATGTTTAACCTTTATCACTAATCCCAGCCTTTTATTAAAGCAACATTCTGACGTGTGTGTGTCTCCTCAGAATAACCAGGTGGTGGGTGTGGGAAGTGGATCAACCATTGTTTACGCTGTGGACAGATTAGGTGAGTGAATATAATTCAGAGCTGCAGCTTCTCAATCTCAGCTCACAGTAAGTCATAAATTGATAATAAATGCAGTAGAAGCCAGACTTGTTGAAACTTTCTGTGTTTCTTGTTTCAGCTGAGAGAGTGCGTCAGGAGAAACTCAACATTGTGTGTGTGCCAACTTCCTTCCAGGTTAGTTTGACACATAAGTCTCTTTAAGTCTGAGAGGATATGTTGTACTTCAGCCTGGAGTCTCTAACAGTGTTAAGCAACAGATTTGTGCAATATCAAACTTTAGATACTATTGTCTTCCAACTCTCCCTCTCTTTGTAAGAATGCTTCAAGGTTTCAGAACGATTGTTGTTTCTCAGCGTCTCCTCTGTGTTTTCTTCCCCTGCTCTGTGTGGTTTGTACATTTCCCCCCTTCTCTCTGCTCGTCCTCCCACAGGCTCGTCAGCTGATTCTGCAGCACGGCCTCACACTGTCGGATCTGGACAGGCACCCTGAGGTATGATGAGCTCCTTTACAAATGAATATGAAAGCCTCTGAAATGAGGAAGAGCCCGGATCTCCAACCTTGTCACTTTGATTTAGAGCGTTGTCTGAGTTTCACTAATCCTCCAACTCTAACTGCAGAAGAAGAAGAAAGCATGCATGAGAGTTTTTGACACTCTTAAAAACATTGTGCTCCATTTACTGAGCTGATTCCTTGCACACAGCTGGATGTAGCGATCGACGGGGCAGACGAGGTGGATGCAGATCTCACTCTGATCAAAGGTGGAGGGTGAGTATCTGAACTTGGACAGCAGAAGTCAAACGGTGTCGTCTCAGACTTTTTTGTCTCACTCTTGTTCTGTCTGTCTCACAGAGGCTGCCTGACTCAGGAGAAGATCGTCGCTGGCTGTGCCAAACATTTTGTCGTCATTGCCGACTACAGGTTTGAACCCTTCAGAGTATTTTAGAAGCTAGAGAAGGAGAGAAAAAAATCATGCAGCCGCCAAAGGAGAAGATTTTTAAATGAATATGTACCAGATTTCTACCAGAGTATGCTCATTCCTTCAGGCAACTTGCATAAAAATCTTGAATTTCTTCTGTTTACTGAACTGGAATTTATGATTTTATAAGTCGCTGTTGGAAGCTGTTGACACGTTTTTAAATAAGCAAACGAAAGAGCAAAAGTTTTTGCATACAGAGCCTCAGGGTTTCCTTCAGCTCTACAGAAAAGACAATTTGCTTCATTTTGCTTTTTAATCTTTTACTTGTGAACTTGTTGGAAAATTTCTGGGATTAATTTTATTTTTTCCACCTTTGAGTTCTTGATCCAGCAGATTGCATACTTTAGGATAAACTCTGAGCTTTAATCTGCATTGAAATGTGTATCCAGATTTGGCGTCCACTCGCTGGGTTTAATTTCCAAATTTTGAAGTGTAATTTCTGTGAAACAGGGCCTCTTTTTGATTTCTTGTTTCTCTTTTCTGCTCCAGGAAAGACTCCAAAGCTCTGGGCCAGAAGTGGAAGAAGGGAGTACCCATCGAGGTGATCCCTATGGCGTACGTTCCTGTGTCCAGGATCATCGCCAAACGCTTCGGAGGGGAAGCCAACCTACGGATGGCTGTTAGTAAAGCAGTGAGTAGAGACTGAACTCTTATTCTGTCTGTTAGTCTTACCTTAAACCCTATACACTCTGAGAACTGAAATCTCAGCAAGTCTTTGTGTCTTATTTTAAGTAATTGTGTCTTAAAATGTCTTATTTTAATTTTTTGAAAGACAAAAATAAGGCCTGAATTGCTTGTAACAAGTCGAAAAATCTGCCAATGGGGTAAGAAAAAAGTTTCTTGTATGAAGACATCTTTCTTATCCCATTGGCAGATTTTTTTTAGACTTTTTACAAGCAATTCAGGCCTCATTTTTGTCTTCAAAAAACTTGAAATAATACATTTTTATGACCTGGTCTGGTGTTTGTGGCTCAAATCAAGACAATTAGACAACTTAAATTTAAAATAAAATAATGACTTTCTTAGAGTTCAGTTTTTGCAGTGTACTGAAATGAGACTCACAGAACTTGGCGGATTTGTCAGGTTTGATTTCCTGTTGTTGTGCAGAGCTGGTAGAGAGTCAGTCGCAGGTTGTATAGGTAGCAAATCAAGCCCATCCATCCATCCATTTTCTTAACCGTCTATCCTGCTATTCAGGATCGCGGGTGGCTGGAGCCTATCCCAGCTGTCATTGGGCGAGAGGCGGGTTCACCCTGGATTGGTCGCCAGTCAATCACAGGGCTGACATAGAAACAAACAACCATTCACGCACACACTCACACCTACGGGTAATTTAGAGTAATCAATTAACCTAACGTGGGCATGTTTTTGGTCTGTGGGAGGAAGCTGGAGTACCCGGAGAGAACCCACGCATGCACGGGGAGAATATACAAACTCCACACAGAAAGGCCAACCATGCCCGAACGGGGAATCGAACCGGCGACCTTCTTGCTGTGAGGCTGGTGCAGCCACAAATTGCCCAAATAAGCAAATACACTTAAGAAAACAAGCCCAAAAACCCAGAACCAAGCGCCTTTTTTCCCTCTCTTCTCCTAATATAAAAACACTTTGGAGAGTTTTCTGGATTGGGGGAGGAGTGTGTTGCTTGTTGTGAGTGGAACACCAGCAGAGAGCGAAAGAAACAAAACTACGAAGAGAATTACACACAGACGTCTGAAACCTGACAATTCATACTTGATGGTCGCAATATACGAGCAACAACCTGCTATATATTAAGTGTATTCAAGTCAGTGTGGTAGTGACCACGTACTCAGGACTTCTGGGAGAGGATCATGGCCAAAGAGTTCACAGAGGCTTCTGTTATTATAGTAACTACTTTTCTGCAAAAAAGAGCTTCAGATGTACTTTAGTGATACCATGAAATTATTGAAACTTTTGAAAAACTACCTCATGAAAGCATGAAAATCTTTTATAGACATTTGAGAGTTTTATCAGAAATTTTTTCTATTACCATTTTTATTGCAATATTTAGGCTTTTTGCAATTCTAGGAGTGATGAAAACACAGCTGGTATATATGATGTTCGGGGGGGCTGACGTTTGGAGCAGTGTTACAGTCTACAGACTCAGAAAGATTAAGAAGCTTCTGGTTTTAAGATGTTTGTTAGATTTGAACAACCATTTTTCAGAGACTTGTGTTGATCCTGGAATTCAGTTTGAAAACTAGTGAACAAAAACTTTTTATAATGATAAAACTATTTCCTGTACTGATTCTCTCCGAGAAAGATTTCGTGCAGCCAGGAAAACAACAGAAGAATTGAACCATTTCTATGCAGAGTCTCATGAACAGAAGCTCATATTTGAACCCTACATTTGCAAATAAAATATCTACAAATAAAACCTCAGAGAGAACTCCAATGTTTTTGACCACTAGAGGAGCCGTTGAGCCTTATTTTCATCAGCAGGTCCCCAGTTTGTTCATCTTTTGTGTGCACATATACACAGTTAGTCACATGCTGATGACATAATCTGGTCAGTAGATGTTGTGGTGAGTAGCCAGAGTAATTCACTCCAATACTCCAGCATACGTGGAGATATTGACCTGTATTGGCGTTGTGTTGATGAGCATGAAGTGCATCAAATAACTGTAACTAGACCAAAGTTAGAGTAAGTTAATTCATAGAAGAAAAGAGTTTTAACCTACACACAAAGACCTGAGAAATAGATTTAACTCTGCAGGATTTTACAGTGATGCTTTTAGATTTGGTCAAAGAAAACGTGTTGAAGACATTTGTTGGAGCTGGAGGATGAACACGGATCCTTTGGGAACTTGTGCTGAAAGTAAACATCAATCTTATTTGTTCAGAGGGAAACTCCAGAGGGCCTTTTAAAGGAAAGACTCATTACAACTGTGAAGCAAAGTTAAGGGAGTGTAGATAGAGAGAGTCTGTTTATTTTTCTGCTTTGTTAAGTGTGTACTCTCTCTTCTGACTGTTACGCCTGGAAACTGTTTGTGTTTATGAGTGGACCAGTTCCTCTGCTTATAGAGTCTGATTAAACACACAGGAGCTTCTTTCTTTAACTGTAAAACCTTTGGAAAGTCTTTTTGATGTGGTAGTTCAGCTCATGGAGGTTTTTGAAAGACTTAAACATGGTCCAGGTCAATTTGAAACTAAACTATTGTCTGTAGATCAGTCTGAGTCAGGTTTTTGTTGAAGCCCATTTCCACAAGTTAAATACTCAAATTAAAAGCTGGCTTTGTTGAGATTTTTTGTTACACTGAGTCAAAATGATGAGCTCACTCTGCTCCAGCTGGTGTTGTAGTTCCTACATCCCCTCACTCTCCAGCTTCTTCATTTAAGTCCCTTCAAGACTGTGTTTGCTGAGCATTATTCCATGAGAATCCACGAGCAAAGATGATATTTCATTTGTTGAACAGCCAGGTGTAAAAGAAGTCTCATTGTACCCACAATCCCATTTTTCACTGATTTTTTAACTGCAGCTAAAGCTCACTCCAGAGTATAACTACTGCTCAGAAAGGTTTCTTCTTCCCTACGATCTCATCATTTATCATAACTTTTTATCTCACACTTTCAACATTTTTAGTGTCACTATTTTCCCTTATGTAATAATTTAGCTTTTATCTCATTATTTCAAATCTTTTTCTCATTATTTGAACTTTTATTCGATAATGTTGACTTTCCTACTCCAAATTATGACTTTTTCTATCCCAAACTCTTGAGTTTTGATCTCATAATTCTGGCTTATTTCCTAATTTTGAGGCTTGATCTTATAACTTTGACTTCATAACTTACGGTTTTGACTTTCTTCTCATAGATCTATCTTCTTTGGTCATAAATTTGACTATTAATCTCATAACTTTGACTTTTTTCTCATAATTTCAACTTTTTGTCACACAATTTTGACTGCTTATCTTGCCATTTTAACTTTATTTCATAATTGCAACTTCTTATTTCATAAATTTTACTTTTCATTTCAGAATTTGGACTTTTTACCCCATAATTTTGACTTTTATTCTCAAAATTTTGACTTACTAGTGGCAAAAAAAAGAAAAAAAATCCAGATAATGCCAAGGTTGTATTTAGTTTATTTAAACAGGCAGAAATAGGCTTCCATATGTTTCTCACTTTAAAACAAACTTAATCCTGTTGGTCCTGTCTGTTTAAGACCTGTCAAAGTTACAGTGTTTTGGTTTTCACAAGAGCTGAACCCCCAGATTAAAAATGATAAAAGTCAAAGGAAACATCCGTCACTTGCACAGAGAACTGGTATTGTTGTTTACATCACCAATTAGTAAACTACAGTTGACAGTAACTTTGACATGTGGCCTATGAGGCCTGTGAAAATAGAGCTAAAGGTGAATTTCGCCTCATTCTCTCTGCTAACTCTACTCTACTAACACAGCTGTAGAAACAATCATCTGTAACCCGCTCTCTGTTCCTCCACCATGTTTACAAGACACCGTGATGCTCATGGAGTGTTTTTCCCTCCTGAGACTCATCCCCCCTTAAAACTATTTTCAGTGTGCATTCATGAGAAGAGAGAAAGTTTCCTGGGTCTGACTTTTGTTTTGTTCCCCTCAGGGTCCTGTGGTCACTGACAACAGCAACTTCATCCTGGACTGGAAGTTTGAGCACGCTCAGAACTGGAAGGAAGTCAACACGGCGATCAAGATGATCCCAGGTGAGAAACACAGAGATCAATGAAAGTGAACAGAACTGTATTTGCTCTTTGAGGTCCATAAATATCTCTGTGTGGTCTCAGGCGTTGTGGAGACGGGGCTTTTCGTCTGCATGGCTGAACGAGCGTACTTTGGGATGGAGGACGGGAGCGTGAAGGTCCGGGATCTCCCTGTCAACTGACGCATCCTCCACATCCACCGTCATCTCTGCGACCTCACTTTTCCCGCAAGTGCCGTCTTCCTGGTTTGATCCGAAACTGTGTTTGCACTGAGCTGCACCTGAAGAACTGGACTGAACTGTAGCAGAGACATTTACTCACACACACACATCTCCAACAAAAAAAACCCATCACAGCAGCTCTTGATTCTTCTCATCCTGCATGTGGTGCTTCTAATTCTGTGAGTGAGTTTTTAAAGTGCCTGATGAGGAAAATCAAGAGCTTCCGAGACATTATTTTTTTAATCACTCTGAATGGTGGCTCAGTTTGTCTGCCTGCTCTCACTGGGAGTGTTGGCTCTTCCTGTAATTAGTGGATTAGAATGAATGTGGTGCTGCTGAATGAAACAAAGGTGTGCCTTGAGATTTATTTGAAGTCTTATCAAACAAAACGATGCCATTAAAGCTACATTCATAAAGCTCATCATCATCCATCACATTATTTTCATCTCCACTCGTCCACTCATCACGAGAGCTCAGAGCGCTGTCAGCTGATATGCCTTCAAGTCTTTTTGTTTAATTAGACCATAGAAGGAGGCGTAATGCGAACTGTACACTACTGCACAAAGAAGTTTTTAATTTTTCTAATTAATATGCTAATTTAAACAGCAAGAAGTCCCAAAATTAATGAGATCCCTGACAGTTTGAGGAAACCCTGTGGTGAAGGTGTGGAGCTTCTGCAGACATGTAACAGATAACTCAGTGTTATGGAGTGTGATGTATTGACATATTATACTGCACAGTGATGAAGTGGGCTGAGGGAGGTATTTGTATGTTAACAGCCATCAACATAAAGTTATAGAAAGAAAATACATCCTGAAAAAGACAGCTGGAGCAGAACGTAGCAGCAGATTTAAAGCTCTGTAACCTCAGGATGAGGTGAAATCATCTCCTGGCTGTGAGGCCGTGCTCTGAGACATCCTCACCTCTCCCTCCACGCTGGAACATAAATCTTCCTCGCTGTTGTAGCGCCTGCTGTCACCTTTTGTCCTACAGCTGCTCTCTGTTCACTCACTCATGATACAAGAAATCATTTAGCTCCCCTCAATTACACAAACACACTTCCTCTTGAGGAAGGTTTGCACTTGTTGGATATCTGTTATCTAGACAGAAAAAGGTGTAAATTATTGTATTTCAGGGTTTGAATCTGGAAATGATTCTGTCTACCAGAGCAGACTGTAAATGACCATCTGTAGCTTCAGATTCCAGCTTAATGTTATTGTCTACAGCTGTTTGATTTCAGTGTTTAACACTTGTCACTGGCACATGATCTGGTTACCTCTTTGCAACGTCTGTGTGGAAACAGTTTCCAGTGCAGTAACGATGATCACTGCAGCCTCTCTGTGTATCTGAATGTGTGTACTTGCATGTACTTCTTTCTGCTGTGTTGCTTCATTGTGTGCCTGTAAGTAACATGCATGACCATCTCGAAATCCTTATACAAACAAAGTCTAAGTCATGTGCCACTTGAGTTATTGCTATAGAAGATAAAGATGATATTTCTATGTAATGACGGGCACCTGTGCTTTAAAGTTACTGTAATCTGTAAACTCAAGTAGCAAAAATCTGAAACTATAACACCCTGAGTATATTTAATGTGCCTTGTAATGCCAAAGCAATACAAAAAAAACCCATTTTAAATCAAATGTAGCATAATCAACAGAAGAGGAGGAGTAACTGAAATAATGTCCAATGATTCCTTTTCTTATTATTCTGAGATCAGAGTCAGCATTCTAAAATTAAAGCCACAATTGAGAAATCAAGGTCAGAATTCTGAATTTAAAGTCAGACTTTTAAGTTTTAATTCAGAATTCTGCCTCTTTTTAAATAGTATTTTAAAAACATGTTGGACCATTGCTTTCCAGTGGCCCTTATCCTCTTCTGTTATCTGTTCATGGTGTAGCATAGAATATCATCCAGATTCAGCACAGACAATATTTCTGTATGTACATGTACCCAAATGCATAAGTTGCAGGAAAAAAAAACTTTCTGTGTAGTGTGATGTAGTTTATCCCCCTCCTCTTAAAAAAAGAGAGCTCATTTTTTTGTAAGAGAGTCAAATATTCATTCTGTTTCTGTTTTCACTCAGTTGAAGCTTCTGTAATCTCCACAACCATTCTTTTTTTTCCCCTCATATGACTGATTTCTTTCACTCTCCGTTACCTCACAATGCCTTAAAGATGGTTTAATTTCTACATCTTATATTGTTTTGCACAGCTGTGACGGACTGAGAAGAACATCAAGGCTAATCAAATTACAATCAACGTATTTGTTTTTGTTGTTGTTATGAGGTGCGGTTAATATTCCACTTTGGTTTAAAGTTTACTGAACTCTGAATGTATACCTCAGTCAGGGTCCAAATAAGTCGTAGACCATGTAAAATAGTTTTCATACCAGCATTTCTTTCCCCTCTTTTGTTACCAACTGACTGTGATAATGATTTTGCTGTGAAGGTACTCTTATCTCTTGAAAACCAATAAAGGACCAAAATGATAACATTATCCTTCAGTTCTTTTCTGATGATTCAGTGAAAATGGAGTTCTGGTGATTTTGTCAGCAACTTTTTGTTGATCCAGTATCCAATAACTAGGGTTGTACTTAGGACCAAACGATCGAAGACTAAGACAGAATGCACTCAGAGCAAGACTTTATGGAGTCTAGACCAAGTAAAGACCATCAAAATCTATTTTAAAAACATGACAAGGTTGAAAGTTGAAGGGCATTCTCTCTTTAATCCAGTTTTTCTTTTGAATACATTTGACAAAAACAAGGTATATGCAAATCTTTCAAAGCACGACATTCAAAATTCTCAAATAGAAACAATTTTGAAAATCAAATGTGTATTTATCAGGTGACTAAGGCCTAAAGTAAGTGTTCAGATGTTTTTCTGACAGGAAAGAAGGTAGTGGTAGTGTGTCCAGGTTTTTGCAGGTGTCTGACACATAAGGCCTTGGAAAATATGTCCAAGGAGGCAGAAAAATAAGTGAGCTAACAGTAAATGTTTCAAGTGGAATTACAACATTAATTCATTACTTCATTTGAAACAGTTCAAGTGAAAATTGATTGTCAAATTGTAAGCACATTTATGAAGTTGAAGAATAGCAGATCAGTGCTGGTATCAACCTGTTCCAAGTCTGGCCAGTCCAAAACCGACACAAGACCACAACCTGCCAAACCAGTCTTGAGCCCTACAACACTGTCAATAACAATTATGGGTTATTTTTCGCTGCAACTTTAACAACTTTTTGTGTAACTTTTGGCAGATTGAGCTGTGCTAATGCATGAATTTACATTTTGCTTTCTTCTGGGTCAGACAAGACAAGCTATTGTTTTTGACAGTTTGGACACAAGAAAACTCTCCTCTGAATTATGGACAGGTCTACTACCCAGTAAAGCAAATAATGGACATGAAAACTATTAAAAAATTGATTTGTCAAGTAAAACAATGTGCTCAATTTTTCTTGTAAAAGACAGGGAAAGAATTGGCATAATGACATAAAGAATATATGCTGCAGTTCATATCTAAGGCCACTTGGGGGTGCCAGAAATGCATGCATTTGTCTGCAGAATGCAAAGACTTCAACCACCTATGCTTATATGTCCTTTTACATCATGTAACTTTTTTAGAAAATTATCCCACAAAAATAAAGTGAGTGTATGTTTAGTTATGATGGGTACAAAGCAACTGTCATGAAATTTAAATGATTCACAACATAAAGTTGCAGAAAAAAGGCAGCCAGAGCTTTCTAACGCTATCTTACATAAGCTATAATTACAAGAACTTTTTTTTTCTTTTTTCATCAGCTGAGTCATTATATCATTCCATCATGTCATGGTTCTCTGTTTGTTTATCCAAAACTCGTGATCAGGAACAGGAACTGTAACCATCATTTACAGTGAGGCCACGTTGATGCTTTCACATCGACTGTCTTGACAACTACTTTTGAATGACAGCTCAATTGTCCAATCCGGTGCTTACTTTGAGTTGGTGAGGGCAAAAACTGACCAATAGCGTTGCTACTGATGAACAGTCTCTCTCATTGGACAGGCCACTGCGCATCCCACCAATCACACATCAGCGACAGGATTCGCCATCGGGGACGTTTTTGCGTCATCTTCAGCTCTCGTTGTTTGCCAGGCACCACTGCGCCTGCGCTGTTTGACAACTATTTGATTAACCAATGAGCTTCACTGTTTGGGAGGCCGGAACGTTCTGATCCCGCCCACTAGAGTGGCAGTTATCCGCTGCAATGGTTTTGTGCTTAGTATGCGAGTCCGCTTGATTGACAGCGGAGGAGCCAATGAGAAGAGAGCATGAGACTTTCTGACGAGTACACCGATTTCACCGCCCAATCCCAGTGTAGAAACAAGGCGGGACTTCGCGTTACCAAGGCAAGTCTGAAGTGAAGTATAAAGGGAATAACATGGTGTCCCAGTGGCTGTTTATGTTTACTTAAAGAACAGAATTGTTAGGGCGTTTTGCAAGATACAAAGGACTTTTTCTTTAAAGCTGTAGAATTTTATTGCACTTTACGTTTTTTATGTTAAGATTTACAAGGCCATTGGCATGTGAATCTTTTATTTCACTGATGTGCCAGTCTTACAAATGGAAAGGGGGCTTCACTTTGGCATCTCCCTCGTGCTCCTGCTGTTGCTGAAAGCCCTCATCGGATTCGGGACCTCGCAAACTCAGGGCTCCACTATAGGGAGGGAGCCGCTGTCTGCCACCCGGGGTTCAGGTTCGACCTCGGGGGAAGATGGTGCAAGAGTCATGGAGCAGGGCTTGGAGAACCTAGCCGCCCCGGTTATTTACGCAGATGTTACGGTGGAGGACGACGATAACGGGTCTACTGCCGAAGCCGACGAATCATATGGAGAAAGTAACGCAAACGTCCACCCGACAAGGTAATAAAAATACTTGTGTATAACAGGTAACCGTCTCATACCTATTGCCAGTCCCCT
This sequence comes from Thalassoma bifasciatum, assembly GCA_008086565.1. NCBI lineage: Eukaryota > Metazoa > Chordata > Actinopteri > Labriformes > Labridae > Thalassoma > Thalassoma bifasciatum. The sequence continues at coordinate 175,333 of RPOG01001017.1, forward strand.
AAAGTGTGACATATAGTGACCTTGGAGATTCAACTCTCCAAACTTACAATAAGAAGTTGCAGCTGAATGCATTTGAATGTAATATGTTGATTAACGTTAACTTTAAACCTAACTAACGTACAGTCTCGCGCTCTTGGTCGCGTGTTGTGTATCCATCCGCCCAAGCGCTGCACTCAAAACTTGTTGTGGGTTTAGTGGCTGAAGTTTCACTTCAAACTCACTCACTGTCTTTCTAACTATTCCGTGGCAGCAATTCTCCGCAAATTCTCGAATAAATGCCCTTTAACAGCTGCCATAAATTTATTTTCATGAGTGATATCAGAGCACAAAACATAACACTACAAAAGGGAAGTATTGACGTTGATGAACGTTGCGGAGCGGTTTGACATCTGGGAAAAAAATCAGACACCATGCAAATGCGGCTGACATATCCCCTGTTTCCCGATACTATGAGAGGTTGTTTTTAAGAAAATGAAGAATTTAGCACTCACATTCATTTTTACAGGTAGTCTGCAGGGCATGTCAGGGCAAAACACGCCCCGGTTCCTCGACCTGAAAGTTTTTGGGGTGAGACGTACGGGTACGCAATACTGCAAAATTTGGTATCGATCCGATAGAAGGTAAATGTAGGGCCAACATTGCCTGTATCAATACCGATATACTTCGTTTTGACACAGAAAAAAAGTGTTAAATTCATTAAGAATAATACACAACCACTAAAACTAATTATTCTGTTTATGAATGAAAGTTAAAAAAAAACAAACTAACTAACTTTTCAATTAGAAAATAATTATGTGCTTTGATTTTTTTTTTGTGCCTTGCTCTAAGACAGTAAATTCTAACATTTATGGATAACACCAATTCTTATGTTTTAGCATCAAATGTTTAATTTGGATCAAATAGTTTGCACATACTTGTAGATTAACCATTCACTTTAACAGTCTATTTAGGGAATCAGCAATACATGGTAGCAGCTGCAAATAACATACCCTGTGTGCTGGTCTAATACATTTGTTAAGCAGTGTCATATAACATATATCCGTATGGCATTACATATTTTCAGTCCCAGTAAAACAATTCATCCAGATTTATTCAACTGGTTGAATAAATAACATTTTAAACAATTAACTTGTTGTTCTGTATTTAATTAGTTTTCTGTATCTACAACTATGAACAAGTTCAGTAAATTTAAATTTCGTCTCATCATGCAAGTATTGATCAATACTGATACCAATGTTGGTATCGATACATTGACATTTTAGATTCAAGCATTGCCGGTGTTTCTTTACAGAATATGACCAAGAAGATGCATAAGAATTACAACAGCCGAAGAACAAAATACAGTATGTGTTGAGAGATGGGAGTATGATACAAATAAAACAACTGTAGCAAAAAAACTAATACGAAGTATTGTAAAATAAGGACTTATGTGCAAAGAGTGAAATCCTGACACTTCAGAATGTAAACACATGCACATGCACAGCAACAAGCCTGCGTTGTAACTTGTGTTTCTTATCAGATTAACTTTCCTCCACTTAAACTAGTGAGTTAATTTTCTTTCCATTATCACACCAGAATCACATTAAATGAAATGAGGCGTTCATAACCACTTTAAAACAGGGATACTGTCTTCATGGCTTATCTCCTCTTATCAGCAGATAGACGTAGTGGAGAAGAGTTAACTTCATATAAAGTAGAAGTCTGTTTATTCAATTAAGCACAGTTAAGTGTGGAGATGTAGATTGTGATAGTGTTTGTGGTAGTTAAGAGACGTGACAAAAGTTGCCCTGTAGCACATGGACATGAATGTACGGCTGTGTGTGTTGAGATGCTGCATTAGGAGTTTTCTTCAGACTAGAACTGTAGCTCAGATAGAGAAGTTTTTTTATGTTCATAAAGTTAATAGAATATTGTAAACTCAAGACTCTTTCCTTAAGAGAGTGTGTTTTAGTTTATAACGGTTTACAAAGGGAAGGGCTCGCTGTTCACACGAGAAATCCCCAGAATCCTGCCAATCAAAACTTAACTTTTCAAAGAGTCCACAGGTTTGAGAGCCCTGTTAGACCTTCCTGCTGCTGCTGCTTTCCCAAACTTGGATGCTGCTCTTGGTGCAGTGGGTAGGGCATTGATTTTGTCTTCCTTAGTAAACAGTAGCTTTTGACGCCCACCTTAGATGCTTGGCGCAGTGTGTTGTTCCTCATGTTGTTACCTCTCCCTGCCATGCTGCTCTCTCACCCAGACGATTACAGATGCATCTGCTGTGAAAAGGTTCCTGGAGTCATTCTCATTCAGCGCCCTCTCTGTGTTTTGAAGCACATCGGGTCTTTCACTCGATTATTCCCTGTGTAGTTTTATAAATGAGCTGTCTGCTTCCAGGAGGAAGTTGGATCAAAGTGGGTTGAAACATTGAAGACACTGTCAGAGACTTTTTGCAGGAGTTGGATGATTCCCTGAGACTTGCTGATTACCTCACGTGCCTCCAACAATCACTTAATGAGCCAGATATTAGTAATTTGTATCTTTGTGTTCACTTCTGCATAGACAAAAAAAGATCAGTCTTACTTTTTACATTGAGCACATCACCAAATTTCGAGGTGATACACGATAAAGGGCTTCAAGGATGATGAAGATTGTTCTACTTGTTATCTTTGATTCACAAGCGAAAGGAAATCGGAAGTGATTAGCAGAACAGTTTACTCTTGCAGAATCTGTCTATTCCCTTGCCCGGCACCTCAGCTGCTGCAGAAAAACTCCAGAGTGACATCCTGCAGCTAGTCACACCCTGCCGCTGCTCTTTTTCTGCGCCTGCATGTATCCCCACACACAGCCCGTCTCAGACACTCTCTGGTTGTTTAATTTCCTTTCTAACTTTATCACAGTCTGTATCGCTCACTTTCTCTTTTCCTCCTTCTCCTGGGACCTCTCTGTGATATTACAGCAGTTATATAACAGTTAACCTGCCACCTCTTATTGGTTTTAAGTCATTTATATCTTGACTAAGATATCACTTGATGTCTAATTTGTGAATACTCTGACTAATTGTGTGACTTACACTGAAGAGCATTTGAATTGTGCCTGTGTTTTTAATGCATATTTGAACACAATAACAAGGGCTTTAACTGACACGTCAAAGCCAGTAATGAAAGAGAATCAAGGAAAGAGCCTGTGAGGCATATACAGTCAGAATGGATAGGTGAATAATTCATTAAAAAGCCTGTCTGTATGACAAGAACATATGTACAACATGAAGAATGGAATGAGAAACAATGAACTTGTGAAAAGTCTTTCCAAATGTCAAAACACAGAAAGATCCACAATGGCACCACGGTCTATCTCCATGAAAATTATTCTCTTTATCTTTCACTCTCCTCTCATCCCACACTTGATGCTTTCCTTCACCTTCACACACATGCGTTACTTTTAATGCCACCCCCCTGAGTATACACCCTGCTCTATGCTCCGTTTCCATCCATCTGTCAGGAGAATTGGGCTTGAACTTTGAAAATGTCACATGAGATGAGACGTGATTTAGGCATCTCCCGGCAGGTTAGCCAATTTAAACAGATAAGACTTCCTTATTGTCAGAAAACACATTTACAGCAGAAGAGGAAATGTCTTTCAGGTTGTAGACAACCAGACTCATTAAGATGAACTTTGACTTTAGATGGACTCGGTAGGAAATGAATAGATTTGTGTCTATGATCAAAACGTGTTTGAGAACTAATTGTTTTTACTTCCAGGCTTAATGACGTCACTCTGTGGGAAGCAAATCATCACTTTCCCATGTGACCTTTCAGTGCTCAACCTGCAGCTGCTGTTGTTTCAACTCAAACAAACCAGATTTAACCCTTTACACCTGAGCTTCAAAATGCCTGCCTGGACTGTTTGTGTATTTTGACAACAGAACGGTGAAAAACTGTCCTGCGAGTAAGCGCTCAGGCCCATTTGTTCTGGAATACTTGGAACTTTCATTATCTTGGAGTTCTTTCCTATTTACTGTGTTATATAAGGGAAAAACTTTTTCAACTGAAAAAACACAAGCATGGAATTGAATATTAGAGGTTTGGTAAAGAAAAACCACTGCAATGAAACAGAGCCAACATTTTTTTTCAAGATAAACTGAAAATTTGAACATTAACAAACATATGCACAATAACATTTATAGGTATTTTTCACCTATATTGTAAAAATAATAACAAAGGTCTCTGACAGTATTGCCAAAACCTTCAGCATCCCACAGCTTCTCCTTTTCCTTGCACACAAGTCACTTGAGGATGGCCGCACCTCATTATGGGTCAAAAACTGAAAGTGAAAGTAGAGGAGAAAGATATTCAGCGGCTCACGCACACACTGTACAGCTAAAGCAAGGCATTGGGACATTGTGGTTATGGTTATGGTTAGCACACAATACAAGCTTCACATCATGCTCACAGTACGAAAAAATACTTGAAACGCTACTGAAAGAGAGTAGAAAATTCACGCCCTATATTACGCATTGCATGACGCACACTCGTACACACATACAGTACTTAGCCTGTCACTGCGTCTCATCAGCATTGAAATATGTATATATAGTACAATAAGATTTAAAAACACTGTTTTGAAAACAGTTACCACACAATACAAGCATCAATCTACACATACAATCACATTTATGTATGAAAAACTAGATAGAGAGGGCTTCTTCGTCCTGAAACTTAACTCATATAATGTTGCCGTTCACAGCCCTCAACAGCAAAAGTACCATATCCCAGTAGTATGTTTTTTTTTTTTTTTACTCTGGTCTTTTAAAGTTATTGTTATGTATGTGTGTACTAGTATGATGGGGAATGTGTGAATGTGTGTCTTTGATGCAACTGAGGCCTGTCATAAGATGAATTTCTGTCACCTTTGTGTCAGACAAACTTCTATTCTATTATATTCTATTCTATAAAAAGTTCTTCCTTCCGATGCTCAGAGGCATTTTCGGACAACTCTGCTCTGGTTTTCCTTCGCTTCCCTTTCATCCTTCTACTTCATGATCTGTGTGTTTTCGCGGGTTTCCTTAAAAGCCTGAGTGAAATTAGCACAAAAGCTAAGTATTGGCTGATAGCAACAGACAAGTTTTTGAATTTTCGATTGTGCAAATTCTTTAGGAATTAAGGACAAAGTGCGCTTCTGCAAACGTGTTGACCTTAAAGGGTTAACCTGCCACCCTGTAACAACAATTACACACTTTTGCACCAGAGACACTCTTCTACGTAGACATTTGTAAAGTCTTTATTTAAAGTAGCCTCCTAACACCAAGTTCAGGACATGTGGTCCACTTCTCCCTTCTTTTTAGTGCTTTGTTGACAGTGTTATACCTCTTTCTGGCTGCTTCTCTCTGTGTTTTGAAAGGAATGGACCTCCAGTAAAGCCTTTTTATTTTCCTCCAAATTAGATTTTGGAGTGAACACTTCAATAACACTCTCTCTCAAACATCTCATGCGGACAGCTTGAAAAACAGCCCATGCTCAGATGTCAACGTTTTTAAGTTTCTGTCAGTCGCAGTTGTTTTTTTCTTCTTCCCGCTCCTCCGCCGCCCTCTTTTTCCTGTCGTCTATAAATATTCTAGATGTTCCCTTTGATCCAGAATCAGATTGAGACGAGCGCTCCTCTCATGTCGGCTGACGCCTGTCACCTCACCTTTATACTGCCTTCTATATGTTACCAACTCCACTCTGGAGACTTGCTGTTTACACCTGTCTCTATATGCATGTGTGAGTGTGTGCGTGAGTGTGTGTGTGTGTGTAAATCATGCATGTGACGGCGCTGCCAAGTTTGATACCGCCGGCGAGCGCTCTACAGGGGCCTGCAGCACCTGTGGGAGCACTTGGAGGTGAGAGGAGAGAGGACAGCAGCTTTGTTTGAACTTGCTACCCCTGCCGCCACCCTACCCCCTACCCTCTGTACCCCGCCCCCCCTCCACACACCACACACCCCCCTCAGGGCCCTGTAGCAGCAACAGCTCTTCTGGGCCGACGTGCTCGCCGGCTGGCTCCCACCAGCCTACTGCTTAGCAACAGCCAATCGGCCAAGCTGGGTGACATGTTGGCCAATTGCGTCGGAGAGAAGGGCTAGTACTCAGATTTTGAGTCCGCCGCATGGGTCTGGCTATAGTTAGGTAGAGGAGGAGGAGGATTTTTTTCTTCTTTTGGCAGGGAGAGTTCATTTCCTAGTTGTTGTTTTTTTTTCCTTACTTTGTTTCAGTACTCCACTGTCTGTAACCAGGGAGATGTTGTGAGTTTTATTAATAGAAAGTGTCCCCAAAATAACAGGTTAACATGAAGAGGATTGAACTCTCTGTGGGAAGTTTAATCCAGCACTTCAAACTCACTTCTTAAAACTCGGTGCGTGTACAGCAGCAGATTTACAGTGGAGTGGTCTGGATGTATTACAAGAGCAGAAAAACTCAGTGGCCCTTCAAACAAGCTTATATAATCTCTTTTAACCTCTTTCTCCTCATTGTCCTCTTCTTATATAATGAAAATTCTTAATTCATGTCAGCTTAATTTTTTGTCAACAATCTCATGCATTATATCCTTCCATAACAATGTCATTCTCAACTTGAGAAGAGCTAAAGCTGTCTGGAATTTGCTGTTGTTGATGCAAAAAAATGACCTTTAGTGTCTTTGTCTCTGACTTTTTGACTTTTCCTGCACTTGCTGAACACGGTGTGGCTCACAGAAGTGCACATGTGGCTCATCTTTTGAAGTGCTTGTTTCATAACCGTGTCTAGAGACAGGAATAGTAACCAGTTCTTCATTAAGGAGATGCAAAACAACACTGGCTGTGAATATAATTACCAAGAGGAGTGAATTTATTAGGTCAGTGGCTATTTTGGTAAGCCGGCAGGACCCATCCTGCAGCACTGCAGTATGGGTGGGGCAGAGGCAAAAAGGTGGGATGCTCAGAGAGAGCGAGGAAGGGAGGGAGAGGAGGATAAAAACAAGAGTTAGCAGCTAGTTAGTAGGACCACGCTGCCTTGTTTTCACTCTCGATGGCTGTTCACTGCTTAGCAACAACGAATCAGATCTTGGGATCAGAACTGCAGAGCGGCCAATCAGCAGGCAGGAGCGTGGCGCCATAGAGTTTGGATTTTACCACGTGTGAGAGGATCGGAGTTAGAGAGGGGAGAGAGGATGGTGGCAGTGCTCTCAGTGTGTGTTGTATGATGGTACTAGAAGTTTTTTATTTTTTCCTACAACCACACCCTTTGCTCTGCTGCAGTGACCCTGTTGGATGTTATGGTGATGTTTTTCTTTTTTTTTTCTCTTTAACACACACTGAGTACCTCACGTCTGTCACTCATAAAGCAGCAAAATGATCACTTGTTTTTTTTAAAGATAAGGAGGGCAGTTATATAAACCTTCAAGTCATATTAAGCTGTTAACTGCAGCTGTTATGTCATCTGTGATTATTAACCTCTCTTTCACTTTACCATGGCATCCCTGCCATGTTTAATCTAGTCTTATTATTAGTATTTATTTATGCTTGACATTCTTAGTCATGTTTGCAGAGATAAAGGCATGATTCTGGTTTCATGCTGTGTTATTGCCTGCAGGTACTTAAGTCTGGAAATATCCTGCATTGAATCAGGGGATTAACACGATTTAAGACTTAAAGGGCTGTAAAAGATGCATGAATTATCATGCTGGTCTCAGCCTCCCAGGCATCCTCAGAGCTTCATGTTTCACTAATTTCCACTTGCTGTATTTTTGACTTTCTTCTTTTCCTTAAATAAAAGTGGACCTCAGTTTTACTTGAAGTCAATTCTGAGAAGAAATGTTCTGTCTCATCTCTTCAGCCCTGCCTCAGAAATAGCCCAGCAGAGAGGAATGCTGGTGCAGCTGGTGGTGCTGGGTGCGGCCGGCTCAGCGCTGCAACCATAACTTTCTCCCCACGTGCTCCCCATGCTCTCGTATTTTTGTTCTGCCTCTCGGTGGCTGCTGACTGGCAGCTGCGCGGCAGCAGAACTCCACACTCCAACCTGCATCCAGGCTGCTCGCTGTTGCATGGTTACAGGCTCCTCTGCTCTGCTATTGGCTCACAGTCTGCAGAGCTTTCCCTGCATTGGCTCACCAAGGAGGAAAGCACAGCATTCATTGGCTGCTGAGAAGTTGCAGGCTGTCGCTATTGGCTGCGCTCTACGGCTCCCGCTCCTTGGAGACTCTGCCTGTGTAAACATCCTGGTTGATTCTTTCAATGGAGAGTGTTTACCAGCAGCAGCAGCAGCAGCAGTGGCTGCTTTTTTGCCGGTGTGTGCAGACTGAGGCTGAGCGTCTCAGAGGAGAAGAAAGTCTGGTGAGAGGGAGGATAATTGGCTCCCTGCTCCGCCGTACGCTTTGTGATTGAAGAAGCGCCCTGCACTATTATGACACTTTGACAGCATTACAGGCGAAGACGCTAACAACCCTCAGTCTGTTGGCAGCCACACAACTCACTCTTTTTCTCCTTCTTCATACTCCACTCCAACATCTTCTTCATCGTCTCCACCGCCTGCATCTGTCACTTCAGCAGCAGCCTCACAAACTCTGTGCTATCCCTTCGGTGACAAGCCGAGCGGCAAAGTCTCGGACTCAGACGAGGAAAATAAAGCCGCCTCGAGTCCTAAATGATACAGTGGGGCTGTTTGTTTTTGTTTGAGTTGTTTTTATCATTCAGTTTTCCTTCTCTGCTTCTCATTCTCTCCAATACCATCAGACTATCTAAGTTATAAAGTTAAGTGCCCCCTCCCATAAAGACCCCTCCCCACTCCTTCTTTATCTGGAGTACAAAGAGTCACACAAGCCTTTGATCTTCCCCTCAGAATAAAATTCTTCTATCTCTTCTGTCTCAACCTCCTCTCATCTCTGAAGTTGAACCCGATGCTCTCCCTGACTTCTTCCACTTCTGCATTCACAGCATGACTTGAAGGGGGGCGGATCCAGCCCCACGAAGACCGCCAAAGCTTCCACCCTCTCAGAGAGCCGACTGCTTAGCAACAACCAATCAGCCTAATATTTTTGGCAGGGTCTCGCAGCCAATCGAGGGGGTGAGAGAAGGGTTTTAGCGCTCTGTTTTTATTGGTGGCTGTGTGGAAAAACAATGTTGTTCTTAGTACTCTACACTTGAGTGCTTGTGGCGAGGCCGATAAAGCCAAGAGCAGATTTGGGGAGATAATCTTGGCTTTGATGGGGCTGAAAGACACATGGCTCATTACTGTTAAGCGATCTGATTTGCATTTTTATGCAATCGTGCAGCTTTAGTTGAGCTCAAACAAATAGCTGGGTCCAGAGAGGAACTTGTTACTTCATGTGAATGTTTCAAACATGAGAGAAAACTTCCCAAAATTGATCTGCTCCCTTTGAAACAATCTATTACTTAGTTGTCTCAAAGCTCTTACATCCTGGAACATGCCCCTTCCCCTCTTTAGTGAAGACTGTTCGATATGTAAGTCAATAAGGGATTAAAGCCAGTGGGTAGCACTTCACCTGCACCATCAAAATGATTGATAGCTCAGGGTAGATGGCAACTGTCACAGTGCACGTAAATAAAGATGGATAATCACTGCTTCTGGTTTACAGGCTGAGGTTGGGAAGCGAAGACGTCTTTACACTCTCACTTCTTCCCCACAGACTGATGTCTAGTTGCCCTCAGGGGAGGCAGTTAAAACCCTACATGCCCCAGCGGCCAACAGAGGGAAGCTCTTTTGCCCCCAGCTGCGTGGATGTGAAGCAGCAGAGGCTTGGAGACAGCGTATGAGCTCAACCGACCCTCGCTGGTTAAATAAAGCTAAAAGCCCCGTTGACAGCATCTTCCCTAGACAGATACAAATCAATAGTCAGAAGGGGGGCCACTGCCAGGGGCCGGCTCCTGATTGACAAGCAATGCGGCAAAACCCCTCAAGTTAGCGAAGGGTGGGGCTTGGATGTGTCGATTAATTCCAGTCAGTCGCTGTTTTTAGCCTGGAGTTACCAGAAGGGGAGAGAAACGGTTCATGAAACTTGATGTGTGTGGAAGTGAAGAGGAGTAACTCTACTACTGATGAAGAAAAACCTCCTTCACCACCATCCATCATGAGAGTAGGCTTTAAAAAAACTGTGCTCAGGGGTAAAGCTCTGAGGGGCTCTGTGAGATCCTTAGCCTATTTATCATCTGACAGAAAACACTCAACACCAGCAGCTTGTTTCTGCCTGCACTCTGTGTCTTTGGCAGCAGTGCATCTCAATTAAATGTCTTGAAAATTCATCTAATACTCCTTACAAAGACACTGATGAATATTTGCTTGTGTGTTGGTCATTTTTTTGTTTCCTGTGCATTAATTTGTAATTTGCTTAAAGCATAACAAATAATAGAATCACATTTCTATTTCTATCCACCTCCATGATGTTAAAGCTCCTATGGAGGGTTTTTCAGTGGGGATTAGATGAAAGCTGATATTCATGCTGAAGCTTCTGTATGACCTTTAAAAGTGAACAAGACTGCCACAAAGAAGATTGTTTATATTGATAAAATTGGGTTTTTTTGTGTGCCATGGTGTAGGTGTCATACAATTGACTTGTGGGTAATCCGCACCCCCTCCACTAACTTGGACAGACACTGAACATTCAGGGACAAGTGTAATGGCAGGAAACATTTCACAGGAGACTATTGATGATTTTTGAAGGCAGAAAGATCACATATCATCTAGAAGTCACCAGAAGGGTCTAAACTACACATTACAGGGATAAATTAAACATTTTCTTGTTGAGGAAGTTGATTTAAAGCTTCAGTTACAAGACAAAGTTTACTGGTCACAATGCAAACCTGATGAACCACATCTCGTTACCATCACCGTCACCACTGACGCTCAGGTTTTGGGCTCAGATTATGTGAAAATATAACAGCCCTTCTACCATCTTCACTCAGTGTGTCTCAATGTTAGTTTGGAGCCACAGTTTTTATATTGAATCACTCAGCCCTTCACCTCACTGTACCCTCTGCCTGCCTCAGTACTATGGGGGGGCAGGGCTTTCACTCACTCTGCTCCCAAGCTCTGGAACTCACTGCCACCACATCTCTGTAACTCTGACACCCTCCCCATCTTCAAATCCAAACCCAAAACTCATCTGTGTAGATCTGCTTCCTGTCTGCCTGTTAACTGTTTCACATGGTCCCTCGCCCTATTTCTCCCATTGTTGTTTTTTACTTAATTTGACTTGACTTTGTATTCCACACTGCAAAAACTGAAATCTAAGCAGTTCATTATGTCTTATTTGTAATAAAAAATTGTCTTATTGTTCTTAATTTGAGCCACATTCACCAGACCAGGTCATAAAAATGTCTTATTTCAAGTTTTTTTAAGACAAAAATGAGGTGTAAATTGCTTGTAACAAGTCAAAAAAATCTGCCAATGGGATAAGACGAATTTGCCCAGGAAGTTTCTTGAAATTACAAAGATGTCTTAAAACAAGAATCTTTTATCTTATCCCTTTGGCAGATATTTTTTTACTTGTTACAAGCAATCGATGCCTCATTTTTGTCTTTAAAAAACTTGAAATGAGACATTTTTATGACCTTGTCTAGTAAATGTGGCTCAAATCAAGAATAGTCAGACAAATTTTACTAAAAATAAGACATAATGACTTGCTTAGATTTCTGTTTTTGCAGTGCACTGTTCTGTTTTTATCCTTCGTACCACAACCTTGGGTGTCCTGAAAGGCACTTTTAAATAAAGTGTATTATTGTTGGTATTACAATTTATCATGGCTGTTGCAGGTTAGCTAATGAAGCTAAGCTCCATAACGTTAGTTGAACTGGAGCTCTAGAGTTCACAATGATGTACGATCGCTTAAGTGTAAAACCTCTGACAAAATGAGCTCCCAGCCAAAAAAAGTGACAAAATGCATATTGCATCTAGGAGCTAATGTTTGGCTAACTTTATCTAACATGAGAGATGTTTAAGATAACTCTATCTTTCTTTCCAGCAAAGTGACAACAAGTTGGCCCAAATACAAAATTGACTTGGTCAAAGTTCATCATACTACTGATCAGCTTTATCCAAAGAAGACATTTTCCTTGGTTGAGATGTGGCTTAGGAAAGGGTTAAAAAGACACCCTATCGCCCAGCCTCTCAAGATACCTTGTGTCGGGATTGCATCTACCTCATTGACCATTTTTAAACTTAAAATCTCAGAAAAACTTCATAAAATTGAACAAAAACTGACTTACTGCAACGCATTTCAATGGATGTCTGGGCTGAGAATGTCAGTGTTTGTGAATGCACCTTAATGCACTGTGATTGGCTCATCATGTTTGAGGGCGGGACTTAGCCCCAGGTCAATTGAATGCTTCTGAAACTGCCATTTCCAAAATTCCCAAAAGTGTATATTTTCCTTTTTTGTTTTTATTTTTTATTTTCTATTATAGGGAAATGAAAAACAAAATGCTGAATAAAGCAGTTGCAGGTTTAACATTAAAAGGCATCAAAAGAGTTAACGTTGTGTACTCAGTCTTTAGTCATAGACAAATCTTTAATTTTATGTATTTATTTATAAGTTCCTTGTAAAACTCCCCCGAGGTGAAATTTGTCAGATTTATGAGGATTTCTTTGCGGCACTGATGCGCTCTTTCTTTGAGCTGTGGTTGTGGGCAGTCGAGCCAATATTTATGACTTTTTTGCCAATGTTTGAGCTCAGAAGACAGCCAAGACTAATCCCGAATGTCACTGAACAAATTCATCCGTGCTAAATAAGAGACAGCCTTTGTCACAACATATAAAAGATTGTTTTACATGGAAATAGCCTGATTTTATGGCAGTAATAACAGTTACCATGTTAAATCCCCCGTTTACACTTAACAGTCGGTGTAACCATCTGCTTCAGAGCGTCATTTGTGTGTCTCTTCTCTTCCCATGCTCGGTGAGGTTAACTATGATGTTCAGTTCATAAAGACAGAAATAATTAATGGAAAACATTTAATTACTCAAAGGAAGGACATGAATCTTTGTTTTTATTCTGATCTTGTATTTGGCCCCATGTGGTTCTTCCTCAGGGGATCTTAATCAGTTTCAAGACCCTGGTAGAAGTGATTGTAGAAACACTGAAAATGGTATTCTAAGGCTGTGTCAGGGATTTTCGTATTGTTTATTTATCTGTTTCATCCAGCAGATACTTGAAGATTCTTCCTTCCTGAACGTTTTCTGAAAACTGTTAAATGCAACTAGTTGTTTCAACGTAAAAATATGATTTAAATCAAGGGCTGCCTTGAAATTTTATGTAAGGTTAAAAAACAAATTATGTTGTTCTAATACCAACAAGTTATCTTTATCTTATCAGATAAGGTGCCTTGTGTCATCTCTTGTCTTAGTTTGGTAGATTTGAACTTGTTAGTTGACTTAACTTCTTCAGGCTTTTTAGTAATGTTAATTGTTGTTTTTGTTAATTTAAATTAAATCTGTTAGTTCACTTAACTTCTTCAGGTAGTTTCTTGAAGTAACTCATCAATTTAATCTCAGTTGGAACCTTACGTTATCTCTTCAGACATTCTGGGTATAACTTGAAAGCTGTAGCTTTACTAAACACCTGGGAGGGGCTAATGTGATTGTTGAGCCAGCATGCATCTCTGAGTTATTTGGACATATAATTTCAAATTGAAATGTATTTCGGAATTGAGATGATTTCAAATGATAACTCACAACAACTTCAGTAATCTTTGTCATACTGACAGAATAATATGCCAGACTAACAAATGTGAAAAATCAGAGTTCAGTCGTAGTAACCCCCTGTGTTTTACCTCAGGCTTGTTTGGAACAGAATTTAAGGATCCTTTTTACCATGTTGTCCGGTTTGGTTCTATAACTCCCAGGAGCTCGGGGTCTTACATGTGTTCATACTGCATTTTTAATGAGAGGAAGTCACCATAACGGGGTTGTCTGGTCAGGTTTCAAGGATCTCCAGGTCTTGTCCCATCTTTAATCAAGATGCCAACCCAGACTGGCTGACAAGATGAGGTTTGTCATGGCGCAGGTGTGCTGTTGGCTGCAGTTGAAGGTCACCTTCATTATTAAACAAGGGTGAGGATAAGAGGAGAAAGAAAGCATCTGCACACTGCTGAACCATTCTTCATCTTCCCTGTCTTGTTTATGTTAAACTTGAGCCCTTGCTGGGAAAACTGCGTTCAGGGACATTGGGGTGTCATTTGTTATTGCAGAAATGAGCTTACATAGACACTCTCCCGCTTTGACAAGTGTGAGGTAGAATTTTCAACCCAGGGCGATGTAAAGCTGTAAAAAGTGTCTGTATTAGAAAGCGTGTTGAAGTAACTGTGTCGTGTCCACAGGTCCCTTGTGATCATCAGCACCCTGGATGGGAGGATCTCTGCTCTGGATCCTCACAACCAGGGCAGGAAGCAGTGGGACCTAGATGTCGGCTCAGGGTGCCTGGTTTCCTCCAGCCTCAGCAAACCTGAGGTACAACAACACGTGTGTCTGTTGGTTTCTGTCTTTTGTCCTTGTAGTCAAAGAGAATTGATTATGTTTTGAAGAGGGCCGGGTGATTAATCACAAATTAAATATGACCTTCCACAGTATTCTAATCCGTGTATCATTCGTTCTTTCCATTTTCAATTGCCAAGCGAAATATATTTGTTATATGTAAATCATATTCACAAACATTTCAAGAAACAAAGGCTTGAAATACTTCACTCCATCGTTAAATACGCTATATCATTTTTAGGTTTAACGTTCTGAAACAAGTGACAAAAATATTGAACTTTTTCATTATATTTAAATTTTTGAGAAGTACCTGTAAATGCAAAAAAAAGTTTCTTTTGTGGATTGTTTTCTTTCTAAAAATGTTACATTTCTCACTCATGAATGTTTTTTTAAGTCAAAAAGAGAATAATTAAAACTATGCCATTCCCTTCAATACAATAATTGGTATCAACAACACGTAAGATGGGGAATCTAAAAATAATTGCTCAAAGATTCTTTATGTAAATAGTTCAGCCCTAGTTTTGACCCTGAAACTCGATGAAAACTATTTATCCATTCATGTGTAATTGAAAATGTGTGGGAGTTCTTTCCTCCAAATACACACAAAGAAACCTGTGGAAGTTTAAAGAGAAGTAGATGATTATGTTTAAAAATGCTAGTGAATTATTCCTTTTTCTACTATAGATAATACATATGCATATCCATGCAGCACAAGAACTTGAGTAACAGATTTATGATTCACAGAATCTCAGTTATCTCTACAAATATGCCAAAAGATCATCACCAGCTGCTCAAACAGGTCACACCAGCTGATTAAACTACGTGTACATAAAAGAAAGTATTTCCTGCCGCCCTGATGTGTCAGTTTGAGGTTAAGGATCCAGACTCGTCTGAGTATTTGCCTCTAAACAAACACTGTCCCTCCTGGCTTTCATCCTATTGACTGCGAGCTCAGCAATTGAACTGTGCACTTTGAACATCCAGCCAAGGGTTGCTGTTGCTTACATCCATTGCATCTACACAATACAGCGCAGACGCACTGTACACCCCCACATAACTCTGAGAGTAGCTGCATCGCCTGGAGGATTAGCCTCTTTGTTGACTGTATGGGTTTACACATACGAGCGCAGCGAGACCCTCGTCTCTACATGCATACAGAAGCTTTCGCCGCCCACACCGATGCGCTGAAAGAGAAGTGAAGCCCACAGCGAGACCCGAGCCACGATCTCTGAGAGATGCAGGCTAGAGACTTTGCTCGTGGTTCACTTTGATGTGGACTGTCTCTGTGGATGTTAGAGTTTAGCCTGAGGGAAAAAGCCTCTGATGCTAACAAGGGTCTGGGTGGCTGCCGAGATCAGATTAAGGTTCGTCTGCTGCTGCTCGTGAGGCAAGTTTAAGGATAATGAACTCGCTGCTCCAGTGGTCTCGTGTGAGATTAAAAAAGCATGAACCACAACAGTTTCATGAAGTTTAACACTTTTTGACAGGTGGGTTTTCCCCCTAAAAAAGAGCTTGTTATGTATTTATTTGTCACCACAGAGGAGCATTGATTTTTTTTTGATTTGGTGGAGGATCACAGACAGACACCAAACCCAGCTTGTTTTGTTGAACAGTTAAAAGCACTTAAAAGATGAAAAAAAAATTGCATGAAGAGAAAGCACAAAATCTTCAGCCATCCAATTAAAACAACAAGGATATTACTCATTATAGAGAAACCTCATTCCTGTCTTTAAGCTTCCGTATTAATGGGTGAAGTGTTTCTTTAGAGCAAGCCAATTAGCATGAAAAACTGGGGCCTGATTAGCAAACAGACCATTAAGAGGAAGGGAGTAATCAGAGAATCAGCTGCTGTAGCGTGAGTCTAAAATTAAAATCCTATTGAAGGCGCGTGGTTCAGATCTGTTGTTTTGAAAGTTGGAGTTCATAATTCAGTCAAGTTTTTTTTTTTCCCCCAACGGTCCACAGAGGGTTTGGAGGGAAACCCCTGAAGGTCCCTCGGAGCATTTACAGTTCATACAGTCGAGACTGAGTGAAGGAGGATCAGCTTCTCCTCCGGCTGCATCAGAATGTAAATTTGACCTTGAATGTGAAGCAGCACCAAGTATCAGACTTTATGCTGGAATTTGTTGTGGTGATTTTTATGCTTCTAGTTGAGGGATTGTATGATTTTCTATGGTCAGATCAAAGTCTTCAACACATTTGGTATTCTTAAAGACACATGCACACACTTCAAGTTGCTTTATCACATATAGTAGTGCAAAAAAAACTTTCTGAGTAATAAAAGAAATTCATGATCCAACCATCTAACTATTACTACTTACTGTTAAGGCAATATAATATAATTTTATTATAAGTGTAATATGAGTGTCAGTTGAATTCCTGTCTTCCAGAACAGAAGCCTGAAGTTTTTGCATCGTTCACTGAGTAGATTCAGTAGAAACTGAATACAATATCTAGGGCCTGGGGTTCTTGTGGGTTAATTTAAATTAGTTACAGAAAAAAATGTGACATATTTTGACCCTGTTTATAGTTGCATGCCGGTCAACACGGAAGGTTTCTCACTACATGAGTTCCTAGAGTACCAGTTACAGTGATGTGCAAGGTGGCACCTCCTAATGTGCCCAAGTAAAGTCAGACCGGCAACAAACAATTAGGATACGACAGAGTTTCTTGGTCAATTGAAAGAACATTTAGGTAAAAAAAAAAAAATTGAATTGAAGTGTGTTTAAGAGCATTTTTGCTTGTACTAAGGCTTATACAAAAATCTAGAAACAACCCAAAGTGAGAACTCTGAGCTGCAAAAGTAAACAGAGGAGGGAGGAGAATCTCTGAACTACAACCAGATCCCCGGCAGAGTCCTTTCCGATTGGCCGACAGTACCCAGGTAGCGGATTTATAGAAGTCATAAGCTTTAATCATCTCCAAACAAGATTTTGTTGTTCACACTCATGTATATGTCTATTCAGTGATTCAGTCATCCACCAAAATCCATTTGAATTGGAAAAACGCTGCTTCCCCAGCCTACTATTGATATGCCATTACATTGTGATTAATTGCAATAAATTAATTACAAAGCCTCTAATAAATAAGATAAGTTTTTAAATCAAGCCCCACTATTATTTATATTGGTGGTGTTATGAGTATGTTGAAGTTGGTCTAAAACCACTTGGATTAAAGAGTGAAAAGCATTCCTTTTGGACTTTTGAAGCTGAATATCAGGGCTTTCAACTATAATTTTTTTCCCTATGGAAACAGTATTTTAACATTTTTGGTTTTGGGTTCCACCCCAAAGTTTACATTCTCAAACCAGTTAGAACCAAAAAAATTATAGTTCCTGAACTGGCCAATATCATTCTATGCCAGTAAAAGGACTTAAGATTGGTAGGTGTAATATTAACACTATCTAATGGGCTGTTATATCCCAGAACAAACACTTCAGTTCACCAGGCCTGTGCATTATCAGGGGTTGACTTAAAGGAAAAATTGCCACTGACCCTGAGGGCAGATCTTATTTCTTTTACTGACCAGAAGAGGGCACAAATTCATTTCTACAAACAAACTACCTTAACTTTTCTATAGCTTACATGTTTGCATCTGTCGGCACTGATCGGCAGATTTGGCAAAAGAAATTGTTATGCATCGTATCCCAGCCAACTCCAGCGGTCTCACCTCTGAGACTGAATTTTCTCCTCTGCCTCTTGTTTACCTTTTGAGTGCCCAGATTCTAAACTGAAAACTGTGGTCTTTGAAATATATTATCAGTAAAACAAATGAGAGAAAGCCAATTTCAACAGTTTCTATTGGTTTTAATGTTCCCGTTCTACTCTAAAATGGTTTGAAGTCCTGCTGAAAGTACTGTTTTTACATTATTTTTAGAATATATGTCGGCATTTAGCTCAAGTTCTTTTTAGGGCTTAATGTAAAGCTATCAAAACATGATTCACTGGTCTGAATAAAAGCACTGAGGCAGAAAAACACAGTTTCTTTATTCACTGCTGCTTTGAAGTCTCTCATAGGACAGTTGTGTGAGACTTCCCAAAAAGGTGTATAAATTCACAGACAGGCACATGTAACGCCCTTCTGTCATCCTGCGCTGTGCTCATGTTGTGACAGCGCAGGATGCTGACTCTGTGCAGGTGTGTGTGTGTTGGGCTCCCATCCGTGTGTTTTCACCTGTTGGCTTTCATTTGGCTGACAGAGCGGAACACGAAGAGATGCCTGTCAGCTCTGAACCTGGTGACTGGCTGTGACGTCAGCTGTTATGATCCCCTGAGAGTCAGTGTGTGTGTGGGTTTGTTTGTTTATTTGTGTGTTGTTTTGATTACACTCATACTTTATGTAATTTTAAATCTAGCATGCCCTGTCTGCCCTCTGTAACCTGGGATGACTGTCTGTCCTGTGTGTTATTGTGTCTGTGTGGATGGTGGTGGTGGGGGGGGGGGGGGGGGGGGGGGGGGGGGGGGGGGGGGTAACTGCCACAGGCTACTACCACCACCACCACAACAACCCCTCACCCGCCCCTCTCTGCCCCGGTGCCTCCTTGGCACTCAGCGTTGGTTTCATTGGTGCTCGCCGGGTCCATGAGACACGAGTCTGCTCAGTGATTAGAGGCTGGGGGGGTTCTGCCGCTGTGTCATTGGCTGGCCTCGGCGTGCCGAGGAGGAAGCAACCAGTCACCTGCTGCTTCCTGGGGAGTGCGTATGTGTGTGTGTGTGTGTGTGTGTGTTTTTTTTTCTTTAAGTGAAATGAGGGACAGCAGAGCCACAAACAGCATTGTCTGCAGAAAAAGAAGCCATCACTTCAAAAAGCCAAGAGTTGCTGGGGGGTAACGAAGGGGGGTGAAGGGTGTGTGGAGTGGG